>JAOTOM010004716.1:0-137500 GCA_034440615.1 Ashinkailepas kermadecensis
ACGGGTGATCTCTGATCAGGTGGTGAGGGGTGATCTCTGTCGGTGGTGCTGGACGGGTGATCTCTGATCAGGTGGTGACTGGAGGGGGTGATCTCTGATCAGGTGGTGACTGCACGGGTGATCTGATCAGGTGGTGACTGCACGGGTGATCTCCGTTCAGGTGGTGACTGAACGAGCGACGTTCATCTCCGAAGGCAGCATCCGAACGCTGGCTACCAGTTGGGGCCGGCGAATGTCTGGCTGGCATTTCGCTCTCTATTTCCCGCCAACAGCGTATATATCAAGCCAGACCCACCCGCTCGACCGATCGCAATTTCTCTGCGTATGCGGTGCCAACGCCGGTATTGAACCGCGAGTTGGTTGAAGCGATACAAAAACACGAATGAATGGCTTTTCAAATTAGATTCCAGCCAGAAGAAAGGATGCCCGTTAGCATGCAGCACGTTATATTATGAAGTATACAAACAGTATCATTTGCAGCTGCTCCTGCCTTCCATTGAATCCGCAGCTGTTCCTCTCTCCTTTCGCTTCTGTGCAACTACCGCTCCCATTTGTTTTCCCACCATAGGCTTCACCATGGCGGGAGACGGCGGGCATCCTCCGCACTTCGTGAAGTCTTAGCGCTCGCGTATGTCGCCCGTTGTTGCCATGGCAACTCATGTCAGTGGACGTCTGGTACCGACGCACGTGTCGGGCGTACGTTGCCTGTGGCCTGGACACGGCTCACACTTGACACGCGCTGCTGTGTGGCTTACCATCCCTGTGGGCGGGTGTACGGGCAACCACGACAATGCTGCACGCACTCACTTGGGCGACCAATGGGGCGCAATGCATCAACGAAGCCTGGAATCCGGCGAGGGCGTCCGTAGCATTAACCAGGGAGAGACCACACACCTGGTTCAGCGATTTCTTGGTTGGCAAGATTCCTTGAAACAGTTTGTTGGTTGGCGATACCATGGTGCCGTCACCAGCCCGGATAACTGAACATGCACCCGGATAACAGATAACACACCCAGATAACTGAACATGCACCCGGATATCGGTAGTACATCCGGATAACTGAACTTACACCCAGATAACCGATAATACACCCGGATAATTGAACTTGAACCCGGATAACCGAGAATACACACGGGTAACTGAACCTGCACCCGGGTAACCGATGATACATCCGTATAACCGATAATCATCCGGATAACTGAACGTACACCGGATAACCGACAACACCCGGATTACCGACAATACACCCGGATTACCGACAATACACCCGGATAACTGAGCCAACGTCTGGGTAACTGGAACACCCTGAAGACTGTGGAATACACCCAGGCACCTGACAGTACACCCTGCTAACTGTGAATACATCCAGGTAGCTGATAATACCTCGGATAGCTGATAATGCACCCAGCTGAATAAGAATACACCCGGTGCTGCTGGCGTACTTCTGCTGGTAATGCTGGTGTGCGTGAGGTTCTGCTGTGGCTGGACGTGGTTGGCCACGGTTGGCATTGTACATGCGTGTTCTCCCAGCTGTGGTCTCACGTGACGTGACGTTACGCCGCAAGTGTAGCGTCACGCCACGTCACGTCAACGAACGAAGGTGTCTGGAGCACGCCGTCGCCAAATGCCGCTTCGCCATATTATAGGCCACCTGGGCTCGGCCCGATCCGTGATCAGCGGCGGGCGAGGTGTGGGCGTCACGGTCCCAGTCAGGTGTGGGCGTCACGCTCCCAGTCAGGTGTGGGCGTCACGCTCCCAGTCAGCTTTGACCACTACGAACCGCACTCGTCACGCCGTCACGGTCGGCGGCGTGAGCGCGGGTGGATTGATGGTCGGCGCTGACTGCGGACACGTGCCGTCATGCTGCTGTACTGGAGTACGGCCCGCCACTGGAGTACGGCCGGCCACTGGAGTACGGCCTGCTACTGGAGTACGGCCCGCCACTGGAGTACGGCCCGCCACTGGAGTACGGCCGGCCACTGGAGTACGGCCCGCCACTGGAGTACGGCCCGCCACTGGAGCCGCCGGCCTACTGGAGTACGGCCCGCCACTGGAGTACGGCCTGACGGGCCCGCCACTGGAGTACGGCCCGAGACTGGTACGGCCCGCCACTGGAGTACGGCCCGCCACTGGAGTACGGCCTGCTACTGGAGTACGGCCCGCCACTGGAGTACGGCCCGCCACTGGAGTACGGCCTGCTACTGGAGTACGGCCGGCCACTGGAGTACGGCCCGCCACTGGAGTACGGCCCGCCACTGGAGTACGGCCCGCCACTGGAGTACGGCCTGCCACTGGAGTACGGCCCGCCACTGGAGTACGGCCTGCTACTGGAGTACGGCCCGCCACTGGAGTACGGCCCGCCACTGGGTACGGCCCGCCACTGGAGTACGGCCTGCCACTGGAGTACGGCCCGCCACTGGAGTACGGCCTGCCACTGGGTACGGCCCGCCACTGGGTACGGCCGCCACTGGAGTACGGCGCACTGGAGTACGGCCGCACTGTACGGCCCCGGCCCGCCACTGAGTACGGCCGCTACTGGAGTACGGCCCGCCACTGGAGTACGGCCCGCCACTGGTACGGCCGCCACTGAGTACGGCCCGCCACTGGAGTACGGCCCGCCACTGGAGTACGGCCCGCCACTGGAGTACGGCCCGCCACTGGAGTACGGCCCGCCACTGGAGTACGGCCCGCCACTGGAGTACGGCCCGCCACTGGAGTACGGCCCGCCACTGGAGTACGGCCCGCCACTGGAGTACGGCCGGCCACTGGAGTACGGCCCGCCACTGGAGTACGGCCCGCCACTGGAGTACGGCCCGCCACTGGAGTACGGCCCGCCACTGGAGTACGGCCCGCCACTGGAGTGCCCGCCACTGGTACGGCCCGCACTGGAGTACGCCGCCACTAGTCCACGGCCGCCACTGAGTACGGCCGCAGGTACGGCCCGCCACTGGAGTACGGCCCGCCACTGGAGTACGGCCCGCCACTGGAGTACGGCCCGCCACTGGAGTACGGCCCGCCACTGGAGTACGGCCTGCTACTGGAGTACGGCCCGCCACTGGAGTACGGCCCGCCACTGGAGTACGGCCGCCACTGAGTACGGCCCGCCACTGGAGTACGGCCTGCCACTGGAGTACGGCCCGCCACTGGAGTACGGCCCGCCACTGGAGTACGGCCCGCCACTGGAGTACGGCCCGCCACTGGAGTACGGCCCGCCACTGGAGTACGGCCCGCCACTGGAGTACGGCCCGCCACTGGAGTACGGCCCGCCACTGGAGTACGGCCCGCCACTGGAGTACGGCCCGCCACTGGAGTACGGCCCGCCACTGGAGTACGGCCCGCCACTGGAGTACGGCCCGCCACTGAGTACGGCCCGCCACTGGAGTACGGCCCGCCACTGGAGTACGGCCCGCCACTGGAGTACGGCCCGCCACTGGAGTACGGCCCGCCACTGGAGTACGGCCCGCCACTGGAGTACGGCCCGCCACTGGAGTACGGCCCGCCACTGGAGTACGGCCCGCCACTGGAGTACGGCCCGCCACTGGAGTACGGCCCGCCACTGGAGTACGGCCCGCCACTGGAGTACGGCCCGCCACTGGAGTACGGCCCGCCACTGGAGTACGGCCCGCCACTGGAGTACGGCCCGCCACTGGAGTACGGCCCGCCACTGGAGTACGGCCCGCCACTGGAGTACGGCCCGCCACTGGAGTACGGCCCGCCACTGGAGTACGGCCCGCCACTGGAGTACGGCCCGCCACTGGAGTACGGCCCGCCACTGGAGTACGGCCCGCCACTGGAGTACGGCCCGCCACTGGAGTACGGCCCGCCACTGGAGTACGGCCCGCCACTGGAGTACGGCCCGCCACTGGAGTACGGCCCGCCACTGGAGTACGGCCCGCCACTGGAGTACGGCCCGCCACTGGAGTACGGCCCGCCACTGGAGTACGGCCCGCCACTGGAGTACGGCCCGCCACTGGAGTACGGCCCGCCACTGGAGTACGGCCCGCCACTGGAGTACGGCCCGCCACTGGAGTACGGCCCGCCACTGGAGTACGGCCCGCCACTGGAGTACGGCCCGCCACTGGAGTACGGCCCGCCACTGGAGTACGGCCCGCCACTGGAGTACGGCCCGCCACTGGAGTACGGCCCGCCACTGGAGTACGGCCCGCCACTGGAGTACGGCCCGCCACTGGAGTACGGCCCGCCACTGGAGTACGGCCCGCCACTGGAGTACGGCCCGCCACTGGAGTACGGCTCGGCTCGGCTCGGCTCGGCTCGGCTCGGCTCGGCTCGGCTCGGCTCGGCTCGGCTCTGGCTACGGCCCGCCTCGGCTCGGCTCGGCTCGGCCCGCGCTCGGCTCAGCCCGCCGGCTCGGCTCGGCTCGGCTCGGCTCGGCTCGGCTCGGCTCGCTCGGCTCGGCTCGGCTCGGCTCGGCTCGGCTCGGCTCGGCTCGGCTCGGCTCGGCTCGGCTCGGCTCGGCTCGGCTCGGCTCGGCTCGGCTCGGCTCGGCTCGGCTCGGCTCGGCTCGGCTCGGCTCGGCTCGGCTCGGCTCGGCTCGGCTCGGCTCGGCTCGGCTCGGCTCGGCTCGGCTCGGCTCGGCTCGGCTCGGCTCGGCTCGGCTCGGCTCGGCTCGGCTCGGCTCGGCTCGGCTCGGCTCGGCTCGGCTCGGCTCGGCTCGGCTCGGCTCGGCTCGGCTCGGCTCGGCTCGGCTCGGCTCGGCTCGGCTCGGCTCGGCTCGGCTCGGCTCGGCTCGGCTCGGCTCGGCTCGGCTCGGCTCGGCTCGGCTCGGCTCGGCTCGGCTCGGCTCGGCTCGGCTCGGCTCGGCTCGGCTCGGCTCGGCTCGGCTCGGCTCGGCTCGGCTCGGCTCGGCTCGGCTCGGCTCGGCTCGGCTCGGCTCGGCTCGGCTCGGCTCGGCTCGGCTCGGCTCGGCTCGGCTCGGCTCGGCTCGGCTCGGCTCGGCTCGGCTCGGCTCGGCTCGGCTCGGCTCGGCTCGGCTCGGCTCGGCTCGGCTCGGCTCGGCTCGGCTCGGCTCGGCTCGGCTCGGCTCGGCTCGGCTCGGCTCGGCTCGGCTCGGCTCGGCTCGGCTCGGCTCGGCTCGGCTCGGCTCGGCTCGGCTCGGCTCGGCTCGGCTCGGCTCGGCTCGGCTCGGCCTCGGCTCGGCTCGGCTCGGCTCGGCTCGGCTCGGCTCGGCTCGGCTCGGCTCGGCTCGGCTCGGCTCGGCTCGGCTCGGCTCGGCTCGGCTCGGCTCGGCTCGGCTCGGCTCGGCTCGGCTCGGCTCGGCTCGGCTCGGCTCGGCTCGGCTCGGCTCGGCTCGGCTCGGCTCGGCTCGGCTCGGCTCGGCTCGGCTCGGCTCGGCTCGGCTCGGCTCGGCTCGGCTCGGCTCGGCTCGGCTCGGCTCGGCTCGGCTCGGCTCGGCTCGGCTCGGCTCGGCTCGGCTCGGCTCGGCTCGGCTCGGCTCGGCTCGGCTCGGCTCGGCTCGGCTCGGCTCGGCTCGGCTCGGCTCGGCTCGGCTCGGCTCGGCTCGGCTCGGCTCGGCTCGGCTCGGCTCGGCTCGGCTCGGCTCGGCTCGGCTCGGCTCGGCTCGGCTCGGCTCGGCTCGGCTCGGCTCGGCTCGGCTCGGCTCGGCTCGGCTCGGCTCGGCTCGGCTCGGCTCGGCTCGGCTCGGCTCGGCTCGGCTCGGCTCGGCTCGGCTCGGCTCGGCTCGGCTCGGCTCGGCTCGGCTCGGCTCGGCTCGGCTCGGCTCGGCTCGGCTCGGCTCGGCTCGGCTCGGCTCGGCTCGGCTCGGCTCGGCTCGGCTCGGCTCGGCTCGGCTCGGCTCGGCTCGGCTCGGCTCGGCTCGGCTCGGCTCGGCTCGGCTCGGCTCGGCTCGGCTCGGCTCGGCTCGGCTCGGCTCGGCTCGGCTCGGCTCGGCTCGGCTCGGCTCGGCTCGGCTCGGCTCGGCTCGGCTCGGCTCGGCTCGGCTCGGCTCGGCTCGGCTCGGCTCGGCTCGGCTCGGCTCGGCTCGGCTCGGCTCGGCTCGGCTCGGCTCGGCTCGGCTCGGCTCGGCTCGGCTCGGCTCGGCTCGGCTCGGCTCGGCTCGGCTCGGCTCGGCTCGGCTCGGCTCGGCTCGGCTCGGCGAAAAGCCGCATCGCCGGGTCGTTGTCCCAGATACCCAGTTCGGAGAGCATTGTGGTACAGCGTTTTTGCGGGAAAATTCCGGTTTGTGTGGCGGCGGTGAGCCGCGCCGTCCACTTGGCCTTGCTGAGGTGCTGCACCGCCGTCCACCTGGCCTTGTTGAAGTGCTGCACCGCCGTCCACCTGGCCTTGCTGAAGTGCTGCACCGCCGTCCACCTGGCCTTGCTGAGGTGCTACACCGCCGTCCACCTGGCCTTGCTGAGGTGCTACACCGCCGTTCACCTGGCCTTGCTGAAGCGCTACACCGCCGTCCACCTGGCCTTGCTGAAGTGCTGCACCGCCATCCACCTGGCCTTGCTGAAGTGCTGCACGGCCGTCCACCTGGGCTTGCTGAGGTACCGCCGTCCGTCTGACTGCCGAGGTACCGCCGTCCCGTCCGTCTGACTGCTGAGGTACCGGCGTCCGTCGGACTGCTGAGGTGCCGCGTCCCATCCGTCTGACTGCTGAGGTGCCGCCGTCCCGTCCGTCTGACTGCTGAGGTGCCGCCGTCCCGTCCGTCTGACTGCTGAGGTGCCGCCGTCCCGTCCGTCTGACTGCTGAGGTGCCGCTGTCCCGTCCGTCTGACTGCTGAGGTGCCACCGTCCCGTCCGTCTGACTGCTGAGGTGCCGCCGTCCGTCTGACTGCTGAGGTGCCGCCGTCCCGTCCGTCTGACTGCTGAGGTGCCGCTGTCCCGTCCGTCTGACTGCTGAGGTGCCTACCGTCCCGTCCGTCTGACTGCTGAGGTGCCGCCGTCCCGTCCGTCTGACTGCTGAGGTGCCGCCGTCCCGTCCGTCTGACTGCTGAGGTGCCGCCGTCCCGTCCGTCTGACTGCTGAGGTGCCGCCGTCCCGTCCGTCTGACTGCTGAGGTGCCGCCGTCCCGTCCGTCTGACTGCTGAGGTGCCGCCGTCCCGTCCGTCTGACTGCTGAGGTGCCGCCGTCCCGTCCGTCTGACTGCTGAGGTGCCGCCGTCCCGTCCGTTGTGTGGTGCCGCCGTCCGTGACTGCTGAGGTGCCGCCGTCCCGTCCGTCTGACTGCTGAGGTGCCGCCGTCCCGTCCGTCTGACTGCTGAGGTGCCGCCGTCCCGTCCGTCTGACTGCTGAGGTGCCGCCGTCCCGTCCGTCTGACTGCTGAGGTACCGCCGTCCGTCTGACTGCTGAGGTGACCGCCGTCCCGTCCGTCTGACTGCTGAGGTGCCGCCGTCCCGTCCGTCTGACTGCTGAGGTGCCGCCGTCCCGTCCGTCTGACTGCTGAGGTGCCGCCGTCCCGTCCGTCTGACTGCTGAGGTGCCGCCGTCCGTCCGTCTGACTGCTGAGGTACCGCCGTCCCGTCCGTCTGACTGCTGAGGTGCCGCCGTCCCGTCCGTCTGACTGCTGAGGTGCCGCCGTCCCGTCCGTCTGACTGCTGAGGTGCCGCCGTCCCGTCCGTCTGACTGCTGAGGTGCCGCCGTCCCGTCCGTCTGACTGCTGAGGTGCCGCCGTCCCGTCCGTCTGACTGCTGAGGGTGCCGCCGTCCCGTCCGTCTGACTGCTGAGGTGCCGCCGTCCCGTCCGTCTGACTGCTGAGGTGCCGCCGTCCCGTCCGTCTGACTGCTGAGGTGCCGCCGTCCCGTCCGTCTGACTGCTGAGGTGCCGCCGTCCGTCTGACTGCTGAGGTGCCGCCGTCCCGTCCGTCTGACTGCTGAGGTGCCGCCGTCCCGTCCGTCTGACTGCTGAGGTGCCGCCGTCCCGTCCGTCTGACTGCTGAGGTGCCGCCGTCCCGTCCGTCTGACTGCTGAGGTGCCGCCGTCCCGTCCGTCTGACTGCTGAGGTACCGCCGTCCCGTCCGTCTGACTGCTGAGGTGCCGTCCGTCCGTCTGACTGCTGAGGTCTGCCGCCGTCCCGTCCGTCTGACTGCTGAGGTGCCGCCGTCCGTCTGACTGCTGAGGTGCCGCCGTCCCGTCCGTCTGACTGCTGAGGTGCCGCCGTCCCGTCCGTCTGACTGCTGAGGTGCCGCCGTCCCGTCCGTCTGACTGCTGAGGTGCCGCCGTCCCGTCCGTCTGACTGCTGAGGTGCCGCCGTCCCGTCCGTCTGACTGCTGAGGTGCCGCCGTCCCGTCCGTCTGACTGCTGAGGTGCCGCCGTCCCGTCCGTCTGACTGCTGAGGTGCCGCCGTCCCGTCCGTCTGACTGCTGAGGTGCGGCCGCCGTCCCGTCCGTCTGACTGCTGAGGTGCCGCCGTCCCGTCCGTCTGACTGCTGAGGTGCCGCCGTCCCGTCCGTCTGACTGCTGAGGTGCCGCCGTCCCGTCCGTCTGACTGCTGAGGTGCCGCCGTCCCGTCCGTCTGACTGCTGAGGTGCCGCCGTCCCGTCCGTCTGACTGCTGAGGTGCCGCCGTCCCGTCCGTCTGACTGCTGAGGTGCCGCCGTCCCGTCCGTCTGACTGCCGCCGTCCCGTCCGTCTGACTGCTTGCTGAGGTGCCGCCGTCCCGTCCGTCTGACTGCTGAGGTGCCGCCGTCCCGTCCGTCTGACTGCTGAGGTGCCGCCGTCCCGTCCGTCTGACTGCTGAGGTGCCGCCGTCCCGTCCGTCTGACTGCTGAGGTGCCGCCGTCCCGTCCGTCTGACTGCTGAGGTGCCGCCGTCCCGTCCGTCTGACTGCTGAGGTGCCGCCGTCCCGTCCGTCTGACTGCTGAGGTGCCGCCGTCCCGTCCGTCTGACTGCTGAGGTGCCGCCGTCCCGTCCGTCTGACTGCTGAGGTGCCGCCGTCCCGTCCGTCTGACTGCTGAGGTGCCGCCGTCCCGTCCGTGCCTGAGGTGCCGCCGTCCCGTCCGTGCTGTCCGGTTGACTCTGAGGTGCCGCCGTCCCGTCCGTCTGACTGCTGAGGTGCCGCCGTCCCGTCCGTTGCTGCTGAGGTGCCGCCGTCCCGTCCGTCTGCTGAGGTGCCGCCGTCCCGTCCGTCTGACTGCTGAGGTGCCGCCGTCCCGTCCGTCTGACTGCTGAGGTGCCGCCGTCCCGTCCGTCTGACTGCTGAGGTGCCGCCGTCCCGTCCGTCTGACTGCTGAGGTGCCGCCGTCCCGTCCGTCGACTGCTGAGGTTCCTCCTCTTGGTCTGACTGCTGAGGTGCCGCCGTCCCGTCCGTCTGACTGCTGAGGTGCCCGCCTCAGCGACACGCGACACCAATCAGTAGCAGAGACTGTCGCTGGACACACCGACCGGTGATCACATTCGAAACAGGTGATTGAAGTGACAGGTGACTGGCGACTGAGGTGACTGAGGTGACGGAGCTGCTCGGGTACCTGACACTCAGCCGATCTCCGTGAGGGCCGCTTGGAGCGGGAGTATTGACATTGGTGGCGCCATCGGCTTTGAATAGCGGAGGAGGGACATTCCTTCCATGTGTGAAACATTCCTTCCATGCAACGCCCATATGTGTAATGTTAAGCTTCACAACGTTTGGCGATGCGTCTTCACCGCCCCCACCCCCTCGGCGCCGCCCATGGGCATTGGGCAGTGGTGCTGCTAGGATTTTATCACAGAGGGTTAAATTTCGGGAGCCCCAACAGTTTTTGTGTTGCAGAAGGTTGGCGTACTCCGACATGCTCGAGGCTTGTTTTTCGGTAAGATCGTGTGCACTTCCCAAACATCTGAAGGCCCCAAAGCACCACCCATGCTTGTAGACGGATGACTCTGCTGGGTGAGCCGCTGGGAGATCCAGTGCTGGTCGACCAGGTCGCCGCTGCCAATGTCGCCCGGCAGACCCGCTTCCGGCTGACGTCATACAGTGACGTCAGTCCAGTTCACGGTCGCCAGTCGCCATGCGCGGCGCTACTCGCCGGCGATCTGCAACCGATTGTCTCACGCGTCGGCACTGGCAGCCTTGTGACGTCATCTCTCGGACGTCTGGATACCGCACCCAGCACACCTGACCACTGAGCCGACGCCTGAACATTGTAGGGCGTACCGACTATACCTGGACACCGTAGGGCGCACTGACGACATCTGGACACTGTAGGGCGCATCGACCATACCAAGACACCTGTGCCTCCTCGCATATGCAATAACACACACACACACACACCCAGTTATGTATGTATAGATATATATAAAAGAGAGAGAGAGAGAGAGAGAGAGAGAGAGAGAGAGAGAGAGAGAGAGAGAGAGAGAGAGAGAGAGAGAGAGAGAGAGAGAGAGAGAGAGAGAGAGAGAGAGAGAGAGAGAGAGAGAGAGAGAGAGAGAGAGAGAGAGAGAGAGAGAGAGAGAGAGAGAGAGAGAGAGAGAGAGAGAGAGAGAGAGAGAGAGAGAGAGAGAGAGAGAGAGAGAGAGAGAGAGAGAGAGAGAGAGAGAGAGAGAGAGAGAGAGAGAGAGAGAGAGAGAGAGAGAGAGAGAGAGAGAGAGAGAGAGAGAGAGAGAGAGAGAGAGAGAGAGAGAGAGAGAGAGAGAGAGAGAGAGAGAGAGAGAGAGAGAGAGAGAGAGAGAGAGAGAGAGAGAGAGAGAGAGAGAGAGAGAGAGAGAGAGAGAGAGAGAGAGAGAGAGAGAGAGAGAGAGAGAGAGAGAGAGAGAGAGAGATATATATATATATATATATATATATATATATATATATATATATATATATATATATATATATATATATATATATATATATATATATATATATATATATATATATATATATATATATATATATATATATATATATATATATATATATATATATATATATATATATATATATATATATATATATATATATATATATATATATATATATATATATATATATATATATATATATATATATATATATATATATATATATATATATATATATATATATATATATATATATATATATATATATATATATATATATATATATATATATATATATATATATATATATATATATATATATATATATATATATATATATATATATATATATATATATATATATATATATATATATATATATATATATATATATATATATATATATATATATATATATATATATATATATATATATATATATATATATATATATATATATATATATATATAGAGAGAGAGAGAGAGAGAGAGAGAGAGAGAGAGAGAGAGAGAGAGAGAGAGAGAGAGAGAGAGAGAGAGAGAGAGAGAGAGAGAGAGAGAGAGAGAGAGAGAGAGAGAGAGAGAGAGAGAGAGAGAGAGAGAGAGAGAGAGAGAGAGAGAGAGAGAGAGAGAGAGAGAGAGAGAGAGAGAGAGAGAGAGAGAGAGAGAGAGAGAGAGAGAGAGAGAGAGAGAGAGAGAGAGAGAGAGAGAGAGAGAGAGAGAGAGAGAGACGGAGACGGAGACGGAGACGGAGACGGAGACGGAGACGGAGAGTCGCCTTCTAGGTCTGCTGAGGCACGACAGTTCAGCTCTGAGGTGTGGGGCTGGATATACATGTAGGCGGAACTAGCCATTCTGTGCAGTAATGTTGGTTGCCAATTTTTCCACCACCCAGCGGCGGCCCTGACCTCGGCCGTGACGCAGGCTGTGTCGTACCCAGCGGCGGCCCTGACCTCGGGGCCCGTGACGCACGCTGTGTCGTACCCAGCGGCGGCCCTGACCTCGGCCGTGACGCAGGCTGTGTCGTACCCAGCGGCGGCCCTGACCTCGGCCGGTGACGCACGCTGTGTCATACCCAGCGGCGGCCCTGACCTCGGCCGGTGACGCACGCTGTGTCGTACCCAGCGGCGGCCCTGACCTCGGCCGGTGACGCACGCTGTGACGTACCCAGCGGCGGCCCTGACCTCGGCCGGTGACGCACGCTGTGTCATACCCAGCGGTGGCCCTGACCTCGGCCGGTGACGCACGCTGTGTCGTACCCAGCGGCGGCCCTGACCTCGGCCGGTGACGCACGCTGTGTCATACCCAGCGGCGGCCCTGACCTTGGCCGTGACGCAGGCTGTGTCGTACCCAGCGGCGGCCCTGACCTCGGCCGTGACGCAGGCTGTGTCGTACCCAGCGGCAGCCCTGACCTCGGCCGGTGACGCACGCTGTGTCATACCCAGCGGCGGCCCTGACCTCGGCCGGTGACGCACGCTGTGTCGTACCCAGCGGCGGCCCTGACCTCGGCCGGTGACGCACGCTGTGACGTACCCAGCGGCGGCCCTGACCTCGGCCGGTGACGCACGCTGTGTCATACCCAGCGGTGGCCCTGACCTCGGCCGGTGACGCACGCTGTGTCGTACCCAGCGGCGGCCCTGACCTCGGCCGGTGACGCACGCTGTGTCATACCCAGCGGCGGCCCTGACCTTGGCCGTGACGCAGGCTGTGTCGTACCCAGCGGCGGCCCTGACCTCGGCCGGTGACGCAGGCTGTGTCGAACCCAGCGGTGGCCCTGACCTCGGGGCCCGTGACGCACGCTGTGACGTACCCAGCGGCGGCCCTGACCTCGGCCGGTGACGCGCGCTGTGTCGTACCCAGCGAACGTGCGACAATGCACCGCCCACGGTTCGCCACAGCTGGGCCATTTGTCATGCGGGACGCCGCCTATTTAGACCGTTCCCTTCCGGCTGGCCGTCCTTCAGACAGGTGCCGAGGTGCGTCGCCATTGGCAACGCTTCCAGACTGTGACGTCATTAAGCTGTCTGGCGATTAGGTGCGGCGGGGGCGGGGGTCGCCACTGATGAGTGTACGGCGTTTGGACAATACCATGGAAGAGAGGGAGAGAGGGAGAGAGGGAGAGAGGGAAGGAGTCCCGAGAGCAACTGGGATGCTGAAAGACGAACCAAGAGAGACGTGGGGGACAACCGGAGAAGTTGAATATCTTCTCCTGTTTGACCAGACGCGATTACGTAGCGCCCTTGCAGAAATCGCCGCGGAGATAGCCGAACCGTCTGGCGACATGACCTCGGCTGCCGGTGGGTCTGCAGCACGAGACGTGGCACGACAGCCGGCGAAACTGGTGAACAACATGCAGCTCGTGACTGGTTTGTGCTGACGCCCCTCCGTAACTGGACGGTGGGTGGCGGCACAGTAGGGCCGGTGACGGGCACGGCCTCGGCGCGCCACCAGTCAGAGCTGACGCCCCTCCGTAACTGGACGGTGGGTGGCGGCACAGTAGGGCCGGTGACGGGCACTGCCTCGGCGCGCCACCAGTCAGCGCTGACGCCCCGCCGTAACTGGACGGTGGGTGGCGGCACAGTAGGGCCGGTGACGGGCACTGCCTCGGCGCGCCACCAGTCAGCGCTGACGCCCCTCCGTAACTGGACGGTGGGTGGCGGCACAGTAGGGCCGGTGACGGGCACTGCCTCGGCGCGCCACCAGTCAGCGCTGACGCCCCGCCGTAACTGGACGGTGGGTGGCGGCACAGTAGGGCCGGCCGGTGACGGGCACTTCCTCGGTGCGCCACCAGTCGCCCCCACACCTCTGGAACACACGGACGCGGCCGGACCCCCCCCAAAAAAAACTCAGTCGCTAATGCAGCTCCCAAAACAAACACCATCCAGGCGCAAACACAATTCAGAAAGGGCATGCGTCGGCGTATGCACTCTGCCGAATTTCACAATTGTTTGCCGGTACAGCTGCACGGCTATTACCATCGCAGTCTGGTGGCGAGGCCACCGCATGTTGACTGCGAGTCGCACGGAGCCGATCCCTGGACGAGTCTAACGGCCCTTTGTGTGCCACTTTCTCCGGCCTCTCCAGCGTGGACACCCGTCGCAGGTGGTGGCGCTCCGGCGTGGACACCCGTCGCAGGTGGTGGCGCTCCGGCGTGGACACCTGTCACAGGTGGTGGCGCTCCAGTGTGGACACCCGTCACAGGTGGTGGCGCTCCAGTGTGGACACCCGTCACAGGTGGTGGCGCTCCAGTGTGGACACCCGTCGCAGGTGGTGGCGCTCCAGTGTGGACACCCGTCACAGGTGGTGGCGCTCCAGTGTGGACACCCGTCGCAGGTGGTGGCGCTCCAGTGTGGACACCCGTCGCAGGTGGTGGCGCTCCAGTGTGGACACCCGTCGCAGGTGGTGGCGCTCCAGTGTGGACACCTGTCGCAGGTGGTGGCGCTCCAGTGTGGACACCCGTCGCAGGTGGTGGCGCTCCAGTGTGGACACCTGCCGCAGGTGGTGACGCTCCAGTATGGACACCCGTTGCAGGTGGTGGCGCTCGCCGCCCAGCTCCGCACCAGCCAACAGAAACACCTGCACCCTTTCACTCAATAGCCGACTGGCTGTCGGCTCGTCCAACGGACCGACTCGACTCTAGGCTCGTCCGACGGACCGAAGGCTGATTTACGTTGACTAGAACAAGAGCTAACACTTGTTGCCATTTCTACATTGTAAATTCATATATTTTTGTAAAACCTCTGAATGAAATGCGCTGCACGGACGAATGCGAAACAGTGCAGGTATGAGCTATGAGAATCAGAGATGCCAGCCGAACGCGATGCGCCTAGCCGCAATTATTTTAAATACTCTTAACTCCTGTCTCATGCCACTTTCAACTGACACTTCTCGATTTGTTGTTTGGCAAGAGTGTCTGTCTAGCCCGTTTCTACCTACGGGCGAGTCTACTTCCTTTTGTATGGTACAGAAGTACGTCTGAATGACTAGGCTCGGCCCCGCCAACTGTCACACCGTTGGAACGTTAATTACTTCTGTTTTGTTGCAGCATTTCAAGTTCTAATTTCTTCGCTGAGATTTACATGTTGTCCTTTAATTTTGATTTGTTTGTAGCCGTCTTCAACACACTATTATCCTAAATGAATGTATTTTTTGTTGAAAGAAAGGCATTCGTGGCTGGCCATAGTTAGCGAAATTTGACTGAGGTGTCGTGGGGAGGGGGTGACGACGTCAGCAAAATATTCACGAAAATTAAAAATTTGTTGGGGGCAATGGTATTTACCGGCGATTGGCAGGCGACCAGGGCGTCGGTTTCGTATCATGACGTGATGCCACGTGACCTGCGCTCTCCGAGGTGGGGCGACCGCTCAACCGGCGTCAGTCTCCGGTGGGTAGCGCCACATTGGGGAGCGTAGCGCCACATTGGGGAGCTGCGTCCGACTCAGGCCGAGCGGGAAGGCTGTGGAGCAAACAGCATGGCACCCGTCCGTGTTAATCCGACATTTGTGCGTGGTGCATTTGTTGAACTTAAAATACGTTCATGGTATTCCGCTGATGAGCCCGATTCGCGCAAGACTAAGGTAAATTCAGGCTCAATGGTGATTCTTTTGCAATGCTCGTATGGTGACATTGCAAGAACTTTTCCACAACCGGGTTTATCTGCCCAATGTGAAGCATGCATACATGGGCGTGGGAACTGGGGGTGGGGTGGTGGACAGGGGAAGCGGCCCCAAAATTTTGAACGACGAGCTCAGCATTGACTATGGACATCGTGCTTGCGAAGAATCCACTTCAAATTGGCTCCTTCCTCCCCTCCCCAAACTTTTGGACAGCTCCTGCGCCACTGCATGCTACCCAAATTTGAATGTACGTACTATGCCGAATTTCCGAAATTCGATTGACCCCTTTTCTAAATTCGTGCACTTCCACCAAACTTGAACTCAATAGGGTGCATGCCTTCACTGGCTGCCACGAAATTGCAGAGATTGCAGGGAGACGGGAGATGAGAGATTGCAAGGGAACCACACGAGAAGAGATTGGCCGGGTCCACAAGTTCCATGTCGCTGAATGTTGCCTGCTCCTGTGCTGAAGCATGGAAGCTCCGTAGCCAGTTGCTTGCCCTCTCGTCCATTCGTCCAGCGCCCCTGATGACGCCTTATTACTGGTGAATATACATTTAAATCAAGACGCTCGCTATCACCCATGCATGCCCAGAGTCTTGACGGGTGGGAATGTTCTGACGGTATGCATACTGTTTCTTTTTTTCCTTGTTCCTCGTTAGAAGTATCGGCTAGCTCGTGACTCTTCCCATGGCACCGACTGGCGATGTGATGGACCGGACCAGGTGGTTGTGACACTCCCCTCTCGCCGAGCTGGCTCTGCACGGTTTTGCCGAGCACGTCACCGTCGAATCTGATTCGACTCTATTTTGGGCTTGGTTTGGGTTGGCGGTTTTTGCTGTGACGCTTTTTGCTTGTCATCTCAGAGAGCATTGTTGCTATGGTCCAAGGACGAGCCTGTTCATAGATGGCCGTGAAAACCCGGCACAAGTTATCTCATGTCCATTTGTACATCAAACTAATAAATATTCCGACTCTTTTATCTTCCCTCTCACTTCCTCTGCCTCTGCCTCTTCCTCTTTCTCTTCCTCTGCCTTTTTCCCTGTCTCCCTCTGCCTCTTCCTCTTCCTCTGCCTCTGCTTCTGCCTCTGCCTCTGCCTCTGCTTGTGCCTGCGCCTCTACCTCTGCCTCTGTTTCTTCCTCTGCCTGTTCCTCTACCTCTGCCCCTTCCTCTACCTCTGCCCCTTCCTCTGCCTCTGCCTCTGCCTCTGCCTCTTCCTCTTCCTCTACCTCTACCCCTGCCTCTTCCTCGGCTTCTGCTTCTTCCTCCACCTCTGACTCCGCCTCTCTCTCTCTCTCGCTCGGCTGGCAACCGCCGAGTGGCAGCCTGGTGGCCGCGCCCCGCCCGCCGGCGTCAGTATATTCAGTAACCCGCTCTGGTGGGGAATGCGGCGGCGGCTAGTCGGGCGGCGCGCGCCGTCGCCAGAACCCTGTAGCAGCCAGGCGACCCGGCGTACGGTACGTTGTGGCCACGGCCGCCCGTGGCGACCGTGGCGACCGCCAGCCCGCACCCTGTGCGTCAGGCATTGTCAGTCACAGTCACAGTCACAGTCACCGGCGCCAGCGTCGCCGACGCCCGCTCTCCTCCCAGCCAGCTGGAAAGGCTGCAATGCGGGCGCCGGGGCGGCGCACACTGAACGATGCGACGCCCCCGCCTCGTCCGGTGACGTAGTTAAGTGGCGAGCGAGAAGCTCCGTACCGTCAGCGGCCGCCGGTACGGGGAACTGGCCGCCCACCAGGTGGTGGCACTGGCTTTCCAGGACGTGGAGTACGAGCGTGCATTCGCCGAGGCATACGTGGAGCCGCGCCTGACACGTGTGAATCACGACTTCTCGGGTGGCCTGGGAATGCCGTAACGGACGGCGCTGAGCCATCGCATGGCGTACCTGGAGCTGTACTGAGAGCCGGGACTGCTGCTAGTTATTTGGGCTTTAGGGCGCCTCGACCAGAGTTGATCATTCGCGCCCACCGGGACTGCTGACCTGAAGTACTGTACTGGGGGAAAAGTTAGCTTATCTGGAGGCAAGGCTATTTCATAGCCTTGTCTGGAGACTTGGAGATCTGGAGTTACACTGAGCACCGAGGAAGCCGACCTGGGGTTGTACTGAGAGCCGGGACTGCTGATCCGGAGCTGTACTGAGGGCCGAGACAGCTGACCTGGGGCTGTACTGAGGGCCGATACACCTGACCTGGAGCTGTACTGGGGGCCGAGACAGCTGACCTGGGGCTGTACTGAGGGCCGAGACACCTGACCTGGGGCTGTACTGAGGGCCGAGAAAGCTGACCTGGGGCTGTACTGAGGGCCGGGACAGCTGACCTGGGGCTGTACTGAGGGCTAGGACAGCTTGATCTGGAGCCGCAGCGAAGAAGACTGCTCCGTGAGGCCGCGCTGACGCCGACGCCGACGCTGAGAGCGGGGCAGCAGGCCTACAGCAGTGCCAGTCTGCCAGGGCTGCCAGGGCCGCAGCCAGGGCTGCCGTCGGCGGCGAGAAACCCACCTCGGCGATGTCGGCGCCGAGAATACGGGATGGTCGCAACACACGTGGTGTACCTACGTACCGACTGTACCTGCCACACCCGAACCCGTACCTGCTGTACGGGTTCGGGTGTGGCCGACACGTGTGTGGCAGTGGCGGCGCCCCCAGACGTGGCTACCATCGGGAAGCCAACCGAATGGGGCGCGTGCGGCGCTGACAGTCGGCGCCATTCGAGAGCCAAGCCGTTGAAGGGAGTGACTTAATTTAACTGTGCTGGGTGGGAGCTCGACAGCGACGTACGACTGTCCTGTCCTGTCCTGTCCTGTCCTGTCCTGTGTCCTGTCCTGTCCTGTCCTGCCCTGTCCTGTCCTGTCCTGTCCTGTCCTGTCCTGTCCTGTCCTGTCCTGTCCTGTCCCGTCCCGTCCTGTCCTGTCCTGTCCTGGCCTGTCCTCTCCTGACCTGACCTACGATGGCTGGCGGGGGCGGCGCCTGTCCTGTCCTGTCCTGTCCTGTACTGTCCTGACCTGGTCTGTCCTGTCCTGTCCTGTCCTGTCCTGTGCTGTCCTGGCCTGTCCTAGCATGGTCGGCGGGGGCGGCGCCTGTCCTGTCCTGTCCTGCCCTGTCCTGTACTGTCCTGTACTGTCCTGGCCTGGCCTAGCATGGCCGGCGGGAGCGACGCCTGTCCTGTACTGTCCTGTACTGTCCTGGCCTGTCCTGTCCTGTCCTGTCCTGGCCTGTCCTCTCCTGATCTGGCCTACGATGGCTGGCGGGGGCGGCGCCTGTCCTGTCCTGTCCTGTCCTCTCCTGACCTGGCCTACGATGGCTTGCGGGGGCGGCGCCTGTCCTGTCCTGTCCTGTCCTGTACTGTCCTGTACTGTCCTGACCTGGCCTGTCCTCTCCTGGCCTGGCCTAGGATGGCCGGCGGGGCAGCGGCCACCAGCGGCTGTCAGCTCGCTCCGCCACCGCACGGCCAGCTCAGGCCAACTCGATCCCGTGAACGTCACAGTGACGTCACCGTGACGCCACTGGCGCCGGTGGATCGAGCCACCAGTTGGCAGGGACGGCTCCCGGCGAGTGAATTTCGTTCCGATATCGAAATTCCCTTTGCTTTGGTCCACGGTGCTGTTGTTGAAGCGTACTCCATTTCTAGCTTTTCATTCACTTCAGCCCGGACAAAATGGCTGATCAAACCATGTTGCAGGGGCACAGGTAGTGTTTCTTAGGGGTCCGACTCCAAAAATGTTATGAAGCAGAGGCCGCCTTCGGCACGCGAGCACGCTGAAAATTTCTGATATTGCCTGGTAAAAATATCAAAAATGTATTGTTTGATCTGGCGTATCTTTGGCTGCTGACGAGGAGTGGGCCTCTGGCCATTGGCCGTGCCTCTGAATATATGTTGCATTAAGGAAAAAAAAGGAAATTATTATCGGTGCAACACCAATCAAAATATTGGTGTTGCCATTGGCGAGGGCACATGCACGCAGTACCACCCACCGGTATTCGCTCCTGGGCATCGCCAATAAGGGAAACCGACGACTTGAGTGCTCCACACAGTCCTGGAATTTAACATTGGAGACGTTTGTGCGACCTGCATAGAAACCAGCCTTAAGTCTTTCCCGACTGTTGTCGTTGCGCCACCGTTTGCTGATTGCGTGCTCTGTCCAGCGACACACGTGAATGATCAAGTCTGGTCGAAAGCTCCCTACCACCCCCCCCACCCCGTCCAGCGACTCCTGCCTGAGCACGCCTCTGGTGTGGAGCTCACGGGAGCACGTTGCCGCGACTGTACAGCCGACTCTCGCCGCCAGACTGTACGGGGCTGGACTGCGCCGCGCAGGCCACAGCTCGCCGGCCGTACTGGCGCTGCTGCGGCGGTGGCGGCTCGGGCCGCCTGCACGTCACATTCCGATGCGGTGCGACAGCCGACGGTGACGCGCCTCCCCACTCCCTCCCCACTCCCACCCCAGGGTGTACCTTCGTATCTCGGTGCCGGTGACCGGGCACCGGCAGTAATTTGGGAGATTAATAGTTGGAGTCTGAGTCGCGTACGCATAGGCAGAACTGCGAGCATACTCAAAGCAATTCTTAGAAGCCGCGTTGCTGGCGTGGACGCTGACTCAGACCTGTGCGGCGGCTTCTCCGGCGGCGTCGTTTCTTCGCTGTCGCCAAATCCGATCCGTGAATGGTGTCGGAGCCGCACCGTCTGCTGCCGCACCGTCCCGAGCCGCACCGTCTGCTGCCGCACCGTCTGCTGCCGCACCGTCTGCTGCCGCACCGTCTGCTGCCGCACCGTCTGCTGCCGCACCGTCTGCTGCCGCCGGGCGCTGCCGCACCGTCTGCTGCCGCACCGTCTCCCTGCCGCACCGTCTGCTGCCGCCGGCGTCTGCTGCCGCACCGTCTGCTGCCGCACCGTCTGCTGCCGCACCGTCTGCTGCCGCACCGTCTGCTGCCGCCGGCGTCTGCTGCCGCACCGTCTGCTGCCGCACCGTCCCGAGCCGACCGTTGCTGCCGCACCGTCTGCCGCACCGTCTGCTGCCGCACCGTCTGCTGCCGCACCGTCTGCTGCCGCACCGTCTGCTGCCGCACCGTCTGCTGCCGCACCGTCTGCTGCCGCACCGTCTGCTGCCGCACCGTCTGCTGCCGCCGGCGTCTGGCCGCTTGTCGAACCCGGCACTACGCTTCGCCCTGTACTGCACGGCCAGTGCTGCTCTTGGCGGGAGAACGGCGGCGAACGGTGCCACACAGAGGGGCAGGTGGGGGTGGGGTGGGGAGGGGCTCGCCCTGGATCCACCAGTGATACTCGGCTGCAGTTTTAGCACCACGTGCCGCTCTCCTGCCCCCGGATCCCTCAGTAGCCATCTGCCTGGAGCTGACTCAGCCCCAGAGTCCCAGACACCTCCGACTCTCAGCTCCAGACCCCTCAGCGGCCACACCTGGCTGGAGTTGGCTCAGCCCCAGACACCTCAGTGACCCCTGGCTGGAGCTGGCTCAGCCCCAGACCCCTCAGTGGCCACACCTGGCTGGAGCTGGCTCAGCCCCAGACACCTCAGTGGCCACACCTGGCTGGAGTTGGCTCAGCCCCAGACCCCTCAGTGGCCACACCTGGCTGGAGTTGGCTCAGCCCCAGACCCCTCAGTGGCCACACCTGGCTGGAGCTGGCTCAGCCCCAGACACCTCAGTGGCCACACCTGGCTGGAGCTGGCTCAGCCCCAGACCCCCCTCAGTGGCCACACCTGGCTGGAGCTGGTTCAGCCCCAGACCCCCCCCCAGTGACCCCTGGCTGGAGCTGGCTCAGCCCCAGGCACCTCCGACTCTCAGCCCCAGACCCCCTCGGTGGCCACCGGGTTGGAGCTGGCTCGTATGCCCCCCTCCCCCGGCGACCACTACTCACCTTCACGCAGGGATGGACCTCATATACTTTCGTGGAGGGTCAAGCCCATCCCCAATGCTGGCATCAGCTCACCCCCTCAATAATATTGGATTTTAACATGGAACCCTATGGACTGAGGTCCTGGGTGACCGGGGCGGCGCAAGATCCTAGGTGATCGGGGTGGCGCGAGGTGCTGGCGTCTCGCCACCATCGTCGGCATTCAGGTATTCACATGGTACATCGTCGGCATTCACAACGGGAATTACCGATTCAGGTATTCCCGTTGCTTCCGTGCATTGATTCCTCCCCAACAATGTTTGGGAGAGAGGTTTGGGCGCTGCCCGCACGGTCAGGTGACTGGGGCGGCGTGAGGTCCTGGGTGACCGGGACGGCGTGAGGTCCTGGGTGACCGGGGCGGCGTGAGGTCCTAGGTGACTGGGGCGGCGTGAGGTCCTGGGTGACTGGGACGGCGTGAGGTCCTGGGTGACTGGGACGGCGTGAGGTCCTGGGTGACTGGGGCGGCGTGAGGTCCTGGGTGACTGGGACGGCGTGAGGTCCTGGGTGACCGGGGTGGCGTGAGGTCCTGGGTGACTGGGGCGGCGTGAGGTCCTGGCGTCTCGCCACCATCGTCCGCACGGTAAGGTGACCGGGGCGGCATGAGGTCCTAGGTGACCGGGACGGCGTGAGGTCCTAGGTGACCGGGGCGGCGTGAGGTCCTGGGTGACTGGGGCGGCGTGAGGTCCTGGGTGACCGGGGCGGCGCGAGATCCTGGGTGACCGGGGCGGCGCGAGATCCTGGGTGACCGGGGCGGCGCGAGATCCTGGGTGACTGGGGCGGCGTGAGGTCCTGGCGTCTCGCCACCATCGTCCGCACGGTAAGGTGACCGGGGTGGCGTGAGGTCCTGGGTGACCGGGGCGGCGCGAGATCCGGGGTGGCGCGAGGTCCTGGCGTCTCGCCACCATCGTCCGCACGGTAAGGTGACCGGGGTGGCGTGAGGTCCTGGGTGACCGGGGCGGCGCGAGATCCGGGGTGGCGCGAGGTCCTGGCGTCTCGCCACCATCGTCCGCACGGTAAGGTGACCGGGGTGGCGTGAGGTCCTGGGTGACCGGGGCGGCGCGAGATCCGGGGTGGCGCGAGGTCCTGGCGTCTCGCCACCATCGTCCGCACGGTAAGGTGACCGGGGTGGCGCGAGGTCCTGGCGTCTCGCCACCATCGTCGGCATGCAGTCCATGCACCCCAACAATCCGGCCGGTCCGGCAGGCTGGGCCCGTGTGCAGCCGCCGCGTATGCAAGTCGTCTGCTCGTTATCGGGAGCTGGCGGCGCGGCCTGACTTTCCTACAGTCGGCTGATGGGGCCCAAACCGGTTGGTGCCACCACGCCAACGTGCCAGCCGAATGGGCTGCCAGAAATGTCCTAGTCATGGCAAGACATGTATGTTCCTTACGCCTGTACTTCGTCAGTATTACAGTTTTACTTCTTCGCGTGCTCCTTAGTATTGGTATTAATATGCATCTCTCATCTCTATGGCAACAGTAACTATGCGAACATGTATTTCTCCTTATGCTCTAAATTCGTTTTTCTTTCACTGTGCACGGACATTTATCAACCATGGTGGAACTTTAGTCCATTCCTTGCCCTCTCCTCTCCTATCTCTGAACACAAAGCTACACCCAGTACTGTTTATAAGGCGCGGAATCGTACTATTGCTTGGAAAAACTGCCAATTGATGCGCATTCTGTTTCTGCTGCTCATTGTCATATTTTCTGTTCACATTTTGGTGTTCAGTCCTGTTTGCATAGGAAGAGTTTCCGTCCGTTGGAGAAACTGAAGCCTCTACTGCGGCCACCAGAGTAGCTCCCAGCGCCGATCATTTTATATACTAATATTGCAGCCTAGGCGTTAACCTTCGAAGGCTTTTGAGGCCATTAATGGTAACATTGCTAGCTCCGATAAACAGTCGACTTCGCCTACCACGAAATCGGCCATCTGGATCACCTATTGGATTGGATCCTTCATTTGATTGGATCCTCCATCCCCCATGCCTCCACACATGGCCACAATGCATTCATTCCCAAGTCAATTGCTGTGGAGGTAATGGCGTGCGTATCTTGAAGTTCCTAAAAGTTGCACAGACGGTGTCTCCTGGACCACTGGTGGTTCACACGGACCCTCAGATATTGCACAGACGGTGTCTCCTGGACCACTGGTGGTTCACACGGACCCTCAGATATTGCACAGACGGTGTCTGCTGGACCACTGGTGGGTCACACGGACCCTCAGATATTGCTCAGACGGTGTCTACTGGACGACTGGTGGGTCACACGGACCCTCAGATATTGCACAGACGGTGTCTACTGGACGACTGGTGGGTCACACGGACCCTCAGATATTGCTCAGACGGTGTCTACTGGACGACTGGTGGGTCACACGGACCCTCAGATATTGCACAGACGGTGTCTGCTGGACCACTGTTGGGTCACACGGACCCTCAGATATTGCACAGACGGTGTCTGCTGGACGACTGGTGGGTCACACGGACCCTCAGATATTGCACAGACGGTGTCTGCTGGACCACTGGTGGGTCACACGGACCCTCAGATATTGCACAGACGGTGTCTGTTGGACCGTTGGTGGGTCACACGGACCCTCAGATATTGCACAGATCGTGTCTGCTGGAACACTGGAGGACCACACGGACCTGCAGACTGGCCAAGTGATAACGGTGTCGCTCGAGATCTGCAGGAACGGAAATCCGAAACTCGGTAACATCTGAAATAACTTCATTAAGGTCGTGCAATGGGCATGATATATTGATGATGCGGAACATGCTGTAATGTATAAAGGTGTCCTAAAATAACTCTATTTATGGCCCATGTGGGTTTCGAGGAATAATTTCGCTGGCGGTTTGTTCGTCCATTCAGGTTTGTTTTTCACATTGAAGCATATTTTGACGACCTTTTACTCTAGCAGGACGACATTGGTGCTCTTATCAATGGGACCTTATGCAGCAGGTTTAGTTTTTTCACTTTCCTTCAGAGATTAAGATCAGATGGTACATGCAATCGCTTTGGCGATTTTTTTTTCTAGCTGATTAGCGACGCGATCAGCTGAGCTCTGTGCTCGCTCAACATCTTTACCAGTTCTGCTCAGTGAGATATAACGATCTGGCACAATTAATCCCACTCCACCGGTGTGCGCGCATCTCCCGATTTTGTGGACATCAAACCGTCCAGTGTACACCCATTGTGTGAACTTCGTGTGTCCTTCAGTTCTGCCTGTGCGACCTGACCGCATCCACAGTCGCTTGCTACGTTCACTCTTCACTCTGTGGCTGTGGAGAATTGCCGACAGCGTACGTGGCCGGTCTGCTGGCTCGTCGAGCCCGGCGACACGTGCGGCCCGCCTGCCACAGTCAGCGCTGGAACACACGCTACGGCAGCGTCGGCGTCAGCACTGGAACACACGTTACGGCAGCGTCGGCGTCAGCACTGGAACACACGCTACGGCAGCGTCGGCGTCAGCACTGGAACACACGCTACGGCAGCGGAGTCCTAGCTGTGTGTAACAGTCGCAGCGGCAGTGGCGGCGGCCTCTGCTGTGGAGTACAGTACAGTTGCCGCGCCAGTGGCGGCGGCCTCTGCTGTGGAGTACAGTACAGTTGCCGCGGCAGTGGCGGCGGCCTCTGCTGTGGAGTACAGTACAGTTGCCGCGGCAGTGGCGGCGGCCTCTGCTGTGGAGTACAGTACAGTTACCGCGGCAGTGGCGGCGGCCTCTGCTGTGGAGTACAGTACAGTTGCCGCGCCAGTGGCGGCGGCCTCTGCTGTGGAGTACAGTACAGTTGCCGCGGCAGTGGCGGCGGCCTCTGCTGTGGAGTACAGTACAGTTGCCGCGGCAGTGGCGGCGGCCTCTGCTGTGGAGTACAGTACAGTTACCGCGGCAGTGGCGGCGGCCTCTGCTGTGGAGTACAGTACAGTTGCCGCGGCAGTGGCGGCGGCCTCTGCTGTGGAGTGTATGTAGTACCGTTGCCACGGCAGAGGCAGTGGCCTCTGCTATGGAGTGCAGTACAGTTGCCGCGGCAGTGGCATGGCCTCTGCCATGGAGTGTAGGACAGTTGCCGCGGCAGTGGCAGTGGCCTCTGCCGTGGAGTGCATGTAGTACGGTTACCGCAGCAGTGACAGTGGCCTCTGCCGTGGAGTGTAGGACAGCGGCAGCGGCAGTGGCCTCTGCTATGGAGTGCATGTAGTACGGTTACCGCAGCAGTGGCAGTGGCCTCTGCCGTGGAGTGTAGGACAGCGGCAGTGGCCTCTGCTATGGAGTGCAGTACAGTTGCAGCGGCGCCCTAACGCGCCGCCGCTGCCAACTGCCGGACCCCAGCTGCCAACTGCCGGCCGGGTCGGGTCGGCCGCCTGGCGGCGGCGCACGGTACCAGCCGACCGGCGCCGCCGCCGACTGCAGTTTGCCTGCGCCGTCGGCCGGCGCCGCGCCGCTTTCGCCGAACCCTGCCCGGCCGTGCCGGGCGGCTGAGTGTCTCTGGCCGCGACGCGGTCAATTCAGTGTGATCGGCCACTGCGAGCGGGCTATGTGTGCAACCTCGTGCGGGTCGACTGTGGACCCATACTGCAGGTGGGTGTGCCCGGCCCGGCCCGGCCCGGCCCGGCGGGCGGCTCTTGTCTGTGGCCACGGCCAGCCGTCTCCTTATTTGACTGGCATACGGAGTTACCAGTGCTCACCGTGTTTAGCTGGTAACTGGTGTACGACGACGCCGTCGTGGATTCGTGCACCTAAGCCCCAAATCTAAGAGGTGTTTGCTGAATCCCAGACGAGGAGCCAACGTCAGACTCCCAATCAGTATCTGGCTGGCTGTTGCTGAATCCTGTACATACCAGGAGCAACGTCACACTCCAAATCAGTATGCTCCGACACACAGTAACATCTGGCTGGCTGCTGCTGAATCCTGTACCAGGAGCCAACTTCAGACTCCCAATCAGTATGCTCCGACACACTAACATCTGGCTGGCTACTGCTGAATCCTGTACATACCAGGAGCCAACGTCAGACTCCCAATCAGTAGGCTTCGACACACAGGAACATCTGGCTGGCTGCTGCTGAATCCTGTACATACCAGGAGCCAACGTCAGACTCCCAATCTTCGACACAGGAACATCTGGCTGGCTGCTGCTGAATCCTGTACATACCAGGAGCCAACGTCAGACTCCCAATCTTCGACACACAGGAACATCTGGCTGGCTGCTGGCCATCACTGGTTCGATGGCCGTCGCGAAGGGACACATTCTCAGACTCTGCTACAACCCCCCAATAACGCTCATTACGATAATGAAGCAACCTACAGCACGCGTCAATGCGGAGGGTTGAGTTAGGCTACAGGCAGAGAAAGTCAAAGAGGAGCTAAATCGAAAGAAATTTAGGTGCCAGGACGCTCACGAAAAAAAAACGTCACGCTCCACAAAAATTGTGTCTCAGCATCAGGATTGTGGATTTTTTGGCACACCTAATTGGATTTTAAATCATTGCTCTGCAACTTTCCTGAGTAATCTTCGTTTCAGAACCGAAAATTTGAAAAGCTGCGCCCTTTGTATTTTCCTTGCATTTCACGAGTCCCGCAGCTCAGATGAATTGGTCTGCGTTGACGGGGTGAAACTTGTTATTCACGCTCATCTGACAGTGCAGGACCAGACGCCTCCGGCCACCAGTCCTGCGCCGCCGGGCCTGCGCCTGGACGGACGCCGACCTTGCAGTCGCGACGGCACTGGGGTACTGCTCGATCGCCTGCCTGCGTTTCCCGCGAGGCTTGACCACGTCAAGAAATGCCGGAGTCCGGCAAACGTTGGCCAAACACGTAATTCCCGTGATTCGCCCTCTTTTGGTATCGGTCACGCCACACCGCACACCGATGTTGATGTCAGAGTTCGGAGCGAGACGTGACGCAGCCGAAATAGGCAAGTGTTTGCGGCTGTGCCTTCAGCAAGGTGCTGTCGGCTCATCGTGGTCTGCTTCAGCGAGGCACTGTCGGCTCATCGCGGTCTACTGTTGGGTCGCCAGCATAACACGGATGTCTATTGGAATCACCAGGCCAATAGGCATCCATGTCGGCCACCTTTAGGCTATGCCGCGGCTGTTTGGGTCACCATCCCTGCTCCTGCTGGACCACACCAGGTCATAGCTTCTGCTAGGACACATCAGGCGAGAGCTCCTGCTAGGACACATCAGGCGAGAGCGCCTGCTAGGACACATCAGGCGAGAGCTCCTACTAGGGCACATCAGGCGATGGCTTCTGCTAGTATTCAGCGAATGCTCACCATACTTTGCTACTGAATTGCAAATTATGTTGCAATGTATTCAGAGACATTATCATACTTGGGTTATTCCGATCCATAGGTGGTGCCGTTACTTCTCGATATTGTGATCCCGAGACGACCCTGTTACCTCTCGAGATTGTGATCCCGAGACTATCCTGTTACCTCTCAGGATTGTGATCCCGAGACGACCCTGTTACCTCTCGGGATTATGATCCCTAGACGACCCTGTTACCTCTTGGGATTGTGATCCCGAGACGATCCTGTTGCCTCTCGAGATTGTGATCCCGAGACGACCCTGTTACCTCTCGGGATTATGATCCCGAGACGACCCTGTTACCTCTCGGGATTGTGATCCCGAGACGATCCTGTTTCCTCTCTGGATTGCGATCCCGAGACGATCCTGTTGCCTCTCGAGATTGTGATCCCGAGACGACCCTGTTACCTCTCGGGATTATGATCCCGAGACGACCCTGTTACCTCTCGGGATTATGATCCGGAGGCGGCGCCTCCCCCCCAGGATAGCGATTCCGAGACGGCGCTGTTACCTCTCTGGATTCAGACCCGTGCATCTGCAACGTCCCCGAGCGGCCGCCCAGGTTGCCGGGACCTGGACTTCAGGAGCCGCCGGCCGCAGCACTCATCCGCATCGGCGGCGGCGGCAGCGGCGGCGCCCGCACCTATGAATGATGCATGCGGCCGGCCGGTCGCTGGCTGCTGGCGGCGCGACCGTTCGGCTGCGGGCCGCTCGGCTCGCCGGCCGCGCCGCTTCAGCCGCCTCAGCCGCGCCCGCCGCGTGTTGCGCGTCGTGTTGCGCAACAGTGCGCTGTGCGTGCCGCCGCAGCGGGGAGCCGCCGCCAGCCGCCAGGTGACGCGCGCGCCGGCCGTGCAGTGGCGTAGTCGGCGGCTCCACTGAACTGTCGGGCAGGGGAGGTGGCGGCGGCTCCACTGCACTGTCGGGCAGGGGGGCGGCGGCTCCACTGCACTGTCGGGCAGGGGAGGGGAGGCGGCTCCACTGCACTGTCGGGCAGGGGAGGTGGCGGCGGCTCCACTGCACTGTCGGGCAGGGGGAGGGGGCGGCGGCTCCACTGCACTGTCGGGCAGGGGAGGGGCGGCGGCTCCACTGCACTGTCGGCCCGGGGAGGGGGCGGCGGCTCCACTGCACTGTCGGGCAGGGGAAGGGCGGCGGCTCCCACTGCACTGTCGTACAGGGGAGGGGGCGGCGGCTCCACTGCACTGTCGGGCAGGGGAGGAGAGCGGCGGCTCCACTGCACTGTCGGGCAGGGAGGGGCGGCGGCTCTACTGCACTGTCGGGCAGGGGAGGGGGCGGCGGCTCCACTGCACTGTCGGGCAGGGGAGGGGGCGGCGGCTCCACTGCACTGTCGGGCAGGGGAGGGGGCGGCGGCTCCACTGCACTGTCGGGCAGGGGAGGGGGCGGCGGCTCCACTGCACTGTCGGGCAGGGGAGGGGCGGCGGCTCCACTGCACTGTCGGGCAGGGGAGGGGGCGGCGGCTCCACTGCACTGTCGGGCAGGGCAGGGGAGGGGGCGGCGGCTCCACTGCACTGTCGGGCAGGGGAGGGGGCGGCGGCTCCACTGCACTGTCGGCCCGGGGAGGGGGCGGCGGCTCCACTGCACTGTCGGGCAGGGGAGGGGCGGCGGCTCCACTGTACTTTCAGGCAGGGGAGGGGTCGGCGGCGCAGTCTCGACGGAAACGCCTGGTGGGAGCGGGCTTCGGGCGCGAGTCGAAGTCATCCCGACACGTCCTCGTCACCCGATGGCGCGCCACATCCGGCGCGGGGTGCCATCGCGTGCGTGACGTGGGCGGGTCCGGGCGGGCCGTGACATGGGTGGGTCCGGGCGGGCCGTGACGTGGGCGGGTCCGGGCGGGCCGTGACGTTGGCGGGTCCGGGCGGGCTGTGACGTGGGCGGGTCCGGGCGGGCCGTGATGTGGGCGGGTCCGGGCGGGCCGTGACGTGGGTGGGTCCGGGTGGGCCGTGATGTGGGCGGGTCCGGGCGGGCCGTGATGTGGGCGGGTCCGGGCGGGCTATGACGTGGGCGGGTCCGGGCGGGCCGTGACGTGGGCGGGTCCGGGCGGGCCGTGACGTGGGCGGGTCCGGGCGGGCCGTGACGTGGGCGGGTCCGGGCGGGCTATGACGTGGGCAGGTCCGGGCGGGCCGTGACGTGGGCGGGTCCGGGCGGGCCGTGACGTGGGCGGGTCCGGGCAGGCTGTGACGTGGGCGGGTCCGGGCGGGCCGTGACGTGGGCGGGTCCGGGCGGGCCGTGACGTGGGCGGGTCCGGGCGGGCCGTGACGTGGGCGGGTCCGGGCGGGCCGTGACGTGGGCGGGTCCGGGCAGGCTGTGACGCGGCAGCCGTCTCTCGCCTGCGCTGTGTAGCCGAGCTCACCGTGACGTCACACGTCTCCTCTGCTCACGTCACAGCCGAGCTCACCGTGACCCTGCGCAATCGGTCACGGTCGCAGGCTCGCCACGTCTGACGTCACACGTCTCCTCTGCTCACGTCACAGTCGGGTGGCGGTTAGCCAGCGTCGGCCATTGCGATTGGCAGTATTCCTCCATCCGCATTGATACATACACATGCCGTTCGCGGTAGCGGTAGCAGCCATTCCTCCATCCGCACTGATACATACACATGCCGTTCCCGGTAGCGGGTAGCAGGACATGCGCCCTCCCCACTGATGCATACACATGCCGTTCCCGGTAGCGGGTAGCAGGTGCTCCGCCATCCCCACTGATGCATACACATGCCATGCCGTTCCAGGTAGCGCTTATCAGGTGGCGCACATGTCGGCTGCCCTTCGCAGAGGTCGCGACGACGCGCCGAGAGCGCCGTATTTGCATGTCTCCGTGCTCGCTGGCCAGATGGATGGCCGGTCGCTGTCCGGGTGCGGACGCTCTTCAGACGGGGGCGGGGGATACCGGACACTGGTTAGATCCGATCGGGTGCCGAGACAGGTCAGAGGGATGGTCGGGTGGTGAGACAGGTCAGATGGACGGTCGGGTGCCGAGACAGGTCAGATGGACGGCCGGGTGGCGAGACAGGTCAGATGGATGGTCGGGTGCCGAGACAGGTCAGATGGACGGTCGGGTGCCGAGACAGGTCAGATGGACGGCCGGGTGATAGCTGGTCGGGTGGCGAGACAGATCACAGCCCAGTGGTAGCCCCAGGTGAAGTAGTCGAGGCTGCAGTCAACAGGAGTCCTGTGGACATGTGTCCTGCCTGTCGACACTCGATGCTGACGTTGCACGGACATTGGCGACAATGACATACAAGACATCCAACACGCAAAAATTGTCTAATGGGAACAACTATCTCTCAGAAACATGTGCCAATCCAAGATCGCAAACGGTCCATGGCTTTGCGGTGTGACCCATCCCCGGCCAGTATTTGGTTATTATAGCATGCCCTGTCTGTACACGCGCAATCCGCATCACTGACGGCAAACGGGAACCTACAAGCTATAGATGTCGACAACAGCTGTCTATCGTACTGTGACTAGGAGTACTTACGGAACACTTGAGGGACGCAGGCAGTACGTACCTACGATTCTCGGGGTTTTGTGAATGAGTGCTTTATTGTCAGCGGTATCTATAGACATGTAATCCCTTCATTGTCCAGTAATGGTATCCTAGTTTCCAGTGGAGAAAACGGAGAGAGTAGGTTCTTTTGTTGGGCATGATGTTCTGAATAACAAAATTCCAGGACTGGACAGACAGTGAGCACAGCACAATCCCCAACCATGGCCAAAGCAGATGGTGGATCCAGGGGATTGGAGATAGCTGGAGGCGGATAGCATGCTCCAGGACAGGATGCAGCACCAGGTATTGGAGATAGCTGGCGGCCGGTAGCATGTTCCAGGACAGGGTACAGCACTAGGGATTGGAGATAGCTGGCGGCCGGTAGCCTGTTCTAGGACTGGGTACAGCGCCAGCGCCAGGGATTGCAGATAGCTGGAGGCCGAAAGCATGCTCCAGGACTGGGTGCGGCACAGCAGTCGATAGAGGAATTTTGATCGGGTGGGTGGGGGGGGGGGGGAGGCACTCGTATGGAGGGAAGTCGTTTCTCCTGATGGGCGCCACTGATTGAGAACATTTCAAAGGGAGGGGCTGAACTCAAGTGCCCTTGGAGGACTGCCTTCGGCTAACAAGTTCAGGGGGGGGGGGAGGGTTGCATTCGAGCGTCCATGGAGAGCACTTTTTTCCAGTCAGAAGGGCGCCACCTTTCCACATATGGGGGGGGGGGCACATGCTTGGTCGCCCTCTTGAATCTGTCCTTGGTGCGGCACAGTCTTGGGCCACGGCACGGCTAGCGGGAGTGTCGGGGTGTCAGGGACAGACACAGTGGCAGTCGGGGACAGACACAGTCGCCGGCCGGTACCAGTCAGGGACAGACACAGTCGGTACCAGTCAGGGACAGAACAGCGCCGGTCGGTATCAGGGACAGACACAGCGGACAGGACAGCAGCCGCCGGTCGGTACCAGTCAGGAACAAAACAGGGGTGGACAGACACAGCCGCGTCGGTACCAGTCAGGGACAACACAGCCCGAACCAGACAAGGAAAAAAAAACGACAGACAGCCGCCGGCCGGTACCAGACAGTGCGGCGATGGCCGATGGACGACGGACGTGACCGGGGCCCGCCCGACACTCGACGATGACCGTGCTGGGGTGTGGGTGGGTGGCAGAGGGTGAGACGGAGTTGAGAAGTGGTGCCGAGACTGACCTCGCCGTCGCGGCGTACCCGTTCGTCGGTGGAAGGTCAGACGGACCAAGGATGTAGATGGACGGCCAGATAGCAGGGCCTTCCGCATCCTCTGCCGATGCTAGCCAGCAAGGCCAGCCCGGCTGACCCTGACCGGCCAGCCGAGTTCCTGTTGGTCACATCTCGGCTGGAGCCATGCTTGGTATCTGGCGGAGCATTTGCAAGAATTTGCGTCCTTATATTTTCAGCAACAACAGCGTATGGGTACTAACTGGCATGAAATAATGGGGACACCTTTTTCGCAACAGTTGTATTCATTCTAGGGCTCATGTCAGATGCCAATTGACAGGCTTTATGTCGCGTGCGACTTTGTTCGAAAAGAAATCCGAAATCTGGGATGGGCCCATGTGATTGCACTGTCGCTGCACAGCTGCTCCCAGATGGGATCCAAGAAGCTTGCTACCCTTCAACAGAAGATGGGGCTGAGACCCCTGCTACCCAACCACAAATGGGCCCGAGATTCATGCTACCCGACCACAGATGGGCCCGAGATTCCTGCTACCCGACCACAGATGGGCCCGAAACCCCTGCTACCCGACCACAGATTGGCCCGAGACCCCTGATACCCGACCACAAATTGGGCCGAGACCCCTGCTACCCGACTAAAGATGAGCACGAGACCCCTGCTATCAAACCACAGATGACCCGAGACCCCTGCTACCCGACTACAGATGGGGTCGAGAGACCCCTGCTTCCCACTGACCGACCGCTGCCCAGACGGTCGGCGCCAGCTTGCCCTCGCCCCCGGCGGGGCACCAGACGGAGCAGCTGCAGCTGTTCGACCGACCGACAGCTGCCTAGGCGGGCGGCGCCAGCTGGCCGACTGTGGCCGGGCTTGCCCCGCCTGACGGAGCCGTCAGAGCGGCGCCGGCCGGCGGCGACCTTCGCTGCGCAGCAGACGCGTCGCCGCCGCGCCGGCCGGCCGGCGGTTTTTCTGCGCCCGGCCGGCCGGCCCGGTCGGCCCGGTCGCTGACCTTCTTACAGCAGTCGGTCAACACGCTGCGGCAGCCGGCCGCCGCTGCGTGTAGCCGGGCGGTGGTGTAGCCGCCGGTGGTGTAGCCTGGCGGTGGTGTAGCCGCCGGTGGTGTAGCCGGGCGGTGGTGTAGTCGGGCGGTGGTGTAGCCTGGCGGTGGTGTAGCCGCCGGTGGTGTAGCCGGGCGGTGGTGTAGCCGCCGGTGGTGTAGCCGGGCGGTGGTGTAGCCGCCGGTGGTGTAGCCTGGCGGTGGTGTAGCCGCCGGTGGTGTAGCCGGGCGGTGGTGTAGTCGGGCGGTGGTGTAGCCGGGCGGTGGTGTAGCCGGGCGCTCGCTGGTTGGTCGGCGTTGGCGCGCAGTGGCGCCGGTCGGGTCTCGAATGCCACAGCCGCCGCCGCCGTCGAGTACCCACCCGTTCAGCGGCGGAGAGTGCCGACTAGAGGTGTGCACGGTCGGTCAGAGCGGCCGCCGTCCGTGGCCGGACGTGCAGCACGTGCCGGCTCAGTAGGCTGCCCGGCTCGGCCGTAACGCGGCCAGCCCTGGCCCTGACGCTGCCGGTTTCCACCCTAACGCTGCCAGTCTCGGCCGTAACGGTGCCAGTCCCGGCCGTAACGGTGCCAGTCCCGGCCGTAACGGTGCCAGTCTCGGCTGTAACGCTGCCAGTCTCGGCCGTAACGGTGCCAGTCTCGGCCGTAACACTGCCAGTCTCGGCCGTAACGCTGTCAGTCTCGGCCGTGACGGTGCCAGTCTCGGACGTAACGCTGTCAGTCTCGGCCGTAACGCTACCAGTCTCGGCCGTAACGGTGCCAGTATCGGCCGTAACGCTGCCAGTCTCGGCCGTAACACTGCAAGTCTCGGCCGTAACGCTGTCAGTCTCGGCCGTGACGGTGCCAGTCTGGGCCGTAACGGTGCCAGTCTCGGCCGTAACGGTGCCAGTCTCGGCCGTAACGCTGTCAGTCTCGGCCGTAACGCTGCCAGTCTCGGCCGTAACGCTGGCTGACTGTACCCAGGGACGCCCCTCCCCACCGCCGCCTTTAGCGAGCAGCCGACGCCGCCTGGCGTGTGTCCGCCGAGGCGCGTCATGGCCGGCCCACAGGACGTGCGGTACAACGGTACGATGTCAACCCCGGGCGTGTGACACACACCCGAGGGCGGCTGCGTCCACAGGACTCTGTACGACGACGGCACGGCGGCACGACGCCAGCCCGTGCGTGTGACCCAAGGGCGGCGGCGACGGCGGCGGCGGCGGCGGCAGCGGCAGTGTGCGCTGATTACTGGTGAATGCCTGACGCCCCGGCCCGTGAAACGCTTCGTGAGCGCTGCAATGGTCGCAGCGGCGGGGGACCGTGTCGCACCACGAGGCGGCCTGCAATTTGGCAGGCGGCCCGCTTTGTCGCCAGTGTGCCGTCGGCCCGACTGGCAGCCGGGGACAATTGGGCGCCGGATCAGCGGCCGCCTCTCAGCTGCAGCCGAGGTACATACCTCCGGCTGCACGGCGAGCTGCAGCTGAAGTACCTCCGGCTGGACGGCGGGTCAGCGGCGAGCTGCAGCCGAGGTACATACCTCCGGCTGCACGGCCAGCTGCAGGCGAGGTACCTCCGGCTGGACGGCGGGTGAGCGGCGAGCTGCAGCCGAGGTACATACCTCCGGCTGCACGGCCAGCTGCAGGCGAGGTACCTCCGGCTGGACGGAGTGTCCACGGCCAGCTGCAGCCGAGGTACATACCTCCGGCTGTACGGCCAGCTGCAGCTAAGGTACCTCCGTCTGGACGCCCAGCTGCAGCTGAGGTACCTCCTGCTAGACGGCGAGCTGCAGTCGAGGTACCTCCGGCTGGACGGCGAGCTGCAGCTGAGGTACCTCCTGCTGGACGGCGAGCTGCAGCTGAGGCACCTCCGGCTGGACCGAGTGTCCACGGCCAGCTGCAGGCGAGGTACCTCCTGCTGGACGGCGGGTCAGCGGCGAGCTGCAGCTGGGGTACCTCCGGCTGAACGGCGAACTGCAGCCGAAGTACCTCCTGCTAGACGGCCAGCTGCAGGCGAGGTACCTCCTGCTGGACGGCGAGCTGCAGCTGAGGTACCTCCGGCTGGACGGCCGGCTACAGTCGTGGTACCTCCGGCTGGACGGCCAACTGCAGCTGAGGTACCTCCGGCTGGACGGCCAGCTGCAGCTGAGGTACCTCCGGCTGGACGGCCGGCTACAGCTGAGGTACATCCTGCTGGAAGGCGAGCTGCAGCCGAGGTACCTCCTGCTGGACGGCGAGCTACAGTCGTGGTACCTCCGGCTGGACGGCCTGCTGCAGCTGAGGTACATCCTGCTGGAAGGCGAGCTGCAGCTGAGGTACCTCCTGTTGGACGGCAAGATACAGTCGTGGTACCTCCGGCTGGACGGCCAGCTGCAGCTGAGGTACCTCCTGCTAGACGGCCAGCTGCAGCTGAGGTACCTCCTGCTGGACGGCCAGCTGCAGCCGAGGTACCTCCTGCTGGACGGCCAGCTGCAGCTGAGGTACCTCCTGCTGGACGGCCAGCTGCAGCCGAGGTACCTCCTGCTGGACGGCCAGCTGCAGCCGAGGTTGTAACTCCGGCTGAATAGCGAGTCAGCAGGGTGTGGTGGCGCGGGGTGGCAGCGTCACCGACCCACCTACATGTCACGGCCAATTGTGGCCGCGCTGACCCCGGTCACGTGGAAAGGGGCATTTGGTGACGCGGGAGTGGGTACTTGGGCAGGGGCTTGTCTAAGAGATTTGCAGTGTGTGGGGGAGGTTCGGGAGCCCATCCATTGGTATACTAAGGGGCTATCGTCATCTCCGAGCTGACTCCGGCTCCCGCAGCAACGGCAAAGCAATAGGAAAGGTTCGTGACTGCGGGGCCAGGGTCGTAGCTGCGGGGATCGCGGCCCCGCAGTTAGCATGCCAGACGACGGGTCCCTGGCAGTTGGTGGGGTGGAAGGCCATCGTCGGATGGAGCCGATTGAAATTAGTGTTCAGAAAATGGCATTAAGATTGCTGGTTCCTTCCACGCATGCAACCAAAATTCGTCAGCGCCCACCGGCGTGCCTAGCTGGGTGCAGGTATGCAGTCTGAATGCAACACACCCATTCCCCAGCGCCATACCTCCAGAAGTTACGACAACGTGATGTTAAAGCGCCGTGAGATGTTGAGAAATGCGAGGGTCAAATTTTCCCTCCTCGCGTGCTTGATGACAATGTAACATAAATGTATGTTGAAATATTTTTTTTGACAAGAATACCATAAGGAAAATATGGCATTCTTCAGCTTCCATTGTCATTAAGCAGACCATGATCACATTTCAGTCAGCTGCTGTCGTTGTCAACACCTCTTGGTTCAAACAAAATATTCCTGCGTCAAATGTGAAAAGATCAAGCTGCAGCGTACGAGTGGGTGAGCTCTAGATTCCCCGGCTGGGCGCGAAATGACCAATGCAGTCGATGCGCCCAAAAGCCCAAATAACTAACTAGATTCCCCGGTGCTGGAGACAAGAGCTGGTACTGCCACGCTGGACCGGCGACGGTGCTGGAAACAAGAGCTGGTACTGCCGCGCTGGACCGGCGACGGTGCTGGAAACAAGAGCTGGTACTGCCACGCTGGATCGGCGACGGTGCTGGAGACAAGAGCTGGTACTGCCACGCTGGACCGGCGACGGTGCTGGAAACAAGAGCTGGTACTGCCGCGCTGGACCGGCGACGGTGCTGGAGACAAGAGCTGGTACTGCCGCGCTGGACCGGCGACGGTGCTGGAAACAAGAGCTGGTACTGCCGCGCTGGACCGGCGACGGTGCTGGAGACAAGAGCTGGTACTGCCGCGCTGGACCGGCGACGGTGCTGGAGACAAGAGCTGGTACTGCCGCGCTGGACCGGCGACGGTGCTGGAAACAAGAGCTGGTACTGCCGCGCTGGACCGGCGACGGTGCTGGAGACAAGAGCTGGTACTGCCGCGCTGGATCGGCGACGGTGCTGGAAACAAGAGCTGGTACTGCCGCGCTGGACCGGCGACGGTGTGGAGGTGCGCTGGACCGGCGACGGTGCTGGAGACAAGAGCTGGTGCTGCCGCGCTGGACCGGCGACGGTGCTGGAGACAAGAGCTGGTACTGCCGCGCTGGACCGGCGACGGTGCTGGAGACAAGAGCTGGTACTGCCGCGCTGGACCGGCGACGGTGCTGGAGACAAGAGCTGGTACTGCCGCGCTGGACCGGCGACGGTGCTGGAGACAAGAGCTGGTGCTGCCGCGCTGGACCGGCGACGGTGCTGGAGACAAGAGCTGGTGCTGCCGCGCTGGACCGGCGACGGTGCTGGAGACAAGAGCTGGTGCTGCCGCGCTGGACCGGCGACGGTGCTGGAGACAAGAGCTGGTGCTGCCGCGCTGGACCGGCGACGGTGCTGGAGACAAGAGCTGGTGCTGCCGCGCTGGATCGGCGACGGTGCTGGAGACAAGAGCTGGTACAGCCGCGCTGGACCGGCGACGGTGCTGGAGACAAGAGCTGGTACAGCCGCGCTGGACCGGCGACGGTGCTGGAGACAAGAGCTGGTGCTGCCGCGCTGGATCGGCGACGGTGCTGGAGACAAGAGCTGGTACAGCCGCGCTGGACCGGCGACGGTGCTGGAGACAAGAGCTGGTACAGCCGCGCTGGACCGGCGACGGTGCTGGAGACAAGAGCTGGTACAGCCGCGCTGGACCGGCGACGGTGCTGGAGACAAGAGCTGGTGCTGCCGCGCTGGATCGGCGACGGTGCTGGAGACAGGTCAGGCTGGTAGCTGGTACAGCCGCGCTGGACCGGCGACGGTGCTGGAGACAAGAGCTGGTACAGCCGCGCTGGACCGGCGACGGTGCTGGAGACAAGAGCTGGTGCTGCCGCGCTGGATCGGCGACGGTGCTGGAGACAAGAGCTGGTACAGCCGCGCTGGACCGGCGACGGTGCTGGAGACAAGACTGGGCTGGAGGGCTGGTACTGCCGCGCTGGACCGGCGACGGTGCTGGAGACAAGAGCTGGTACTGCCGCGCTGGACCGGCGACGGTGCTGGAGACAAGAGCTGGTACTGCCGCGCTGGACCGGCGACGGTGCTGGAGACAAGAGCTGGTGCTGCCGCGCTGGACCGGCGACGGTGCTGGAGACAAGAGGTGGTACTGCCGCGCTGGACCGGCGACGGTGACACAGGGCCGGCTGACCCCGCCCACCGGCGGGACTGCTGCTGGCATTGACACGGGGTCGCTGGTGGCCGGCGGTGCCGGCTTTGTCGGTCTGATGGTCAGCTGGTTACGTCACTGCCGCATCTGGTCACGTCGCATCTGGTCACGTCACAGACTGCCGCATCTGGCCATGTCACAGCCTACCGCATCTGGTAACGTCACGGCCTACCGCAACCGGAGCAGCGTGGAACGTCACCACCGGCCCGACCCGCTTCTCACGGACCCGGTCGGACCCTCTCCTCACGAACCCGGCCGGACCCGCTCCCCACGGACCGTCGTGTGCCGACAGCCGACCGGCGGCGGCAGGACACCCGCTTCCGAACGTGCCGGCTGGCCGACATCAAAGCGCCGTCCAGATGTAATCCGGCTGGGGCGAGTGGGCCCGTCCCCGGCGGTGGTCGCCAGCGCGACCGACCGGCAGTGGTTCGATGGTTATCTGTGTCGTCGCCTCCACGCTCATTTCCGGCTGGCTGTCGGTGGACTGGCTCGCTGTCCGCACGCCGCTGCCGATTGATGGGCGACACCGGCGGTACGCCCTTGACCAGCCCGTGCAAGGGCGTAGCAACGCATGAAGACGTGACCTGTCGCCTAGGGATATATATATATATATATATATATATATATATATATATATATATATATATATATGTATTTGTACTAGTTAAGATGGAAGGACAACTTGTGAAAACACAGAGCAATGGGAGCATAGCTTTGTTAACCTTTATTAATCAAGCTATGCTCCCATTGCTCTGTTTTTTGAAAACTTCGGAAAGCATTTATCTTGCAAAGTGGCTGCTGACATACCGAAACATCCGAAGGGCATAACAATATTTTCGTTTTTTTTAATCGCATCATATTCGGACGTTTCGCTGTTCATGTAGACGGGCAGTTTAGTATGGTTTCAAGACCAACTGGAATGACACAATGGAAATCATTCCAATGAAAACCATCCAAATTGATGCTTGGAATGGCTGAAAATACAATTTTCTAGCAGACGCCTTTATCGCTGGCAAGCAAGTACGCAGCACATTTCATGTTAATTCGATTCAAAGCCATTTCAATCATTATTCCAAGAAAATCGTAGTTGTGAGAGCTGTGTATGCATTTGTTCTCGTCTGCATTCTACGAGTCAATTTGGGACTGATCATACACCTATGAAAATTTGGAAAAAAATGCAACAATCCTATACCGTCATCCCATGTTACATGAGACGAAGGGGAAATGCGGCGCGCGCGTACGTTGGGCTCGCGCCGGCGTGGTGACGGTCGGGCGCGGGTACTTACCCGTGCCGTGTTACTGCTTTTGTTTAGTGGTCTCGTTCACCATATGGACAATGGCGAATGGTTGGGCCGCAATTGCACCTGCGCCATTCAGGAATATAAGGCAAGCAATCGTGGCAAGAAATAAGACGTTACGGAAGTTCCCACTGAGTGGAAAATGCAGTGTTGTAGCTGCAATATCAGCTTTCACAGCTGCAACACCAGCTTTCACAACTGCAATTCCACTTCTGTCGAAATTTACATTGCTTCTTCCACTTTGCAGCACCAATTTCTCTTGTTTGGTCATGTATACCGTGCATTCACTGTTCACTGTCCACTGTCCACTGTCCACTGTCCACGGTTCACTGTCCATTGACCACTGGCCACTATCCACTATCCACTATACACTGTCCACTGTCGCTGCAACATCAGGGGAGCATCCTGCAAAAGAGCACAAGTAGCCTTCGCTGTCGATGATGCATAGGCATCTACAGATAACGAAACAGGCACAGGCACCGGCACCTAGCCGCCACCTTGCCGCCACCTTCGTCCCCGTCATTTGACATGGCGACTGGAAGTTGTTGATCGCGATGGGCGCTGTATGGCCAACGCAGTCGATGCGCCCGTAAGCCAAATGATCACCGGCCCCGTCGATGGAGATAGATAACGTCATTGCCCAGCCGTCAGGTCTCAGCTGCCAACCGTCAGGCCTCAGCTGCCAACTGTCAGGTCTCAGCTGCCAACCGTCAGTCTCAGCTGCCAACTGTCAGGTCTCAGCTGCCGACTGTCAGGTCTCAGCTGCCAACCGTCAGTCTCAGCTGCCAACTGCCAGATCTGAGCTGTTAACCGTCAGTCTCAGCTGCCAACCGTCAGTCTCAGCTGCCAACTGCCAGGCCTCAGCTGCCAACTGTCAGGTCTCAGCTGCCAACTGTCAGGTCTCAGCTGCCAACCGTCAGTCTCAGCTGCCAACCGTCAGTCTCAGCTGCCAACTGCCGGATCTGAGCTGTTAACCGTCAGTCTCAGCTGCCAACCGTCAGTCTCAGCTGCCAACTGTCAGGTCTCAGCTGCCAACCGTCAGTCTCAGCTGCCAACCGTCAGTCTCAGCTGCCAACTGCCAGATCTGAGCTGTTAACCGTCAGGCCTGAGCCGCCAACCGTCAGGTCTCAACTGTCAGCCGCTGATTGGAGCATTGGTGTTTGCATCTTTTGCATCTGTCCTCCAGTTTTTTACTGGCAGGCAACGTACCAATGACATTAGCGAATTGGCAGTGGCATGAGGCTGCAAACAGCTGGTGAAGCGTGGCGAGCCGGCTGGTTGTACGGCCACTGTGGCGGCCTGCTGCACCGGCGCCGTCCTGTATGCACTTCAGTCCAGTTCACATTGTTCGGCAATGACTGGCGGAACATTTCAGTCCAGTTCACACTGTTCGGCAGTGGCCGACGACCCGCCAGCGCAGCCGCTCGGCCGGCTCGGCGCGTTTTTCTGCGATTTGCCGTGCCGGTGCGGGCCGGTGGGGGTGGGGGCGTGTACGGGCGGCGGTGCGGCCGGCGTCGGTGCCCGGCCGGCCGGCCGGCTGTGCCCACACCGACGTGTGCTCACCGCTTGGGACACGACCACCTGTTTGTGCGGCTGGTGGCGGTGTTGACACGATTGCCAGCGCTATCAGGATGGGGGTGGGGGGCGAGGGTGAGGGTAGGGGTGGCGTAATTATCGAGGGGGTGACCGAGTGTGGTGGCATGGTGAGGCGACACTCCGAGGCCCACAACGATGATTTGGAGAGGGGGGGGGGGGGGTTGGAGAGGAGCGTTCCAGGAGGCTGCACTGAAGATGTGGGTTGGGTGAGGCTGATAACCCGGGAAATGCCGTATTTTCCAGTAAGAATACGGCGTAAAATAACCATTTGTTTATGTGGGAGGGACTCGAATAGCTTGTTAACTGGAAGGAAAATTGCCACCCAGTCCCACCCTCAGTGATTGAACAATGTGGTAATTGTCGTGGGCAACATCGGTTAAGCTGACAAAATACTTCCATGTTCGCACATATTTCTAGGGCCGTTGCCCCCAGTGAAAAATATTAAACCCTGAGCTATAGCGGGCAAGTCTTCCAAAATATGTAGAAGCGATACACTTACTCCCGCCATGCTTCGAGTGAACATTTTTCCTGCAAGGTATGCAGGCATATATAATTTTATATATTCCAGCCGCTATGCATTTCCTAGATTTCGGAAACAAACCAAATTCACTCCGGTCCCATTCCCACTGCTGCAGATTAGACAGGTGTCCCTTGGTTTAGAAACCAACAACAAACCCACGAGGGATCTTTGGGTCAGCCATCAATCGTTACGCCATTAGAGATGCTACTTCATCTACATATTGCATCTCCATATTCCGTGGTCTGTGATCTGCTCGGCTGCCCGTGTACCGTCGGGGCGGCCCTGTACACATACTCCGGCCGTGGAGCCGGTCTGTAGACAGACTGTGGCCGTGGAGTCGGTCTGTAGACGGACCGTGGCCGTGGAGTCGGTTTGTAGACAGACTGTGGTTGTGGAGCCTGTCTGTAGACAGACTGTGTCCGTCCGTAGAGCCGGTCTGTAGACAGACTGTAGCCGTGGAGTCGGTCTGTAGACTGACTGTGGCCGTGGAGCCGGTCTGTAGACAGACTGGCCGTGGAGTCGGTCTGCAGACAGACTGCGGCCGTGGAGTCGGCCTGTAGACAGACTGTGGCCGTGGAGTCGGTTTGTAGACCGACTGCGGCCGTTGAGCCGGTCTGTAGACAGACTGTGGCCGTGGAGCCGGCCAGTAGACAGACTGTAGCCGTGGAGCCGGTCTGTAGACCGACTGTGGCCGTGAAGCCGGTCTGTAGACAGACTGCGGCCGTTGAGCCGGTCTGTAGACAGACTGTGGCCGTGGAGCCGGCCAGTAGACAGACTGTGGCCGTGGAGCCGGCCTGTAAACAGACTGTGGCCGGCAGTCGTGTGTTGCGACAGCTGACCTCCTTGTTAACCCGCAGACCCGATCAGGTGGGACAGGTAGTCGGTCAGACTCCGCCCACGGCGCCAGTCCCGGATGTGGCCGGTGCGGCTGCAGTAGCCGCGCCCCGGCCCCTGGACACCAGCGGTCGGGTGGGTGGGCTGCCTCGTGCCTGGTACCCCCAGGTGCCCGAGGTGCCCCAGGTGGCCCAGCTTCCCCAGGTGCCCGGGTGCCCCAGGTGCCCCAGCTTCCCCAGGTGCCCGGGTGCTCCAGGTGCCCCAGGTACACACTGTGCAGCTGTCGGCGGTGTGGCCCGCACTATGCCGCACTGGTGTCGCTCCTGATGTGGACAAAACGGCCGTAAACGTTCCTATAACCACCTGTAGACACATTTGTAGCGACCATACAACATAGCAAAAAGGTGGCACGGTGCACTCCTGCCACACCAGCTGTTCCATCTGCTGCCATGGCGAGCAGAGAAAATACCGCATGCATTATTGATAAGATAATCGAGTATTTGGAAATCTTATGACGTTCGTGTTGAGAAAGTTTGTTCGCTTTGCAAGACAATGACAAAATGTAGGTAGGGAGGGAAGTTGGTGCAACAGATCACTAACGTCTACATGGCAACAGAAATTAAGTAATAGGTAAAAGTTCAATTATTAACAAAGAGCTAATTACTTGCAGTGAGCAATGACTAATGGTATATTTCAAACTCGAAGAGCTATCCTTGCTCTCGACGCTGTCCATGTCAGCCCAAATGGACGACAACTGAAGCCATTCACCGCGCCGTTGGCTGTGGTGATGGTCTTTGCACCGACACAGCATTTTATAAATGGCTGCGTTCTACATTCGGCTCCCGTTTCCGTTCCTACATCGGTATTCCGCTGCTGACGTGTCCGTTCTTACATCGGTATTCCGCTGCTGACGTGTCCGTTCTTACATCGGTATTCCGCTGCTGACGTTTCCACGAGTCACTTGGCGGTAGGACGCAGTAGTTCCATTTGCGTGACGGGCAGTGACGGACAGTAAGGGCGGTATTTTTCAAAAGAGGCAGAAGGAAATTTCGGAGCCTGATGCAGTAGCGTGGTACAAATCCTGCCGTCGTGCACTGGGCTTGCCTGTTCCGAGCGGCCGTGTCAGAGTTTGCCTGTGCCGAGCGGCTGTGTCAGGGAAATTGTCTGGTTCGCCGAATGGCAGCCCGTCGACTGTCGAAGTGAGCGGAGCTCATCACCAAAAGCGGCTATTGCAGTGTTGCGCAATGGCAGTGTTTGCCGTCTGTCTGTCCGCTGGCGGCCGGGCATTCCCTGAGAGGCTGTCGCAAACTGGGCGCGAGCCGGGTCCGCTGACGGCCGAGCTGGAGACATCGGCGGGGGATGGTCGGGGGATGGTCGGGGGATGGTCGGGGGATGGTCGGGGGATGGTCGGGGGATGGTCGGGGGATGGTCGGGGGATGGTCGCGACATTCTGCCGTGTAATGCCCGCTTTGTCCGCCATTGTTCTCTGGAGCTTCCACGTGCCAGTGGATCGAAGCGCGTCACTTGGCTCTGCACCAACCGCCTCTCACAGCCGCACACTTGGCTCTGCACCAACCGCCTCTCATAGCCGCACGCTTGGCTCTGCACCAGCCGCCTCTCACAGCCGCACACTTGGCTCTGCACCAGCCGCCTCTCACAGCCGCACACTTGGCTCTCCACCAGGCGCCTTTCACAGCCGCACACTTAGCTCTTTACCAGCCTCACACTTGGTTCTGCACCAGGCGCCTCTCACAGCCGCACACTTAGCTCTTTACCAGCCTCACACTTGGTTCTGCACCAGCCGCCTCTCACAGCCGCACACTTGGCTCTGCACCAGCCGCCTCTCACAGCCGCACACTTGGCTCTGCACCAGCCGCCTCTCACAGCCGCACACTTCGCTCTGCACCAGTCACCTCTCACAGCGGCTCTCCACCAGGCCTTCACAGCGAAGTCTTTACCAGCCTCACACTTGGTTCTGCACAGGGCCTCCACACACTTGGTTTTACCAGCCTCACTGGTTCTGCACCAGCCGCCTCTCACAGCCTCACACTTGGCTCTGCACCAGCCGCCTCTCACAGCCGCACACTTGGCTCTGCACCAGCCGCCTCCGCGGTGACCGTGACGATTGTTCCATTGATGGCCGTGACCTGTCGTTCGGACACCACAGCCAGATCCCACCGCCCAGTCGACATCACCTGTGCTCGGCACTGCCGAATTATCACCTTCATCGGAGCGCCACCCGGTCGGCCGGGTTGTGCTGCACTCGTAGCGTGCGTCGAACCCTCACGTGGTCGACCATAGTGATCACCGTTGTGTGTGGCCGGCCGCCTTTGACCCACTGCCGCCTGAGGTGTGTGTGTGGTCGGCCACCTGTGACCCGCTGCCACTTCAGGTGTGTGTGGCCTCTGATCCCACTGCTGCTCCAGGTGTGTGTGTGTGTGTGTGTGTGTGTGTGTGTGTGTGTGTGTGTGTGCGTGCGTGCGTGCGTGCGTGCGTGCGTGCGTGCGTGCGTGCGTGCGTGCGTGCGTGCGTGCGTGCGTGCGTGCGTGCGTGCGTGCGTGCGTGCGTGCGTCCGTGCGTCCGTGCGTCCGTGCGTCCGTGCGTCCGTGCGTCCGTGCGTCCGTGCGTCCGTGCGTCCGTGCGTCCGTGCGTCCGTGCGTGCGTGCGTTCGTGCGTGCGTTGCGTTCGTTCGTGCGTGCGTGCGTGCGTGCGTTCGCTCGTTCGCTCGTGCGTCGCTGCGTGTCGTTCGCTGTTCCGTCCGTGCGTCCGTGCGTCCGCGTCCGTGCGTGCGTGCGTGCGTGCGTGCGTGCGTGCGTGCGTTCGTTCGTTCGTTCGTTCGTTCGTTCGTCCGTCCGTCCGTCCGTCCGTCCGTTCGTTCGTTCGTTCGTTCGTTCGTTCGTTCGTTCGTTCGTTCGTTCGTTCGTTCGTTCGTTCGTTCGTTCGTTCGTTCGTTCGTTCGTTCGTTCGTTCGTGCGCGCGCTCATGGGCGCGTGGGCGCGTGGGCACGTGGGCACGTGGGCACGTGGGCGCGTGGGCGCGTGGGCGCGTGCGTGCGTGCGTGTGTGTGTGACCCACTGCCGCTCCAGGTGTGTGTGTGGCCGGCCGCCTCTGACCCACTGCCGCTCCTTTACAGAGTGGTCCGGGCCGGTCGACTGTGGCCTGGAGTGCCGCCTGCTCTGCGGGCTCTGCGGTGACCTGCCGCCACTGCCAGGTGAGAGAAAGCTCCGACCACTCCGCCACTCCGCCACTCCGTCACTTCGCCACGTCCACTCATTCAGTACAACACAAACACCGCTACATTGTTATGCTGAATGCTCTGTTGTACAGTACCGTTTTGGTGGCGGTATCATTGGCGGCAGCTTTTATCACAGTCGCTTTGACTTAATAAATAGTTAATACTGACTGAAACTAGTCATAGCCGTCGTGGTATTTTCACATGCTGAAAATATTTATAGGTGCTGGTCTGGTCGTAACGAAGTGGCGCATACTGCAGTTGATGTCTCAATTAAATGCTTTCTCGTGCATGGCATGGAACACGTACATAAATGATTCCTTTGGATAGATTTCGTTGTTAAATGCAATGTCAATTCAGAAATGTCAGCTTCCGTATGGCTATATATGCCGACTGTAGCGTTGGGTACATCGACCACAAGGTCGGGTGTGCCCACTGCAGGGTCGGGTGTGCCCACTGCAGGGTCGGGTGTGCCCACTGTAGGGCCGGGCATATCGACTTCAGGGTCAGGTGTGTCCACTGTGGGGTCCGGTGCAAAGAATGCGAGTGGGGTGTGCCTACTGCGGGGTCCGGTGCAAAGACTGCGAGTGGGGTGTGCCTACTGCGGGGTCCGGTGCAAAGACTGCGAGTGGGGTGTGCCTACTGCGGGGTCCGGTGCAAAGACTGCGAGTGGGGTGTGCCTACTGCGGGGTGCGGGTGTAAGGACTGCGAGGGTGTGAATGCCTATGCGGGGTCCGGTGCAAGGACTGCGAGTGGGGTGTGTCTAGCGGGGTCGGCGTCGACAAGTCCGACGAGTGGGGTGGGCCTACTGCGGGCCGTCCGGATGTCAAAGACTGTCGAGTGGGGTAGTGCCTACCTGCAGGGGGGTCAAATACTGCGGCTCCGGGCGTCGTCACTGCACGGGCCGGTCCATCGACTGCGAGTGGGGTGTACCTACTGCGGGGTCCGGTGCAAAGACTGCGAGTGGGGTGTCGCCTACTGGCAGGGTCCGGTGCAAACACTGCCCATGCTGCGTGGTGTGTACCATACTGCGGGGTGCGGTGTGTTGGCCGCAGGTGTGAATGTAGCGGTGTGCACGTGGGCAGAGGGCAGGGTCGGCGTCGACCATTCCAGAACTTCTGGGGTCGGCCAGAACTTCTGGCCGACTCCTGGGCCCATGTCACAGCTGTCGAGAGCTGCGTAGTGTGTACCAGACAGTGGGGGTCGATACTGGCTCCAGGCGTCGTCACCACTGGCCACTCCATCGCTGCGTGGTGTGTACCAGACAGTGGGGGGGTCAATACTGGCTCCAGTCGTCGTCACCACTGGCCACTCCATCGCTGCGTGGTGTGTACCAGACAGTGGGGGTCGATACTGGCTCCAGGCGTCGTCACTACTGGCCACTCCATCGCTGCGTGGTGTGTACCAGACAGTGGGGGGTCGATACTGGCTCAAGCGTCGTCACCACTGGCCACTCCATCGCTGCGTGGTGTGTACCAGACAGTGGGTGTCGATACTGGCTCCAAGCGTCGTCACCACTGGCCACTCCATCGCTGAGTGGTGTGCACCAGACAGTGGGGGTCGATGCTGACTCCAGGCATCGTCACTCGTCACTACTGGCCACTCCATCGCTGCGTGGTGTGTACCAGACAGTGGGGGGTCGATACTGGTTCCAGGCTTCGTCACCACTGGCCACTCCATCGCTGCGTGGTGTGTACCAGACAGTGGGGGTCGATACTGGCTCCAGGCATCGTCACCACTGGCCACTCCATCGCTGAGTGGTGTGCACCAGGCAGTGGGGGTCGATACTGGCTCCAGGCATCGTCACCACTGGCTACTCCATCGCTGCCAGGGAAATCGATTCAATGGGGTCGCAGCACCACCGTTTCCAGGTCGGGCAACGCTCTCGAGGGGAAGGTCACGAATGTATTCCCTCGGATTTTCCCAATCATTGGGGGAGGGGAGGCGCACCACTCACCCCATAACTTTCCATGCGAAATTTTGATAGCATGAGACGGGGAGTTTGAAAAAGAACTGAAGCTGAAAAAAGTGTTATATGGTTGGCTGGCACGGGGGTGTTCTCCTGTCCATCTCGTGTTTGACAGCCACTCGACCCCACACCGGCGAAGGCACCCACATTTCTGCCGGCGTCTGATAACTGATAACTCCCGAGCCCGTCAACGCCATCGTCACTTTGCCTATTACATCATCGGCGTCTCGATTACCATCTACCGGAAGTCGCGATACCGGTGAACAGTGCGGCTCCGAGTCAGTTTGCCGTGGCGGCAGTCCTCGCGGATCGACAGATTCGCTATATGATTAGTATGGTCGGTGCGCCCCAAGGCCCAAATAACAACAGAGGATCGACAGGTTGTGGTTCTTGAAACCGAACTGCTGGCATTTTTCAACCGTCGACCTTATGATCTCGTGAGTCTGACGACGCGATCTCGTGACGCGACACGAGGCCTTGTGACCTCGTGGGTCTGATGACGTACCTCGTAGTCTCGTGAGTCTGGTGACGTGACCCGTGACCTCGAGAGTTTGATGATGAGACCTCATGACCTCGAGAGCCTGATGACGAGACCTCGTGACCTCGTGGGTTTGATGACGTGACCTCGTGGGTTTGATGACGTGACCTCGTGAGCAGCTAGCCCAACGACTGCACAGCGCCGATACCGTAGCAAGGCTAGTGTGTGCGCCCTTCCGGGTGGCACGTGTCGACTGTCGATGGCACCTGGCGCCTGTGATTGGGGGAGGGGGGGCAGGGGGCTGGAAGTCGGCTACATCGCTCTTACTGCAGCGCTGCTGGCTGGGACTGGTCTGGAGCTTGGTGCCGGGGGCTGGTCGGCTCTGGGAGAGGATGGCAGGTGGCGGCAGGTGGCGGCAGGTGGCTGTCGGCGGCTCAGCGGAGCCGTGATTGGACGTGGGGCGCCAGCGGGTGACCAGCAGGCAGGTAGAGACTAGCGGTGCACCATAGAAGGGATGGACGCTGCCTCGACGTCGCTGCTCCGAACCGACCTCACCTGACCTGACACCAGCTGCGAGGACCGCTCCTGGCCAGGACAGGAAACACGACGCTAGTCTAGTCCCCAGTCCCGAGCCCATCGTGACTGGGGTCGCAGTCTGAAATGTTGGAGCACATCGGTTATACCTCCCACTGAATTCGTTGTCACGCAACATCACCTGTTACTTGACTTTCCCGCTGCCACTGAGGGATACTTGCGCGTAGACGTCCACTCGGTATATATGCGCATTCTATGTCGGTAATTGCCTCTTAGTTTTGCTGACATGCCGTGGATCAGGCGTCATGGCGGCGGGGATAGTAATACTAAAACAGAGAGCTAAAATCGGGACTTCCCACAGGGTAGCATGCGAAATAATAAATTGGATCGGCTCCGACACACTGAAGCGCAGCCCCAGAGGGACAGGGAGCTCCACCTGTCGTACTCCGTAGTTTCCCGCAGGTGGCCGCTGCTGTGGCGAGCCGGCCGGTACGTACTCCGTAGTTTCCCGCAGGTGGCCGCTGCTGTGGCGAGCCGGCCGGTACGTACTCCGTAGTTCCCCGCACGTGGCCGCTGCTGTGACGGCCCGGCCCGGCTGCACACATCCGTTTTGCATGAGCAGCGGTGTCGAAGCCTGCCAGGACCGGCCTGACCGGCCTGACCGGGCCGGACCGGGCCGGGCCGGGCCGGGCCGGGCCGGGCCGGACGGAAAAACCGGGCACGTCGCCGCAGCATGGCAATGAGCGCTGCGTCACCACACCGGCCGACCCGAGTCGTCGCGTCCCGCCCGCCTCTCGGTGGTCGTGGCTCTCCTCTCTCCGCTCGCCGCTCTCCTCTCGCCTCTGGCCTCTCACCACTGTGGTAGTTGCAGTCTGTTTGTCCCTCGTTCTCAGGTGGCTCACTCACCATTTCGTTTCTCTGGTAGTTGCAGTTTCTGTTTGTCCCTCGTTCACAGGTGCCTCACTCGCCATGTAATCTATCTGTTTCATTTGGCTTGTTTTTTTTTAAGCTACTTAACCAATGCAGTCGATGCGCCTCAAGCCCAAATAGCCTAACCTTGGCAAGGTTTTCGCTTGGCAGACTGACCACCAGGCGAGCGCGACCATGGGCATCAGCGTCGCCGCGGGTTGCGGATGGAGTAAAGGCGAGGGCGAGGACGGGAGCAATGGGTCAATTATTTGCAGGCACTCGTCTGAGAGACTTTCAGTGGGGGTCGTGTCCATTAGCCGCTGCGGGCGTCATCGTCACTGCCCACCCAGCTGACTCCCGCCTCCACAATAATGGAATGGGAGCAATGGGAAGATCCCATGGCTGCGAGGGTCAGGGCCATGGCTGCAAAACCGAGGCCCCTGCAGCTGACATGCCAGGCGAGTCCCTGATTCTTTCTATGTAGCGCCATTGGCGTAATGTTGTATTTCACAAAGTTTGAGGGATGGGGGCACACGTGCCCGTGCCCCGCCGGAGGGATGAGGACGTGTGTGCCCGTGCCCCGCGGAAGGGATGGGGGCACACGTGCCCGTGCCCCGCTGGAGGGATGAGGACGTGTGTGCCCGTGCCCCGCGGAAGGGATGGGGGCACACATGCCCGTGCCCCGCCGGAGGGATGAGGACGTGTGTGCCCGTTCCCCGCGGAAGGGATGAGGGTGCACGTGCCCGTGCCCTGCGGGAGGGATGAGGGCGCACGTGCCCGTCGCCCCGCCGGAGCCACGCCCATCAGTGCGACATTCAGGAGTGCCTGTGCAGCGATTCATGTCGAATTACCCGCCCCGCCCTGCTGCCATGTCACGCCGACCATTAAAGATCGTCACGCCTGTTCAGAATCAAGTCCCGTGTGGCTAGAATTTCAGCCTCGGATCCATGGTCCAGTGCGACGCATCGGCTGAGAGGCACGTCGCGACGTCACTGCCATTTGATGTCGGTGGTCGGCGCTCTCTACCATCTGATGTTCGGCAGTGACGTCACTGCCATCTGATGTCGGCGGTCGGCACTTTCTGTGGCTAGCGCGCACAGCGCACGCCCCAGCAATGGCGCACCTGTGACGTCACAACTGCAGTGACGTGGCGGCACGGAGGGCGGCGCATCCGCCGACCGCCGCCCCGCTGAAACGTCCGCCCCGATGAACCATACGCCGACCCCCCCCCACGCTGAACCATCCGCCGACCGCCGCCCGCTAAGCCATCCACCGACCGCCGCCCCGCTGAACCATCCACCGACCCCTCCCCCCCCCGCTGAACCATCCACCGACCGCCGCCCCGCTGAACCAATCGTGCACAGGGGCGGTCTCAGTCGCTAGCCCTAGGGCGTCCATGTAATTGTTGCCTATGCGGGGCTAAAATTATCCCAGTCTATTTAGCTCCCAAGAAAAGTACCCAGTGTGGGTGGTTGCTTGCACACCGGCTGTGTTTCGTTTATACCACTCCTGTGTCCCAATCGGTCAGGTCAGGGCGTGGGTCCTGACCTGCGCACATGTGCATCCGGCTCCGGTCGGGTCCATGTGGTGAACTGACGGAGATAGTCGGGTCCATGTGGTGAACTGACCGAGACAGTCGGGTCCATGTGATGAACTGACCGAGACTGTCGGGTCCATGTGGTGAACTGACCGAGACAGTCGGGTCCATGTGATGAACTGACCGAGACAGTCGGGTCCATGTGGTGAACTGACCGAGACTGTCGGTGTCGTGTCGTGTGGTGAACTGACCGAGACAGTCGGGTCCATGTGATGAACTGACCGAGACTGTCGGGTCCATGTGGTGAACTGACCGAGACTGTCGGTGTCGTGTCGTGTCGTGAACTGACCGAGACAGTCGGATCCATGTGATGGGTCCATGTGATGAACTGACCGAGACTGTCGGTGTCGTTTCGTGTGGTGAACTGACCGAGACAGTCGGGTCCATGTGGTGAACTGACCGAGACTGTCGGTGTCGTGTCGTGTGGTGAACTGACCGAGACAGTCGGGTCCATGTGATGAACTGACCGAGACAGTCGGGTCCATGTGGTGAACGGACCGAGACTGTCGGTGTCGTGTCGTGTGGTGAACTGACCGAGACAGTCGGGTCCATATGATGAACCGACGGAGACAGTCGGTGTCGTGTCGTGTGGTGAACTGACAGAGACAGTCGGGTCCATGTGATGAACTGACCGAGACAGTCTGGTCCATGTGGTGAACTGACGGAGACAGTCGGGTCCATGTGGTGAACTGACCGAGACTGTCGGTGTCGTGTCGTGTGGTGAACTGACCGAGACAGTCTGGTCCATGTGATGAACTGACCGAGACAGTCTGGTCCATGTGGTGAACTGACCGAGACTGTCGGTGTCGTGTCGTGTGGTGAACTGGCCGAGACAGTCGGGTCCATATGATGAACTGACGGAGACAGTCGGTGTCGTGTCGTGTGGTGAACTGGCCGAGACAGTCGGGTCCATGTGATGAACTGACCGAGACAGTCGGGTCCATGTGATGAACTGACCGAGACAGTCTGGTCCATGTGGTGAACTGACGGAGACAGTCGGGTCCATGTGGTGAACTGACCGAGACTGTCGGTGTCGTGTCGTGTGGTGAACTGACCGAGACAGTCGGGTCCATATGATGAACTGACGGCGACAGTCGGTGTCGTGTCGTGTGGTGAACTGACCGAGACAGTCGGGTCCATATGATGAACCGACGGAGACAGTCGGTGTCGTGTCGTGTGGTGAACTGACAGAGACAGTCGGGTCCTTGTGATGAACTGACCGAGACAGTCTGGTCCATGTGGTGAACTGACGGAGACAGTCGGGTCCATGTGGTGAACTGACCGAGACTGTCGGTGTCGTGTCGTGTGGTGAACTGACCGAGACAGTCTGGTCCATGTGATGAACTGACCGAGACAGTCTGGTCCATGTGGTGAACTGACCGAGACTGTCGGTGTCGTGTCGTGTGGTGAACTGGCCGAGACAGTCGGGTCCATATGATGAACTGACGGAGACAGTCGGTGTCGTGTCGTGTGGTGAACTGGCCGAGACAGTCGGGTCCATGTGATGAACTGACCGAGACAGTCGGGTCCATGTGGTGAACTGACCGAGACTGTCGGTGTCGTGTCGTGTGGTGAACTGACCGAGACAGTCGGGTCCATGTGATGAACTGACCGAGGCAGTCGGTGTCGTGTCGTGTGGTGAACTGACCGAGACTGTCGGTGTCGTGTCGTGTGATGAACTGACAGACAGTCGGGTCCATGTGGTGAACTGGCCAATGTAGTCGGTGTCAGTGTCAATGTCGGTGTCGGTGTCGGTGTCGGTGTCGGTGTCGGTGTCGGTGTCGGTGTCGGTGTCGGTGTCGGTGTCGGTGTCGGTGTCGGTGTCAGTGTCAGTGTCGGCGCTGTCAAAATCCGTGCGGGATTTGCATGAGGTGTCGCTCGGCCGACGGGAGGCCCGATGGCAGCCACAGTGCCACTGGCGGAGTACATGCGGGCTGCGCGCCACCTCCGGGTCGGCACGTGACCGGCTGATGGCGGAGACTCCGTTAGATCCGCTAGCTCATCTGCATTGGTCGTTTGCAGGGGTGCAGCGGAGGCTTCTGCTCAATGTGCAGCTCTCGCGAACCGGTGCGCTCAAAATGGCCGAAATTTCCAGTTGAAATGGCATGCAAGTTTTGTAAGGAGTGAATGAACGCTGGATGAGGTGACGGTCACAAGATGTGTCCAAATGAGGCTGGAGCTCCAAGCACTGACTGCTGCCTGCTGTGTGACCTACCTGAATATTCCACTGCATGATATGCTCATTGCCATTGTTTATACATTTTCCCTCCAATGTTGCAAAAATGTCTGACCTATCCAAACTTTAAAGAAAATCACCTGAAGTTATTTTCAATGAATGCTATGAATAAACCTGGACAAAATATAACACTTTGCTGACCTCCGTCGGCTCACGTTTTGCCTAAAGATCAAAGGCGGATCCTGGTGTATGGCATTAATGCGCAATGATAGCGGTAGTTGATGAAGATTATCGTCCTCATATATCCAAGCACTCACCTGATCTCTCATGACACCTGAGGTCATTACCCGCCATTAAAAAAGAAGCATGTAGCATGCCACTCCAAGATTGGTGGTAGCTACTCGTGATGAAGCTGTTCCACAATAGCAGGCTGTGCTGTTCAGTTCGTGCGGCCAATGGTGATGGCCACCACTTTCTCAAGTACCTATAGCATGCTTCAGAGCGTCAGTGGCAGCACGAGGGGATTAAAATGTGTGCTTAATAAAAGCAATATACATCAAGATGAAGGTGAATTGTGATGCAACTATGTATCATGGAACGATCAATTTTCGGTTTCTAGCTCATCTTTGTGAGCCCTGGTGGTCGCGGAGAGATGTTTCGGAGGAATGCTGGGAATTTTTGCTCCTGTCGCCAAATTTTGCGCCTGGATACGCCCAAATCGCTTCATTTGCACAGGAATGTATGTGATAATCTGAAGTTATGGTGCCCAGTCATGATCAGTAGCGGTTCAAGTGAGCAAGAGTTGAGAACTGACAAGTTGCATAAACTCGAATGCGTGTAAGTGTAGCGAACTCGGATAATTATTGACCTGTGCTCACGAAATGTTTCCCGCGGTTTTCGTCCCACATCACTCCATTGAAAAATAATCTCCGTTTACAGATATGTCCATGTCTATGGTAGATACGCTGACCATAGGCGTTAACTTATCGGCGGTAGATAAAGTGCAGGGCGCATGTGCTCCATTGTTCATCCCTCCATTCGCTTCTGTCCCGTTTTAAGACAGCTGCAAGGAGTAAACGTGCGTGAAGGGCAAACGGCGTGGTAGCTTATTACTATGTTATTAAGATGGAATTCTGATTAAACATAAATTATCTCGGAGCTCGCCCGTTTCGGCACTCTTTCTGCTTTTGTGAGTAGGCACTTAATCGAAAATGGATGGTTCAGACCGCAGAAGTCTTTTGTGTCATCGCAAGAGGCAACATGACTATTGTTTTATAGGAATTTGGGAAGAGCAGACGGCACAAACACTATTGCTCCTTTTCTTTTCCTCTCTGCTCCCATGCATGCAAAAATGCAATCTGCACGGTGAGTGATATAATGAATCATTGGGAACAACCTAGCACTCGTACATCATAATCGAAGCAAGAAGCAAGACGAATGTCCGGTATAAAAGAGAACCTGCAGTTTTCTTTTTATTTCGGGGGGGGGGGAGATGCTCGAGGGTCTGCCTGTGTTATTATTTTGATGAAGTTTTGACGACTAACATCTAGGTGTAGTAACGACAGTGCGCTTGCGTTGTCCTGTCAGTAAATCTGACGATATGTTGCCGTGATCTCAGGGATAAAGTGACTGAATTCGGCATCCTCACACATAATTATCGCTAAAAACCACCCAGCAATAGGGTTAAAGTGGGTGGCACGTGCCAGGTTAGATAGCAGATATCTTCAGTGCCGCCTGCTGTCGCCGTTGTAATTCATGCCATGGCGGATCACTGTTGTCATCACACGACAGGTCGGGTCACTGTTGCCATCACACGACAGGTCGGGTCACTGTTGCCATCACATGACAGGTCGGGTCACTGTTGCCATCACATGACAGGGCGGGTCACTGTTGCCATCACATGCCAGGGCGGGTTACTGTTGCCATCACACGACATGCCGGGTCACTGTTGCCATCACACGACAGGGCGGGTCACTGTTGCCATCACATGACAGGTCGGGTCACTGTTGCCATCACACGACAGGGCGGGTCACTGTTGCCATCACACGACAGGGCGGGTCACTGTTGCCATCACATGACAGGTCGGGTCACTGTTGCCATCACACGACAGGGCGGGTCACTGTTGCCATCACACGACAGGGCGGGTCACTGTTGCCATCACATGACAGGGCGGGTCACTGTTGCCATCACACGACAGGGCGGGTCACTGTTGCCATCACATGACAGGGCGGGTCACTGTTGCCATCACATGACAGGGCGGGTCACTGTTGCCATCACATGACAGGGCAGGTCACTGTTGCCATCACATGATAGGTCGGGTCACTGTTGCCATCACATGACAGGTCGGGTCACTGTTGCCATCACACGACAGGTCGGGTCACTGTTGCCATCACACGACAGGGCGGGTCACTGTTGCCATCACATGACAGGGCGGGTCACTGTTGCCATCACACGACAGGGCGGGTCACTGTTGCCATCACATGACAGGGCGGGTCACTGTTGCCATCACATGACAGGTCGGGTCACTGTTGCCATCACATGACAGGGCGGGTCACTGTTGCCATCACACGACAGGGCGGGTCACTGTTGCCATCACATGACAGGGCGGGTCACTGTTGCCATCACATGACAGGTCGGGTCACTGTTGCCATCACACGATATGTCGGGTCACTGTTGCCATCACACGATAGGGCGGGTCACTGTTGCCATCACACGACAGGTCGGGTCACTGTTGCCATCACACGACAGGGCGGGTCACTGTTGCCATCACATGACAGGGCGGGTAGACGTTGCCATCAGACGACCGGGAGAGTGAGGCTGGCACGCGGACTTCAGTGGTAACACGACGTCTCTGTTTCAGGTTGATTAGAAAACTGCCACGCAATTACGAGGTACAACTGACGCAAGTTCAAACTTCCACCCGCCGCAGGCCAGGTGAGATCGAGGGTCAGCAGAGCAATGGCTTAGATGGGCAGAAGTAGATGTTTGATTACATGGCACACGCATTTGGGCACATACAGGTGCAGTTAAGATACGATGGACGCCATCACTAGGTTATTGTGAGGTCCATTTTAGGTTCATATTTCCTCGTGCAACCACATTTGTGTAGTCGTCAAGCAAATACAAACCATGGAATACTCGCATCCCACGTACCATTTGCGAATGCGCCTACTCAGAGGTCCTTCTCTGGCTATAGGTTGCACTTGTGGTCGGCGTAGATCAACGTGAAAAACCGATGCAATGCCTTTTCATTTGTCACGGTGGGGAAAGATAAGTCGCGCGTTTGATTTCCGCATACATGCTTATGAGGAACACTATCTATCCGTGTCACGTCTGCAAGGCACCAGTAATGCGGGGACGTCTACAAGGTACCAGCAATGCAGGGATGTCCCTGCCACGTCTACAAGACACCAGTGATGCAGGGATGCCCCTGCCACGTCTACAAGGCACCAGTAATGCAGGGACGTCTACAAGGCACCAGTAATTCCAGAATGTCTACAAGGCATCAGTAATGCCAGAATGTCTACAAGGCACCAGTAATGCAGAGACATCTACAAGCCACAAGTAATGCGGGGACGCCTACAAGGCACCAGTAATACAGGGACGTCTACAATGCAGGGAGCCACATCGCCATGCCGACACTGTGTGCATCACTGACTGTGTGCCCGCCTCATGCTGTCCATGCTGTCCATGCTGCCTCCCGCCGGCCGCCGGCTGGGACAGAACTGTACCGCGTGCCCGACCAGCTGCCGCCCTCTCCTCGACAAATAAACCACCATCGACCGGGAGCTGCACTAAAATCCGCCAGTTGCACATTTTCGGCGCGCGAGTGGCAGCTGTTTTTGCGCAGCCCGTTCTCGGCGGCGGAGATTTCTTTGTCGGCGACCGGTCTCTCCGGAGACGGCGGCTCGGGGCGGCCGGCCGCTGCGCGCGGTAAAAAGTGGCGCGGCGGCGGCAAAAACCGGCGCGCGCTCCCGCCGCCGGCCCGTCGGCGTTTCGACACAAATACGGGATTAGCCCGGAGGTGGTTGGCGCGATCAGCTGAGCGCCGCCGCCGGCGCCGCCATTGACACGTGGCCGCCAGTACCTGGTGAGCCGGCGGCCAGCTGGACGAAGCGGGGTCAGGTCACAGGAGGGGTCAGCTCGGCCGAACGGTGCATGGTCGAGGTCACTGCCATCACACGGCCCGGGTCAGTGGCGGAGCAGCACCAAGAAGTCGGCATGACGAAGCGAGAATGATAGCGTGTTGTGAAAAAAGGGCTAAAAAGCGTACCTTTCTGACGAGCGTCGGCGTGGCGGCCGCCCCCACCTGCCCGCCTCATTCTTCGCTCAGATGGGGGATGAAGTCTTCGGCGTGGCCGCCCCACCTGACCGCCTCATTCTCCGCCCAGATGGGGGGGGGGGGGAGATGAAGTCGTCAGCGTGGCGGCTGCCCTCACCCGCCCGCCTCATTTTACGCCCAAATAGGGGCGGGGGATAAAGTCGTCGACGTTATGCCATTTGTCCAACTGACCACGTATTATATAATTATTAGGTTTGCCGTACGGATTTCTCTCGAAGGCATCCGAAGAGTAACATACACATCTGGACGCGAACATCATGTTCCAGCGTTTTCCCTGCGTGCCGAGAATGGGCAGGGTCTGGGTGAATTTCGATAATGTTACGACTCCCTTGCCTGACCGGCTACCATTTCTCTCGACTGCTTGTGCTGGTGTCAATTGATGCCACAGAAAGTAGGAAAGCGGCGCCCATCAATCTGCATGAACGTGTCTCGTCAGCGAAAATATAATTAATGGTTGGGGTTTGCGGCGTTCCGACGTCTGCCCGTGGCCGCAGGCGGGGACGGGGGGGGCGTTCCCTCCAAGGGAGGGGACGCCCCCCCCGCCAAGTTTAACATTACGCCAGCGGCGTTGCATGGAAGGAAATAATGGACCAAAAAATCCTCGTTCACCTCCCCCACCACGATCCCAAGACCGTGGGGACACCAATGCTTCCACCCGGTCACTTAACACTCATTAGTGGCGAACGAAGAAAGCAAATGCATGACACGAGCAGTACGTCACCGTGACGTAAGACACCTGGTTGTTGATCACGGACATTCTCTGTTCGGCTTGAACTGAATCTCCTAGCCGCCGTAGCTCGCCCGGTCTGCCACCCTCAACCAGCCTCCGCTCTGCCTATCCCTGTTCACAGACCAGTCCACTGCGGTGTGAACGGGTCTGTGTCGGGTGGACGCGGCATGACCATGCAGTGGATGCGTCCTGATATATCAAGCCACCAAGTCCTGAGATACCAGGCCACCACGCCCTGAGACACCAAGCCACCAAGTCCTGAGATACCAAGCCACCACGTCCTGAGACACAAAGCCACCACGTCCTGAGACACCAAGCCACCACGTACTGAGACACCAAGCCATCACGTCCTGAGATACCAGGCCACCATGTCCTGAGACACCAAGCCACCACGTCCTGAGACACCGAACCACATGTCCTGAGACGCCAAGCCACCACGCCCTGAGACACGAAGCCACCAAGACACCAGTCCTGAGACACCAAGCCACCACGTCCTGAGACACCGAACGACATGTCCTGAGACGCCAAGCCACCACGCCCTGAGACGCGAAGCCACCAAAACACCAGTCCTGAGACACCAAGCCACCACGTCCTGAGACACCGAACGACATGTCCTGAGACGCCAAGCCACCACGCCCTGAGACGCGAAGCCACCAAAACACCAGTCCTGAGACACCAAGCCACCACGTCCTGAGACACCGAACCACATGTCCTGAGACGCCAAGCCACCACGCCCTGAGACACGAAGCCACCAAGACACCAGTCCTGAGACACCAAGCCACCACGTCCTGAGACACCGAACCACATGTCCTGAGACGCCAGGCCACCACGCCCTGAGACACGAAGCCACCAAGACACCAGTCCTGAGACACCAAGCCACCACGTCCTGAGACACCGAACCACATGTCCTGAGACGCCAAGCCACCAAAACACCAGTCCTGAGACACCAAGTAGGTCAGAGAAGAGCCGGTCGCGCCGTTTCCTCGCGTCGCTGCCTCGCCGGTGTAACGGTCCCTCCCGCCACGGAGCCTCTGCGCGCCATTTGTGTGTCAGCCGGCCGCGCCACTTTCGCCGCGGCCCACTGACACTCGCTGCGCCGCCCAGTCCCGACCGACGGGCCCGGCCATATCCCGAACAGGCCACGGACGGTCGGGGCGAGCCGACGGGTCCGGCAAGATCCTGAACAGGCCAGCACAGTGGGGGCGGACCCACTGGTGACGGTGAGGGTTTGTTAACACGCGCACTGGAGGGGGGAAATCCGCCCACCGCTCCGGTTTTTCGTACATAACTCCAGATTTTACCGGTCGATATACGCCATTTTCGTGTACCTGCTTAGAAATGTCCGGCGGGTCGTTTATAGCAAGACAAACGGAAATCGGCCGAAATTTTTTCCGAGTTAGGGTCCGTTAAAGTCAAAACATTTCGTAGCGCCAGACCACAAAAATCGGCGCTGATGCGCTTCCCGTATATTGGCAAAAGGGAAGTGTTATTGGCAACACTAGCGCCTTGTTTGATGTATATTATTTTGCTATATAGTTTCAAGGACATGTTATGTCACCAGTCGGGCGGGCGGCCCGGTTCCGGTAACTGGAGCAGGTAACTGACCCGATAAAGTGCTGCTATATAGGTGACCTGAGGTCAAATGCCAGGTCTAGCATCTGTATTGCATCATTAGTACTGTTCAAAACATCATTGATGCCCATTTTGGAGCATTTAAACACAATCACAGCGATCCATAACAATGACAAGCCAAGCCACGCAAAACAAGACAATTTTGACATATGTGACCTCATTTCACCTTGAAGATATTGACCGAAGGTCATGCAATTTGCACACAATAGAGTTCACTACCGTACCCATCCACCATGCGAATTTCGTTACTCCAGCTGTAATAAGAGCCGAGATCTTAGGGGGGCGAATCCGCCCCCCCCCCCTTCCAGTGCGCGTAATTTTCAGAGGCCCTCCAGGGCGCGTGTTAAGCTGGTGTGCTAGTGGTGTTCCGATATGGATGGTCTCCGGCTGATGTACCACTCGCACTGCTCTCTCTCCATCGGTGGTGTGTCGGTGTTTAGCACCGTCAGCGGCCGCATTGTGTACCCAGTTCGTCTGGCGGCCAGCTACGTGACATGTGTACGTGGCATGTGTATGCGACATTTGTATGTGACATGCGTACATGCGTACATGACATGCGTACATGGCTTGCGCTGCACGCTGCAGGGTGTCTGTCATGCGGTGGGCGGGCCAGGTGTTGACCAGTGTACTGAGCGGACACTGTCCACGGACCGGCTGGCTGTCCGACGTGTGGTGACGTCGGGCCGCTGTCGGACAGATGCGCCAATGGGCGTGTGGTGACGTCGGGCCGCTGTCGGACAGATGCGCCAATGGGCGTGTGGTGACGTCGGGCCGCTGTCGGACAGATGCGCCAATGGGCGTGTGATGACGTCAGGCCGCTGCCGGACAGATGCGCCAATGGGCGTGTGGTGACGTCGGGCCGCTGTCGGACAGATGCGCCAATGGGCGTGTGGTGACGTCGGGCCGCTGCCGGACAGATGCGCCAATGGGCGTGTGGTGACGTCGGGCGTGTGGTGACGTCGGGCGTGTGGTGACGTCGGGCCGCTGACGGGCGTGTGATGACGTCAGGCCGCTGCCGGACAGATGCGCCAATGGGCCGCCAGGGAGCCGTGGTCAGCACGCCGCCGCCAGCCGCCGTCCAGTCGCCGCCAGCCATGCCGCCCCTGCCGCCCAAGCCGCCCAACAAGCGCTACCTCATGGAGAACCCGCCCGGACCTGCCGGCGGTCTGCTCCAGCACGCAGAGGTGAGATCTCACCCGACTTGACCCGGCCGCAGCCCACCTACCCCGACTGACAACCGGAACTGACCGAGTCTGGTCTAATCTGACAGCCTCAACTGACCTGACATGACCTGCCCTGGCAATCCGACCCGATTTACCCATGACTTGATCTAGCTGCATCTATAAATCTGGTTTGTTAACGCAGCCCGACAGCCTGGCGTGCCCTGACCTGTCATGACATGACGTGACTTGACAACCCCAGATGACCTGATGTGGTCTGGCCTGAACTGACCCGACGGCCTGAGATGAGCTGACCCTACATAGTGTGACCTTTAGAAAGCCTACAGCAGTCGACAGCGGTGGTCGGTCTCTGTCCGGGCTAAATGATCTACCATGGTCGATGCGCCCTAAAACCCCAATCACACGCACACACGGTCTATGTCCGATGGACCAGACTGGCCGGCGTTTACACTTAGCCGGACCTCTTGTGCCACTTCACGTCGCCCAACTTCCCGTAACCGGATGCGCTGGGTGTGTGAGCAGCCAGTGGCGCTCGACCAGGATGGGAGTGCCACGGCAGCTGCGGCCGGGATCAGCGGTGGTGGTGGTGGTGCAGTGTCTCCGCTGCCTCGGCTCCCGCTCCGCTGGTGCAGCGTCTCCAGTCCGTGCTGTCTGGGAGCAGGTGGCTGTGATGACAGATTGCACGGCCACTCGGCCGAGTATCACGAAGCCGGGCGTCGCCGGCGTATGTCTCGGCTCTGTTGACGGATGTGTTGCCGCGTGGGCACGTGAGCACGAGTTGCGCCAGGGCGCGTGGTTGGTGACGTGCCGGTCTGGCAGTGAGGCTGGACCTGCGCGTGCTCCGTGTCCTCCGCCCGGGGCGGACAGAGGACACGGAGCCGTGCACCGCTATGACACTTGGCCAATGTCTGGAGTCACCATGTGGCCGGGCGGACAGAGGACACGGAGCCGTGCACCGCTATGACACTTGGTCGATGTCTGGAGTCACCATGTGGCCGGTATACATGGACAGAGGACACGGAGCCGTGCACCGCGCACCGCTATCACACTTGGCCGATGTCTGGAGTCACCATGTGGCCGGTATACATGGACAGAGGACACGGAGCCGTGCACCGCGCACCGCTATGACACTTGGCCGATGTCTGCAGTCACCATGTGGCCGGTGGCGGACACGGAGCCGCCCACTTGGGATGTGCCGTAAATGGACAGAGGACACGGAGCGTGCACGCACCGATGTCTGGAGTCACCATGTGGCCGGGCGGACAGAGGACACGGAGCCGTGCACCGCGCACCGCTATGACACTTGGCCGAGGCCAATGTCTGGAGTCACCATGTGGCCGGGCGGACAGAGGACACGGAGCCGTGCACCGCTATGACACTTGGTCGATGTCTGGAGTCACCATGTGGCCGGTATACATGAGCAGCGGTCCGGCCCCCGGGCGGAGGCAGGCCGTTCGAGCGGCGCCATCTGCGACGTTGCCGCCAGGTGGGCCACACAACGACACGTTGTATCGCCACCAGCGGCGGAGCCTTATGGAGTACAGGGCGGGGGGGGGGGGAGGGCGCAGAGGGACAGTTGCTCCTCAAAATCTGGGAATTTTAGAATTAACCCTATGGCGTTGCATGGTAAACAGTAAACCATTGAGTGCTTGCATGAGTGCTTGCATGAGTGCTTCCCCCGACCAGACGAGGTGCTGTCGCTTTCGGTCGCGTCACCATCAGAAGACAAGCGCACCGCTCGTCAGCAGCGTGAACCTAGCTGCGCTAAGAACACCAGCTGCCGGCCGGGCGGCGAGACGTGTCTCCGTAGCCGAAGTGCCGCGCCGCCGTGCGGGAACCGGACTACACGTGCCCGTGGTGGCAGGGACCTGGGACTGTTGTATTGGCTCTGGGGTGGTGGCGGGGACCTGACCGTGGTGGCGGGGACCTGGGACCGTTGTATTGGTTCTGGGGTAGTGGCACGGACCTAACCGTTGTGACAGGGACCTAGGACCATTGTCTTGGGCTTTGGGGTGGTGGCACAGACCTGACCGTGGTGGCACGGACCTGACAGTTGTGGCAGGGACCTGGGACCGTTGCATGATCCACGATCTGAAGGCATTAGGAAGTCGCTGTGTGTAAAAATATCCGCTGAACTCGGCTGAACTCACTTTATAACTCTATTTGTCTTGGGAAGCTTCTTTATAACTGATCGTTTCACTCTCCATGGCTTAATTGCAAGAAACGGGTCAAACATTTCCCGCTAACATTATATTTGCGATGGTTTTAACACGCGGATGGACCCAGCAGTCCCGTGCTATGCTTGCTTTCATGATGACATCACTAAATCATTGGTTACAGCTTGATGAACGTAGCTAGTTTACAGCGCAGCTCGAAAGCCGGTTTTAAGCATCGCGGCACTGACTGACTTTGGCAGCATATTGCACCAGCAGGATGACGTGGACGGCATTAATTTTTATAGATGTACCCGTCGTCAAAAGTAACGAAGTTGAAAGTTGACTTTTTGAATAAAAAGCAGTTTTGAAGGCGATCTGGCTCACTGTGCGGTGGTGTCCATACCCTGAGCCTCCCCACACTGTCTGGAGCGGGGCTGTCGCACCGGCCCGGCGGCGTCCATACTCTGAGCCCCCGCCACACTGTCTGGAGCGGCGTCTTCCAGTGCTGACATGTGCTGTATCTACCGGTACGGTACCGTGGGGTGTGGGGAGGGCGAGGTGATGGTGCTGTCCACGTGCGTCGGTAAAGACCTCGGGAGTGCATTGATGTCGGACGGCACGCCCCCTCATCCCCCTCCCTACGTGTGCATGCGGTCGCAGTGGACGATATGCCGCTCGGCTGTTGGCCGGGCCCAACAGCCGTTCCGCCGACCACGTGAGCGGCCGCACTATTGCCGCACTATTGACGCCCTCAGCTGACGGCGGCTGTTGCGACACGACCTGCCGGCCAGGTCACCTTGAAATGAGCGGCGCCGGTGACTTGTGCCGGCGACAACACTTGTGCGCCCGGCGGTGGTCCGCCGTGTCGAACATGAGCGCCGGCGGCGCAGGGCTCGAGCGGTGACCGGTGCACAGCCGCCTGTCGCGGCGGAACTGTGCGCACCGGCCGGCAACCAGCTGCCACCAGCTGCCACCGCGTACTGTCTGACCCCGTCCGTCCGCCGCCAGGTGTCTTCTCAGCGGCACCGCGCGCCGTCTGTCGGCCACCTCGCCAACTACGCCGACCAGACGCCCGCCCACCCGCCCACCGGCTACGCGCCGCGGCCGCCCAACGGCGCCAACGGCTGCCGCCCGCACGGCCGGCGGCCGCCCTGCGACGAGCCGCTCAACCTGACGACCGCCGCCACCACCGAGGTGCGCCTCTCGGGCATCGTCGACCGCGTCGTCGAGAGGATGCTGAAGCGCAGCCAGGCCGACAGCCACGGCTGCAGCGGCGACCCGCTCCGGCTCTGGTTCACCAACCAGTTCGAGACCAAGCAGCGCAACGAGTGCTCGTCGTCGGGCAGCTCGCCGAGCCCGCGCCAGAAGAGCACTAGCCCGCAGCTGCCGAGTCCGGCGGCGGCCGAGACGGCCGACCCGACCGACACGACCGGCGTCATGGAGCTCACCATCGGCATGTCGGACACCATCAACCGCGTCATCGACAACGCCTACCGCGACGACGCCGCCGGCAAACGGTGCGAGGTGACCAGCTGCAGCAGCGACAGCGTCAACTCCACCACCACCGTGCTGGAGGCGCTGACGACGACGCCCAGACGACGCGCGCCGCCGGCCGCCGCCGCGTCGCCGCCGCCGCGCCGCGCCAACAGGAGCCACCGCAGCCACACGCGGGCCGCGGTAGTACCGTCGGCAGCCGACGTCGGCACCGCGACATCACTGTCGCCGCCGAAACGGTGTCGACCGGCGGCGGCGCCGTCACCCGCCGACAGGTGAGCGCGGCTCTGTCTAGTGCCGCCTGACAGGTGATCCTGGCTGTGTAGTGGCACCTGACAGGTGATCCTGGCTGTGTAGTGGCACCTGACAGGTGATCCTGGCTGTCTAGTGCCACCTGACAGGTGATCCTGGCTGTGTAGTGGCACCTGACAGGCGAGCACGACGCTGTGTAGCGGCAATGCCGTCTGGACTGTCTGTATGCTGTTTGTAGGTATGGTACCGTTTTCCATAGAATATCGAGAAATATGGTGCTTCGGGTGGGCATGCATTTGTTGTCTCCTTAAATTACAGTTCGAGGTTTTGGTGTTTTTTTGTTTGTTTTACTTGCTTCACGTTGCTTCCCTTCGACATAATTTTACTTTGATACCTTGCCACCCCTCATTGAAGTAATTCCGTTGTGGCATGTGCCGCTTTGTGGTGTTGTTCTGTGGATCATACAGGATCGGATCCTAATAGGGTTGATTCGATTCTGGATAGAGTTGATAAACCCTGCCTGCAGTTGAGCTGCCTGGGCTGATGTTGATGACGTCCAGCTGATCTGGGTATATTAGTGAGACTGCTTCGATCAGGCTTCTCCGATGTAGGAGAGTCAGCAGACATAGCGGTTGCTGAGTCCATCTGGTGAGTTTGGTGACCTGGGCAGGGCTGCCATGGCTCCTCCTTCTCAGCTGGTACAGGCTAGTGTTGATCTTGTTTCCGTGGTGCCGGCTATCTGCGTCATGCGGTGATCCTCCTTGACGGGCCGTCACATTTGTTGCCGTGGTACCGGCCATCTTCGTCACGTGGTGATCCTCCTTGACGGGCCGTCACATTTGTTCCCGTGGTGCTGGCTATCTGCGTCACGCGGTGATCCTCCTTGACGGGCCGTCACATTTGTTGCCGTGGTGCCGGCTATCTTCGTCACTCGGTGATCCTCCTTGACGGGCCGTCACATTTGTTCCCGTGGTGCTGGCTATCTGCGTCACGCGGTGATCCTCCTTGACGGGCCGTTACATTTGTTGCCGTGGTGCCGGCTATCTGCGTCACGCGGTGATCCTCCTTGACGGGCCGTCACATTTGTTGCCGTGGTACCGGCTATCTTCGTCACGCGGTGATCCTCCTTGACGGGCCGTCACATTTGCGGCCGACTGTCAGCGGCCACCATAGAAATAGCCAATGCGTAGACTGATTCCCCACCTCGCTGCTCGCCAGAGCCCCAGTGACGAACAGAGCCTGGCAATTGCGTTCTCTTGAGGTCTAAACTGGCAGGTTTTTCCCGGTTAGCTCCGCCCACCTTGGACGGATAGTGCCTCGATGGTGACTTACCACGTTCTTCTTAAGATGAACGGCGTAAGGCGTCTTTGGGTCCGATTTAGCCTCCGATTTCGCAACGAGCCGATTTCAGCCGATTTGACATGGCTACACTGCCACAAGCCTCCAGTATTTGTGTTGCGTGGGCGAGTAAGCCGGGGGAGGGGAGGGGTGAGCGGTCGATTCGTTGAACGATCGCCGATGTTTGAGCAGAAAATTGGTGCCTGGGAAATCGGGAGCCAGGGGCGAGTGGGAGCAGTGCCTGTCTTGAGCGAGTCCGGAGATGGCCAGTGCTGAACAGAGAGGGCCCGTGCTGGTCGGTCGGCTTGTCATTCGTCCGGACGGTCCCGGCCGCTCAGGCCAGTGCTACTGTCCCCATGTGGGAGGTGCTCGTGGCACATGCGGGCGACCTCGGCCGCCCAAGTCGATGCTACTTCCCCATGTGGGAGGTGCTCGCGGCACGTGCGGGCGGCCTCGACCGCTCAGGTCGGTGCCCTCGACCGCTCTGGTACATCAAACCGTAGCGATGTAGCACGCACCTGAGTGCATACCCCGTCTGTATGGGCAGCGATTCTTCCGAATTCGATGTCAGCAGGAAAATTTAGGAAAATACTAGTATTGTAAATGAGCTCCTGACATACAAATGCATCCTATCAGTTTAACAATATTTTCATCAGTTTTCCTGAGCGCATCGTATTGGGAATCTTGGCTGCTGACGTGGACCGGGTAGCTAATGACACTCGCGCTGGCGTGGTGGCCTGCGCCGTTGTTGGGGAGGCTGACTCAGCCGGTGTGTGCTGACCCAGCTCGGTGTTGACGGCCCGGCGGCAGCAGGGCGGTGGCTGGTGTACAAGGTGTTCCGACCAGTCAACGACCGTGTCACCCTCACTGCTGGCCGTGCGTGTCTCTCATGGGGATGTTGGGGAGGGGAGGGCTTCTGGGAGCTTCAGAGTTACTCGAGAAACTAGAACACAAAGCTAATTGCATGCCCTGAAGAGAGACGAGAAGATACACCATCTCCGACGGCAGCGAGGGTAGGGCACACCCCGCCGATGGAGTCTCGTCTCCCGGAGGAAATGTCGGAGAGGAAACACCGATGTTTCCTCACATTCACGCCTCTGGCCTGGTGCCGCCGCGTTGTTGGGTCATCCTACCGGCATTGATCTTGGAACAGGTGTTGTCCCAGCCTGGCCAGTGGTGGCTCCCACTGAATTGCCACTCAGATACTCACAAACACTTCGCAGAATCATGTCGACTTGACTTTCGTCCTCGGCCTGGTTCCGGGTGGTGGCGAAAGTGTGCAGGTATCTAGGCTATGCTTTATTAGCGACGTCAGTGTCCCGACTGTCTTCCCGACCTGGATCTGCCGACCTGAACCTGGTGACTTGAACTTGCCGACCTGGACCTGCCGACCTGGACCATCTCCTGGGGTAACATCCGGTCACAGCCTGGCCCTGGCGATCTCGTGTGCAGTGGTGACACAGAGGGTGACCCACGGCAGGTGGACACAGAGGGTGACCCCACGACAGGCGGACACAGAGGGTGACCCACGGCAGGCGGACACAGAGGGTGACCCCACGGCAGGCGGACACAGAGGGTGACCCCACGGCAGGCGGACACAGAGGGTGACCCACGACAGGCGGACACAGAGGGTGACCCACGGCAGGTGGACACAGAGGGTTACCCACGGCAGGGGGGGCGGACACAGAGGGTGACCCCACGACAGGCGGACACAGAGGGTGACCCCACGACAGGCGGACACAGAGGGTGACCCACGGCAGGCGGACACAGAGGGTGACCCCACGACAGGCGGACACAGAGGGTGACCGCCCCACAGAGGGTGACCCACGGCAGGCGGACACAGAGGGTGACCCCACGACAGGCGGACACAGAGGGTGACCCACGGCAGGTGGACACAGAGGGTGACCCCACGACAGGCGGACACAGAGGGTGACCCCACGACAGGCGGACACAGAGGGTGACCCCACGACAGGCGGACACAGAGGGTGACCCCACGACAGGCGGACACAGAGGGTGACCCACGGCAGGTGGACACAGAGGGTGACCCCACGACAGGCGGACACAGAGGGTGACCCCACGGCAGGCGGACACGGCGGACACAGAGGTGACCCACGGCGGGAGAGGGTGACCCCACGACAGGCGGACACAGAGGGTGACCCCACGGCAGGCGGACACAGAGGGTGACCCCACGCCAGTCGGATGCAGTAGGTGACCCCACCACAGGCGGGGCCCTAGGCTATGGTTGGGGCGGGGCCCGGCACCACCACCGTCCCGCTGCGACTATGGAAGGGGGCGGGGCCCGATACCACCGTCTCGCTGCGACTATAAAGAGGGGGCGGGGCCCGGTACTACCGTCCCGCTGCGACTATGGAAGGGGCGGAGCCCGATACCACCGTCTCGCTGCGACTATAAAGAGAGGGCGGGGCCCGGTACCACCATCCCGCTGCGACTATGGAAGGGGCGGAGCCCGATACCACCGTCTCGCTCCGACTATAAAGGGGGGGGGGGGGCGGTACCACCGTCCCGCTGCGACTATAGAAGGGGGCGGGGCCCGATACCACCGTCTCGCTGCGACTATAAAGAGGGGACGGGGCCCGGTATCACCGTCCTACTGCGACTATAGAAGGGGGCGGGGCCCCGATACCACCGTCTCGCTGCGACTATAAAGAGGGACGGGGCCCGGTACCACCATCCCGCTGCGACTATGGAAGGGGCGGAGCCCGATACCACCGTCTCGCTGCGACTATAAAGAGAGGGCGGGGCCCGGTACCACCGTCCCGCTGCGACTATAGAAGGGGCGGGGCCCGGCGGCATTGTGCAGGAGCCGGTGCCGGCCTCCGCCGGACCGGTAAGTCGAGAAGTGGAGTCCAACCGCAGACGGCCTGCTCCGCTGTCCGACCGGTGTGGTCCTGCACCAACGACTGCATTGTAGCCGGCGGTGTCAGTGTCGGCACGCCATCACCTGGCCTCGCTACTGCACCGCTGCCGGTCTGGTGTCTGGTGCCTGTTGTCAGGTGTCTGGTGTCTGGTGTCTGTTGTCAGGTGTCTGTTGTCTGTTGTCTGTTGTCTGTTGTCTGTTGTCTGTTGTCTGTTGTCTGGTGTCTGGTGTCTGGTGTCTGGTGTCTGGTGTCTGGTGTCTGTTGTCTGGTGTCTGGTGTCTGGTGTCTGGTGTCTGGTGTCTGGTGTCTGGTGTCTGGTGTCTGGTGTCTGGTGTCTGGTGTCTGGTGTCTGGTGTCTGTTGTCTGTTGTCTGGTGTCTGTTGTCTGTTGTCTGGTGTCTGGTGTCTGGTGTCTGGTGTCTGGTGTCTGGTGTCTGGTGTCTGTTGTCTGGTGTCTGGTGTCTGTTGTCTGTTGTCTGTTGTCTGTTGTCTGTTGTCTGTTGTCTGGTGTCTGGTGTCTGGTGTCTGTTGTCTGGTGTCTGTTGTCTGTCGTCTGTCGTCTGTCGTCTGTCGTCTGTCGTCTGTCGTCCTTGTCTGTCGTCTGTCGTCCGTCGCCTGTCATCTGTCGTTTGTCATGTGTCGTCTGTCATGTGTCAAGTGTCGTGTGTCGTGTGGCATCTGTCATCTGTCGTCTGTCGTGTGTCGTCTGTCGTGTGTCGTCTGTCGTGTGTCGTCTGTCGTCTGTCGTCTGTCGTCTGTCGTCTGTCGTCTGTCGTCTGTCGTCTGTCGTCTGTCGTCTGTCGTCTGTCGTCTGTCGTATGTCGTCTGTCGTATGTCGTCTGTCGTCTGTCGTCTGTCGTCTGTCGTCTGTCGTCTGTCGTCTGTCGTCTGTCGTCTGTCGTCTGTCGTCTGTCGTCTGTCGTATGTCGTCTGTCGTCTGTCGTCTGTCGTCTGTCGTCTGTCGTCTGTCGTCTGTCGTCTGTCGTCTGTCGTCTGTCGTGTGTCGTCTGTCGTCTGTCGTGTGTCGTCTGTCGTCTGTCGTCTGTCGTCTGTCGTCTGTCGTCTGTCGTCTGTCGTCTGTCGTCTGTCGTCTGTCGTCTGTCGTCTGTCGTCTGTCGTCTGTCGTCTGTCGTCTGTCGTCTGTCGTCTGTCGTCTGTCGTCTGTCGTCTGTCGTATGTCGTATGTCGTATGTCGTCTGTCGTCTGTCGTCTGTTGTCTGTTGTCTGTTGTCTGTTGTCTGTTGTCTGTTGTCAGGTGTCAGGTGTCAGATGTCAGGTGTCAGGTGTCAGGTGTCAGGTGTCTGTTGTCAGGTGTCTGGTGTCTGGTGTCTGGTGTCTGGTGTCTGGTGTCTGGTGTCTGGTGTCTGGTGTCTGGTGTCTGTGTCTGGTGTCTGGTGTCTGGTGTCTGGTGTCTGGTGTCTGGTGTCTGGTGTCTGGTGTCTGTCGTCTGTCGTCTGTCGTCTGTCGTCTGTCGTCTGTCGTCTGTCGTCTGTCGTCTGTCGTCTGTCGTCTGTCGTCTGTCGTCTGTCGTCTGTCGTCTGTCGTCTGTCGTCTGTCGTCTGTCGTCTGTCGTCTGTCGTCTGTTGTCTGTTGTCTGGTGTCTGGTGTCTGGTGTCTGGTGTCTGGTGTCTGGTGTCTGGTGTCTGGTGTCTGGTGTCTGGTGTCTGTTGTCTGTTGTCTGTTGTCTGTTGTCTGTTGTCTGTTGTCTGTTGTCTGTTGTCTGTTGTCTGTTGTCTGTTGTCTGTTGTCTGTTGTCTGTTGTCTGTTGTCTGTTGTCTGGTGTCTGGTGTCTGTTGTCTGGTGTCTGTTGTCTGTTTCCTGGTACCTGTTGTCTGGTTCCTGGTGCCTGTTGTCAGGTGTCTGTTGTCAGGTGTCTGTTGTCAGGTGTCTGTTGTCTGTTGTCTGTTGTCGGGTATCTGTTGTCTGTTGTCAGTCTGTCGTCTGTCGTCTGTCAGACGACGGTGTCTGGTGTCTGTTGTCTGTTGTTTGTTGTCTGTTGTCTGTTGTCTGGTGTCTGGTGTCTGTTGCCTGGTGTCTGGTGTCTGTTGTCTGTTGTCTGTTGTCTGTTGTCTGTCGTCTGTCGTCTGTCGTCTGTCGTCTGTCGTCTGTCGTCTGTCGTCTGTCGTCTGTCGTCTGTCGTCTGTCGTCTGTCGTCTGTCGTCTGTCGTCTGTCGTCTGTCGTCTGTCGTCTGTCGTCTGTCGTCTGTCGTCTGTTGTCTGTTGTCTGTTGTCTGTTGTCTGTTGTCTGTTGTCTGTTGTATGTTGTATGTTGTATGTTGTCTGGTTCCTGGTGCCTGTTGTCAGGTGTCTGTTGTCTGTTGTCTGTTGTCTGGTGTCTGTTGTCTGTTGTCTGTTGTCTGTTGTCTGTTGTCTGTTGTCTGTTGTCTGTTGTCTGTTGTCTGTTGTCTGTTGTCTGTTGTCTGTTGTCTGTTGTCTGTTGTCTGTTGTCTGTTGTCTGTTGTCTGTTTCCTGGTGCCTGTTGTCAGGTGTCTGGTGTCTGGTGTCAGGTGTCTGTCGTCTGTCGTCTGTCGTCTGTCGTCTGTCGTCTGTCGTCTGTCGTCTGTCGTCTGTCGTCTGTCGTCTGTCGTCTGTCGTCTGTCGTCTGTCGTATGTCGTCTGTCGTCTGTCGTCTGTCGTCTGTCGTCTGTCGTCTGTCGTCTGTCGTCTGTCGTCTGTCGTCTGTCGTCTGTCGTCTGTCGTCTGTCGTCTGTCGTCTGTCGTCTGTCGTCTGTCGTCTGTCGTCTGTCGTCTGTCGTCTGTCGTCTGTCGTCTGTCGTCTGTCGTCTGTCGTCTGTCGTCTGTCGTCTGTCGTCTGTCGTCTGTCGTTTGTCGTCTGTCGTCTGTCGTCTGTCGTCTGTCGTCTGTTGTCTGTTGTCTGTTGTCTGTCGTCTGTCGTCTGTCGTCTGTCGTCTGTCGCCTGTCGTCTGTCGTCTGTCGTCTGTTGTCTGTTGTCAGGTGTCAGGTGTCAGGTGTCTGTTGTCAGGTGTCTGTTGTCAGGTGTCTGGTGTCTGGTGTCTGGTGTCTGGTGTCTGTTGTCTGTTGTCTGTTGTCTGGTGTTTGGTGTCTGTTGTCTGGTGTCTGGTGTCTGGTGTCTGGTGTCTGGTGTCTGTCGTCTGTCGTCTGTCGTCTGTCGTCTGTCGTCTGTCGTCTGTCGTCTGTCGTCTGTCGTCTGTCGTCTGTCGTCTGTCGTCTGTCGTCTGTCGTCTGTCGTCTGTCGTCTGTCGTCTGTCGTCTGTCGTCTGTCGTCTGTCGTCTGTCGTCTGTCGTCTGTCGTCTGTCGTCTGTCGTCTGTCGTCTGTCGTCTGTCGTCTGTCGTCTGTCGTCTGTCGTCTGTCGTCTGTCGTCTGTCGTCTGTCGTCTGTCGTCTGTCGTCTGTCGTCTGTCGTCTGTCGTCTGTCGTCTGTCGTCTGTCGTCTGTCGTCTGGTGTCTGGTGTCTGGTGTCTGGTGTCTGGTGTCTGGTGTCTGGTGTCTGGTGTCTGGTGTCTGTTGTCTGTTGTCTGTTGTCTGTTGTCTGTTGTCTGTTGTCTGTTGTCTGTTGTCTGTTGTCTGTTGTCTGTTGTCTGTTTCCTGTTGTCTGGTTCCTGGTGCCTGTTGTCAGGTGTCTGTTGTCTGTTTCCTGGTACCTGTTGTCTGGTTCCTGGTGCCTGTTGTCAGGTGTCTGTTGTCAGGTGTCTGTTGTCAGGTGTCTGTTGTCTGTTGTCTGTTGTCGGGTATCTGTTGTCTGTTGTCAGTCTGTCGTCTGTCGTCTGTCAGACGACGGTGTCTGGTGTCTGTTGTCTGTTGTTTGTTGTCTGTTGTCTGTTGTCTGGTGTCTGGTGTCTGTTGCCTGGTGTCTGGTGTATGTTGTCTGTTGTCTGTTGTCTGTTGTCTGTCGTCTGTCGTGTGTCGTCTGTCGTCTGTCGTATGTCGTCTGTCGTCTGTCGTCTGTCGTCTGTCGTCTGTCGTCTGTCGTCTGTCGTCTGTCGTCTGTCGTCTGTCGTCTGTCGTGTGTCGTCTGTCGTCTGTCGTCTGTCGTCTGTCGTGTGTTGTCTGTTGTCTGTTGTCTGTTGTCTGTTGTATGTTGTATGTTGTATGTTGTATGTTGTCTGTTGTCTGTTTCCTGGTGCCTGTTGTCAGGTGTCTGGTGTCTGTTGTCTGGTGTCTGTTGTCTGTTGTCTGTTGTCTGTTGTCTGTTGTCTGTTGTCTGTTGTCTGTTGTCTGTTGTCTGTTGTCTGTTGTCTGTTGTCTGTTGTCTGTTGTCTGTTGTCTGTTGTCTGTTGTCTGTTTCCTGGTGCCTGTTGTCAGGTGTCTGGTGTCTGGTGTCTGGTGTCTGGTGTCAGGTGTCTGTCGTCTGTCGTGTGTCGTCTGTCGTCTGTCGTCTGTCGTCTGTCGTCTGTCGTCTGTCGTCTGTCGTGTGTCGTCTGTCGTCTGTCGTCTGTCGTCTGTCGTGTGTCGTCTGTCGTATGTCGTCTGTCGTCTGTCGTCTGTCGTCTGTCGTCTGTCGTCTGTCGTCTGTCGTCTGTCGTCTGTCGTCTGTCGTCTGTCGTCTGTCGTCTGTCGTCTGTCGTCTGTCGTCTGTCGTCTGTCGTATGTCGTCTGTCGTCTGTCGTATGTCGTCTGTTGTCTGTTGTCTGTTGTCTGTTGTCTGTTGTCTGTTGTCTGTTGTCTGTTGTCTGTTGTCTGTTGTCTGTTGTCTGGTTCCTGGTGCCTGTTGTCTGTTGTCTGGTTCCTGGTGCCTGTTGTCAGGTGTCTGTTGTCAGGTGTCAGGTGTCAGGTGTCAGGTGTCAGGTGTCTGTTGTCAGGTGTCTGTTGTCTGTTTCCTGGTACCTGTTGTCTGGTTCCTGGTGCCTGTTGTCAGGTGTCTGTTGTCAGGTGTCTGTTGTCTGGTGTCTGTTGTCTGGTGTCTGTTGTCAGGTGTCTGTTGTCAGGTGTCTGTTGTCTGGTGTCTGGTGTCTGTTGTCAGGTGTCTGTTGTCTGGTGTCTGGTGTCTGGTGTCTGTTGTCTGGTGTCTGGTGTCTGGTGTCTGGTGTCTGGTGTCTGGTGTCTGGTGTCTGGTGTCTGTTGTCTGTTGTCTGTTGTCTGTTGTCTGTTGTCTGTTTCCTGGTACCTGTTGTCTGGTTCCTGGTGCCTGTTGTCAGGTGTCTGTTGTCAGGTGTCTGTTGTCAGGTGTCTGTTGTCAGGTGTCTGTTGTCTGGTGTCTGTTGTCTGTTTCCTGGTACCTGTTGTCTGTTTCCTGGTGCCTGTTGTCTGTTTCCTTGTGTCTGTTGTCTGGTGTCTGGTGTCTGGTGTGTGCCGGTATATGTCTGTCTGTCTGTCTGTCTGTCCGTCTGTCTGTCCGTCTGTCTGTCGTCGCACGCTTGCGTGTATCGGCAATATTAATGTAGTGAGTTTAGTAGCGGTTGACGGGTTTTGAGCGGGTCCAGGAAAAGTTCAATTTATCTGGGATGAACAGGTTATTGGATGTGGCTAGATGTATTGCCGAGTCCGACGGCCCAAAATATCACAGTCATCATATATATACAAACTGAAACCGGAAAATAACCTACATCGTGTCATTCTCGAGCTCCATGACTTCAATGACTCCAATCAAGATGGCGCGTGTTGTGTGAACATATGCGCCAAAAGTGCCGCTAATTGTAGTGACGTCACTCAGATCCTGTGTATTTCGTCTTAAAAATTTCCGCAGGATCCGTATAATTTTCCAGATCTTGCGAGCTTCGAACGGCGATTTGGCGGATCTCATCCAGAAGTATGACGTCGCACGAAACATTTTCCACAGGATCCGAGCTGCAAACGCGCCCTTTGTGCTTTACATGTTGATCTGTCGAAATTGTTGGGGAATTCACACCGTCCTGTGTAGGACATGGCCGAACGAGGCGTATACGGCTGCCATTGCCGATGTCGGATACTCCACCGAACACCCAGCTTGACACCGAACACGCTGACAGATTGTAGAGCGAAGAGTGACAGAGATGACTGGCTCCGACCCTGGTCCGTCACATTCTCCCACGTCTCCACATCGGCCAGCGGGCGGCCACACCTGCCAATGACAGAGATGACGGCTCCGACCGTGGTCCATCATATTCTCCCACGTCTCCACATCGGTCAGCGGGCGGCCACACCTGCCTATGAGCGGCGTCTGTCCGCACACGTCACCAGACAGCCGCTGACGGATCTCCACACCCGTCAGCGGGCGGCCACACCTGCCAATGAGCGGCGTCTGTCCGCACACGTCACCAGACAGCCGCTGACGGATCTCCACACCCGTCAGCGGGCGGCCACACCTGCCAATGAGCGGCGTCTGGCCGCACACGTCACCAGACAGCCGCTGACGGATCTCCACACCCGTCAGCGGGCGGCCACACCTGCCAATGAGCGGCGTCTGTCCGCACACGTCACCAGACAGCCGCTGACGGATCTCCACACCCGTCAGCGGGCGGCCACACCTGCCAATGAGCGGCGTCTGGCCGCACACGTCACCAGACAGCCGCTGACGGATCTCCACACCCGTCAGCGGGCGGCCACACCTGCCTATGAGCGGCGTCTGGCCGCACACGTCACCAGACAGCCGCTGACGGATCTCCACACCCGTCAGCGGGCGGCCACACCTGCCTATGAGCGGCGTCTGGCCGCACACGTCACCAGACAGCCGCTGACGGATCTCCACACCCGTCAGCGGGCGGCCACACCTGCCTATGAGCGGCGTCTGGCCGCACACGTCACCAGACAGCCGCTGACGGATCTCCACACCCGTCAGCGGGCGGCCACACCTGCCAATGAGCGGCGTCTGGCCGCACACGTCGCCAGACAGCCGCACGTTTTGCCGGTGAGACGTGCGCGCCGCCATTGCGTGGCGTGTGTGACGGCGGCGCCACGTCAGCCGCCGACCTCGGCCGTGTCGGCAGCGTCGACGGCACGATGGCCGCAGCAGACGCTCGCTGGCCAGCCGTTCTGCTCCGTTCCTACGGTTCAGAGCCGCTGAGCCGATCCAGTGATACGGCGACCATCTCGCTTGGCTGGGGGTGCCACGGGTCGATATCACAGCATGAAGTGTACCCCCTGATCATCGCCACCCACTCCGCTGTCGCGCCGCTGACGACCACGACAGCACACAACCGGTGGCCCGGTGATCCGGTGACCCGGTGATGGGCGGCTCACGGGCACACTTCAGCGGCACCAGGAGCCTGACCTTCAGCGGCACCACTGCTCAGCTGCGTGGACTGCCCTGCAGGTGGCGCGCCAGTCGCCACTGGCCCTGAGGTCCTGAGGCCCAACTCCTAACGGTAGTGGGGGCAATGCCAGTCGCTGTGCTCGTGCTGCGGCTGAGGCCCAGCTTCTGATTGCAGCGGCGATCTGCTGTGAAGTATGGACCGGCTGGCGTCCCGTTAGCGTGGCCGTATGCAGCGCACGCTGGCTACTTATCTGTCGGTCGACCGTCTCCGGCGGACCGCTAGCCCGCTCCGGCAGACCACGAGCCCACTCCGGTAGACCTCTAGCCTGCTCCAACAGACCACGAGCCCGCTCTGGTAGACCTCTAGCCCTCTCCGACAGACCACGAGCCCGCTCTGGCGAACCTCTAGCCTGCTCCGGCTGACTGTGAGTCCCCTGTGGCTATCCATGAGCCCGCTGTGGCTGGCCGTGAGCCCGCTCCGGCGGACCGTGAGCCCGCTCCGATAGACCGTGAGACCGCTCCGACAGACCGGGAGCCTGCTCCGACAGACCACGAGCCAGCTCCGATGGACCGTGAGCCCGCTCCGACAGACCGCGAGCCCGCTCCGACAGACCGTGAGCCCGCTCCGACAGATCGTGAGGCTGCTCCGACAGACCGCGGGCCCGCTCCGACAGATCGTGAGCCCGCTCCGACAGACCGTGAGCTTGCTCCGACAGACCACGAGCCCGCTCCGATGGACCGTGAGCCCGCTCCGACAGACCGCGAGCCCGCTCCGACAGATCGTGAGCCCGCTCCGACAGACCGTGAACCTGCTCAGACAGACCGTGAACCTGCTCAGACAGACCGTGAACCTGCTCAGACAGACCACGAACCCGCTCCGACAACCGTGAGCCCGCTCCGACAGACCGTGAGCCTGCTCCGACAGACCACGAGCCCGCTCCGACAGACCGCGAGCCCGCTCCGACAGACCGTGAGCCTGCTCCGACAGACCACGAGCCCGCTCCGAACTCCAATAACTAACTAACTAACTAACTAACAGACCGTGAGCCCGCTCCGACAGATCGTGAGCCCGCTCAGACAGACCATGAGCCTGCTCCGACAGACCACGAGCCCGCTCCGATGGACCGCTAACCCGCTGTGGCTGGCCGTGAGCCTGCCCCTGCGGACCATGAGCCCTCTCCGGTGTAGTGGTCCGAGATCTGTGTTACGGTGGTGGGCTGAAGCGAAGCCTTACCCCACCGAGTGACGCGCCGCTGATCAGGGTTAAACAAATCCGATGAGCCGCGACCGCGTGCTCCGTCTTCGGCGGCCATTGTGGCCGAGTGCGGCGTGGGCGAGGTCATAGGAGTCGTCGCCGCGAGCCAGTGTTATCCACTGCCCCCCCTGTCCTCCGGCCAAGGCCACGGTGGCAGCTCCGCTGATGACCGACAGCGCCGGTCACGTGACCGGAGCCGCGCCAATCCGCCCGCGGGCGGCGACGGCTGCTGATGAGCCGAGCTTGGCCGAGTGCGGTGCGGGGGCAGCCCGATGTGGGCCGGCCGCGCGCTCCGGGTCGATTTGGCGCGACGAGGGCGCGTTCGTGTGTGATGACCGTCGCGCGGTCGACTGACTGTCGGAGACACAGCCCGACACTGATGGCGCTACGTCCGCTGTAATGGCCATGGCGAGATCTCACCGCACTGGAAGTCGGGAATTGGGTCACTTCCGGGATGGCGCTTATGTCCGGAGCCGGCCGCTGTGAGATGTGCCTGGTGTGTTCAGAGGCCATGCGGAGCCGGCCGCTGTGAGATGTGCCTGGTGTGTTCAGAGGCCATGCGGAGCCGGCCGCTGTGAGATGTGCCTGGTGTGTGTTCAGAGGCTATGCGGGGCCGGCCGCTGTGAGATGTGCCTGGTGTGTGTTCAGAGGCTATACGGAGCCGGCCGCTGTGATGTGTCTGGTGTGTGTTCAGAGGCTATGCGGAGCCGGCCGCTGTGAGATGTGTCTGGTGTGTGTTCAGAGGCCATGCGGGGCCGGCCGCTGTGAGATGTGTCTGGTGTGTTCAGAGGCCATGCGGGGCCGGCCGCTGTGAGATGTGCCTGGTGTGTGTTCAGAGGCTATACGGAGCCGGCCGCTGTGATGTGTCTGGTGTGTGTTCAGAGGCCATGCGGAGCCGGCCGCTGTGATGTGTCTGGTGTGTTCAGAGGCCATGCGGAGTCGGCTGCTGTGAGATGTGCCTAGTGTGTTCAGAGGCCATGCGGAGCCGGCCGCTGTGAGATGTCCCTGGTGTGTTCAGAGGCCATGCGCATCAATGGCGCGTGTGGTGCGAGAAAAGCGCTTGTCCGATGTGCAGTCAAGCAACGGATCTAAAAGCTGCATCAGAAGCAACTCGTGGACGCGTATCTTCCGCCCGACGTGCCTGATGCCTGACAACAGCCGTGTTATTATTATTCCCGACGTGCCTGATGCCTGACAACAACAGCCGTATAGGTGCTGCTGTCACATGTACTGAACATTAATTGCGAATATCTAGACAATCCATCTGAGAACTAGACAATCCGACAAATATAAGGCATTTAATCTTACATATTCCGCACGGTCCTCCGACGCGACTTTCGAGATGGGTCCTGAGAGACCCTTCAGCAGAACCGCCGTTTAGAACTTGGCTCCTGAAAAATATGACGCGAAGTTAGCTTCCATGTTTAATATGTATGAAACGTGCGGCCTGTGGAGTATAATAACATCACACTATCCTCGTAGAAGACAAGCACGTATTGCGTGCCACCATAAGTAGCGACTCGTTTTCTCTGGGAATACCATGTGAGTCAGTTTGGTGCAGTTCGAGGTACGATTGGAAACTTCACTCACGATAAATTCCAAACATTTACATTCCACAAATCGTGCGGAATTAATCGGGAACATGGTGGTTGATATATGACATACATGAGCCCAAAGAATCTCTTCACAAAGCTGATTAGAGTTGCCCAGCGTAGATCCTGATGCAGATAACGCACCGAGCATGCTTTCTGAATTGTCAGCCCGGGCAAAGAAGTGCGCCGTTTTTAGACCGAAGACCGGTAGGTTAAAACAAAAACATCCCCTCTTTTTCCATTAGGAAACCGACTCGATTCCGTGGCCCACCGGCTGGGACGTGCCTATGCTTGCATCACCCTTGGATAAACATATGCATACCGGATCACGAACACGAAGGATCTTCCCAAAAAGTAGCGACTTTGATCGCCGAATCATCGGCTGCGCTGATCCAGGACCGGGACCGCTGATCCAGGACCGGGACCGCTGATTTAGGACCGGGACCGCTGATCCAGGACCGGACGCGCTGATCCAGGACCGGGTGCGCTGATCCAGAACCGGTACCGCTGATCCAGGACCGGGACCGCTGATCCAGGGCCGGCTGGACTGATCCAGTTCTTGTGACACAGCGGCGCCTGTGTCCGTGCCCAGCCGACGGCGGTGGTCGGGGGGGGGGGGAGCGTGTCGGGGGCGGCCAGTGACCGCCCAGCTGGCTGGCGGTCATGCGCCTCCGCTCAGGGTCGGCCGGCGGAGCGGCACACATCGATCGGCGCCGCCGGCGTCTGGCCCGACCCCGACCCCGACCCCGACCCCGACCCCGACCCCGACCCCGACCCCGACCCCGACCCCGACCCCGACCCCGACCCCGACCCCGACCCCGACCCCGGCCCCGGCCCCACGCTGTCGGCGCACGCCCACGGTCTGCCACGGTCTCAGCAGCCGCCGCAGCGGCGACGGTAACCTGGCCACAGGACACCGGGCGGACCAGCACGCCGCCGCCGACACCGGACACTGGACACTGGACGGCGTTGGCGCGGCGATTGTCGGTGCGCTCGGCGGCCGCCGGCGTCACGTGGAGCGTGTGACGCCGGCCGTAGCAGTGGGCTTGCGTTGCACGGCGTTGTTTGTGCTGGCTGCCGGTCGTTACGGACCGGCCGGCCGGCGGCTGGTGTCACGTGACAGCACGCTCTCCGCTGTGGGCGCCGCACGGCAACACGGCGCCGCCGCCTCAGTGGTGGTGTGAGCTGAGCCAGCGCCCAACTTAGAGACTATTACAGCTGTGGCCGGATGTCCGGACAGCGTCGAACCTCGAGACCATTACAGCTGTGGTCGGCTGTTCGGACAGCGTCGAACCTCGAGATCATTACAGTTGTGGTCGGCTGTCCGGACAGCGGTAACCCTTGATACCATTATAGTTGTGCTCGGCTATTCGGACAGCGTCGAACCTCGAGATCATTACAGTTGTGGTCGGCTGTCCGGACAGCGTCCACCCTTGAGACCATTACAGTTGTGGTCGGCTGTCCGGACAGCCGATGGCAGACAGCAGACAGACGGCGGCCTGTGTGTGACACGCTGCCGGAAATGCAAGTGGGAGCTCTTTGATGTCGGTTGTGCTTGCGAGCAGACAGTTAATCGCCCATTTGAGACCGGACCGTACCATACAGCAGACCGGGCCGTACCATACAGCAGACCGGGCCGTACCATACAGCAGACCGGACCGTACCATACAGCAGACCGGGCCGTACCATACAGCAGACCGGACCGTACCATACAGCAGACCGGGCCGTACCATACAGCAGAACGCCTTCGGACGACAAACATGTCGCCACCCAGCGCCAGAGGCTCGTGACCTCTGCACGGGTGGGTCCGTGCGGCCGGAGAGGGCCAGGTGGAGTGACGACGGTGTTGTCGACAGGCTGGTGGTGCCGACCGGCGACGACGACGACGACGGCCGGTGCGGCCTGGTCGTCGACGACAGCCGGTGCGTCGACAGCGGCGCTGCCCCAGCCGACACACCGTGAGTATCCTCCCCCTCACCACCGGGTCACCACCTCCCCCTCACCACCGGGTCACCACCTCCCCCTCACCACCGGGTCACCACCGGGTCACCACTGCCCGGCCGGACTGGGGGGGGCACGCTGACCACCACACGTCCTCCGACAGGTACCAGCGACCAGGCACCTCACCACCTCCACCTCCACCGCCAGTCAGTGTCCAACGGCCACTGTCATGTTTAAGACGCTTTGTGCTCGTGATGCGTGTCCCATCTCACACGCGTGCGCACACACTGTATCCTCCGCACCGTGTGTCTCACACACTTCGCAACCCACGTAACACACATGATGCGCATCCCACGTGCCTCACATTTTAATCGCCACGTGTCTCACGAACCGCAATTCACGCTGCGCCCTCTGGTATCGCTTCAGCCCCCCCTCCCTCCCGGTGTCACCAAACACTGGCCGCTTGATCGCAATGATCGACATTGTACGCCCCAAAGCCCCCCCAACGTCAATCAATGCTCAGGGCACAGGCAGTACTTACGATATCGCATGCGCTCTCCAATGTGAGATCATCGTCTCGGCATCACTTGAGAAGCCGGTTGCATCCCCCGAGTGTCAGATCACACGACACGGTGGTACAGAGTCTTGATGTTGACCCAGCATCCCATTGTGTTTGTCTCATTGTATGGGGTGGGGGAGGGGAGGGGGCGGCTGTGTGTCCGACCACACGACTTGTTTACGACTTGTCAGCTGCATATGCCATGTGACGTCACTTCCGCTTCATTCGGTATGGTCGCGGCAGCTGAGCGGGTAGGCCGTTCGATTTTCGATCGTGAAATCATACGAGATTATTGAGTCCGTCTGCGACCAAACGGCGAAATTACCGAGTCCGTCTGCGATCAAACGGAGAGATTACCGAGTCCGTCTGCGGCCAGACGGCGAGATTACCGAGTCCGTCTGCGATTATACGGCGAGATTGCCGAGTCCGTCTGCGATTATACGGCGAGATTACCGAGTCCGTCTGCGGCCAGACGGCGAGATTACCGAGTCCGTCTGCGGCCAGACGGCGAGATTACCGAGTCCGTCTGCGGCCAGACGGCGAGATTACCGAGTCCGTCTGCGGCCAGACGACGAGATTACCGAGTCCGTCTGCGGCCAGACGGCGAGATTACCGAGTCCGTCTGCGGCCAGACGGCGAGATTACCGAGTCCGTCTGCGACCAAACGGCGAGATTGCCGAGTCCGTCTGCGGCCAGACGGCGTGAGACGCTGGCGCCGCTATGACCTAGCAGCTGAATGTGCCGAAAATCAGCTCAAAGTGCTTCTCAGGGTCGCGGATGAGAGTAAGTTCCACGTGACTAGCTGGATTTGAACCGGCGCCGGGCATTGCTGATGCGTACCGAAACCATCTACACCAGCTGATGCAGACAACGCCACCATGGTCAGAGGTGGCCTGTGTGTGACGGTGCCACCATGGTCATGTTCAGAGGTGGCCTGTGTGTGACGGTGCCACATGACCAGAGGTGAGGTGCACCATGGTCAGAGGTGGCGCAGAGGTGGCCTGTGTGTGACGGTGCCACCACGGTCAGAGGTGGCCTGTGTGTGACGGTGCCACCATGGTCAGAGGTGGCCTGTGTGTGACGGTGCCACCATGACCAGAGGTGGCCTGTGTGTGACGGTGCCACCATGGTCAGAGGTGGCCTGTGTGTGACGGTGCCACCATGGTCAGAGGTGGCTGGGGGGGGGTGACCATGGTCAGAGGTGGCCTGTGTGTGACGGTGCCACCATGACAAGGTGGCCTGTGTGTGACGGTGCACATGTAGATGACTGCCTGTCTGGTGTGTGACAGGGACAGTCGGACCGGTGACGGGTCACCCCCCACCGAGCGACCGGGCTCACCTCGACGAAGGGTCCGCAAGCGAAACGCTCCCACCGAGTTACGAATAGGTGAGTAACTCTGATCCAGTCGGTGGAATGGTCTTCCGTTCGGGGGAGATGGTCGCCATGTGGTCGTGTGGTTGGTTGGATGGTTGGTTTCCACGTGACGATGCTGGCGGGTATGGATGATTGCTGTTCGGCGTTGTCGGTGGTTGTTCTTCCCATTGACAAAGGGTCGTAAGGCGCCTTGTATATGCCAGAAATGTTGAGAAGTGCTCACAACAAAAGGTGTTGATGGCATACGTACCAGCTACAACAGAATAAGTGATGCCATGAAAGGTATGAATGCAAAAATTAAAAAGTGTGAGAAAAATGTGAGCAAAAGAGTAACCTGCAAAAATATGGCGTCAGAATCCGTAGTATATCTGCATTGAACATGGAAAACAAAACATGTGGATACAGAGTTTCCACCAGTGAAATCACGGGTACTCTCCTCATCTATACCATCTATCACTTTTCCGTGATAAGTGGCATGATGGATGATCTGAATGCTGCTTCGGTTTCTCTATTCAATCAGAAACCGAAACGGCATTTTACACCGCGGAAACCTAATCTAGTCATGGTGTGCGTGGATGTGTGTTTCTCTGCGATCATTTTGACTCATATTTTATGTCGTCTATGCTCTTGTGTTGCAAAGTGAGATATTAACAATGCCGCCAACCGATGTTGGAAACTTGATGGTTGGCTCTGTCCGAGGAGTTAGTTTATGTTGCGAAGTGGAAAACGAATATAAGATTGGCATTGCGGCCCTTAAGCTTGCGTTGCGATTGCGCAGTAAGTACGTGCAGACATTTTTTCCCGGTGAAGGATGAAGGGAAAGAAAATTGTCGTTTTCTTAAGCAAGGCGTACTGTCATAAAGCCGAATATGTAAATGTTGTTAAAAGTAAACAGCCGATGAGCACCATTGCAACGGCCACATGGCAACCGGGTTGGGATTTGCGGCCGACACCGGCAAACCGTCATCTGATACTAGCAAAATGGCCGACACTGGCAAACCGTCATCTGATACTAGCAAAATGGCCGACACTGGCAAACCGTCATCTGATACTAGCAAAATGGCCGACACTGGCAAACCGTCATCTGATACTAGCAAAATGGCGCAAAATGGCGCTAGCAAAACGTCGACCGCTCGTTTCCAATAAGTTATTTCTGGTTGGTAGTGACCAATTGTGGCAATAGCTGTTTTCATGTTGTTCCTTGCGATGGCTTAGTGTATACATACGGCATACGTAATATGACGCATGCATACAATATATATATATATATATATATATATATATATATATATATATATATATATATATATATATATGCACACATACGTATGCATACATATGCCTTTTTAATAAATTGTGCTACCCTGCTTGACGCTCAGTAGATCATGGCTTCGCTTTCTATGCTGCACATGCCCATTTTCGGAAATTCCCAGCGTAGTTCCGTGGCTACCAAGTCCGCCGTCAACGGATGCATTGTGCGCCGTGTGTGTATGTATGTATGTGTGTGTGTGTGTGTGTGTGTGTGTGTGTGTGCGCGCGCGCGCGTGCGTGTTATGCTGGGCAATATATCACTTCCATTGCGCGGGAACTACCAGGTGGACGCTCTGTAGGAGCGCTGGCGAACGACTACGTTTGTACAAACTCTAGCCAACGTGTTTGCGAGGAGAAGTTTGTGGTAGTCTGCCGAGGTGTGTCATATATCCCCCGCCGCCACATTTCACATCAATGCCGGTTAGCCCTTCGGCTGGTCATAAAGACATAAAGTCAGCAAGATTTAAGGTTTAATAAGAGTCACAAGAGGGCCATCTGGGCTAAGTCTATAAAAGTAGATACTATAGCAGGCGCGAAAGAAGAGACTGCGACACCCTAATCAATGTTATATCCTGAGTTCTGGAGAAACTATCGACCTATCACATACCCGAAGGTCTGTTCCGAATCCGCACGCCGGGTGCTCCTGCTACTGGTATAATTACCAGTGTATCAGCATGATCTAAGACATGGAAGGTTCAAGGCCCGACAAGACTGCTGGTTCCTGCCACTACGGACATCATTAACACCTCCTGCACATGCACAAAGACCGTTGCCACCTTATTTATTCTCTGTATACCCTACCCAAGTCTATCCCCGCAGCCTTGACATCATTAACACCCACATGTACAAGGACCCGTGCCCCTGCACTACTCACTTGTATAACCTCCCCAAGCCTATCCACCATGGCCTTGATTAGGCCCCGGGGAGGCAAGTTCGAGTCCGTCTGCCCGGGTTTTTACTACAGAAGGCACGATCTGTGTACCTGACCCCACAGCCCCCTATTACCAAGACCACCCCTCGCTGGCACTAACTCTTTCCTCACTCACACCCACGTCCGCACTGCCTGTTCAATGAAGTTGCCTAAGTCGTGTCTGTACGGGCGAGAGACAGCGGTGCAGCTGTGCCCGCTGTGCTGTGCGCTCAGCACGCTGTGATCGGCCTAAGTCGTGTCTGGACGGGCGAGAGACAGTGGTGCAGCTGTGCCCGCTGTGCTGTGCGCCCAGCACGCTGTGATCGGCCTCAGTCGTGTCTGGACGGGCGAGAGACAGTGGTGCAGCTGTGCCCGCTGTGCTGTGCGCTCAGCACGCTGTGATCGGCCTAAGTCGTGTCTGTACGGGCGAGAGACAGTGGTGCAGCTGTGCCCGCTGTGCTGTGCGCCCAGCACGCTGTGATCGGCCTAAGTCGTGTCTGTACGGGCGAGAGACAGTGCTCCTGCTGTGCTGTGCGCCCAGCACGCTGTGATCGGCCTAAGTCGTGTCTGTACGGGCGAGAGACAGTGGTGCAGCTGTGCCAGCTGTGCTGTGCGCCCAGCACGCTGTGAGCGGCCGGTTTACCGGTACGCTGGATGGATGCTCCTGATGGATGACGTCACATGCTGACTCTTAGGGCGGAGCTGGCCTCTTGGCGAGAAGGCCCAACTGACCTCAGGTGGCCTGCCGCCGCCGCCCGACACAGGAGTGTACCAGCTGGCCGGCTGGTGTTGACGGTCGGGGCGCGCGGACACAGGAGTACAGCAGCTGGCTGGTGTTGACGGTCGGGGCGCGCGACACAGGAGTACAGCAGCTGGCTGGTGTTTATGGTCGGGGCGCGTGCCTCTGAAGTGGTGACGTCAAATGGGCGCCACTTCACGGCTCACGCCCTCCGCCGATTGTCTCGGGCGGTCACTATCGACTGTGCTTACTCAGCTGGCTCGGGCACCAGGTGTGAGGCTCCGACCACGGGGTGACGTGCCATCGGAACAGGCTGCCCGCACTTCCCCACTATTTGTCGTGCTGGTCCCGGCGATCCGCGGTCCCCCGCACTGTCAGGCCACCCACGGTCCCCTGCTCTGCCCGGCCACCCGGGGTCCCCGGCTCTGTCAGGCCACCCACGGTCCCCTGCTCTGCCCGGCCACCCGCGGTCCCCCGCTCTGTCAGGCCACCTGCTGCCCCCTCCCCCCCGCTCCGTCACGATATTCGCCATTTCTCGCTCCGTCAGGCGGGAAGAGGTCCCTCGCTCCGTCAGACGACTCGCACTTCCCCACTATTTGTCGTGCTGGTCCCGGCGATCCGCGGTACCCCACACTGTCAGGCCACCCACGGTCCCCTGCTCTGCCCGGCCACCCGGGGTCCCCCGCTCTGTCAGGCCACCTGCTGCCCCCCCCCCCTCCCGCTCCGTCAGGCCACATGCGGTACATCGCTCCGTCACGATATTCGCCATTTCTCGCTCCGTCAGGCGGGAAGAGGTCCCTCGCTCCGTCAGACGACTCGCGGTTCTTCGTTCTGTCTGGTGACCGGAGCTCTCACTCTGTCAGGCGACCAGAGGCATATCGCTGTGCCTGGCGTCATCTCCCTGCGCCGTATCACCCGTGACTTCTCAGCTGCGCTTACCAATCGCCAGCCTTAGCCCGGGGCTTGGAGAATGCGGATATTGTGTTGGAGCGCAATTTCCGGGCAGGAGGTGGACCAGAACTAATGGCACATGTCTGCTGTGATGGCCTCGCCAGCTCGAGACGTTTGATGGAATAAATGTTGTTATTGTACTGGAAGTCATCACTGGGCACTGCCAGCTGGGCAGGGAAGTTTTCAGGTCACGACAATTTTCGCCCAGTCCACAGTTCGTAATGAGGAGCCGCTGTTACAGTTGCCGGCGTTCTGGTTTAATTTGTTGTGTTTAATGCTGCTGTCGATCATCTGACACAGGAGGCTGTTGTGATGCACTACAATTATCGAACAATTAGTCCGTGTGAATGGGTAACGATTTTATGCCATGCGTACCGTAACAGCCAGTAACATGGTCGTCGCGTCTCCTGCCGCCAAATGCTTTCTCATGGGGGTATTTGTGTCAGCATATCTCATTCATAAGCCACAGTGCATGTGAAAGCATTATACTGTGGCAATTGAAGGGTCGCCTGTTTGTTAGCTACAGAACATTCTGTTGGAGGTCGATAAATATGATGATGCCGTCAGTTACACGGCATTACCTTCGGGTCGCCTTTGGCTGAGAAACATGGTGATGTTATTTACACCGCGTTATCCTTGAACTTGCCTCTGACTGGGAAAGATGGTGATGTCGTTTGGTACACGGCATTACATTTGAACTCACCTCTGACTGGGAAATATGGTGATGTCGTTTAGTACACGACATCACCTTTGAACCTGTCCCTGACCGGGGAGCATGGTGATGTCGTTGGGTACAGCATCGCATCACAGCTGTGTTAGTTCCCGTGGGTTTCGTGACATCGTACCATAGCCGGTGTTAGTTCCCGTGGGTTTCGTGGCGTCGAGACAGCTTTCTAAAGGGCCCCGGCAAGTAAATACTACTGATGAGCAAACGGAGAGGACTTCTGAGTAATCAGTGGCCAATATGACTCAAAGAGGCCCAGTCTACTAGGGCCATTGAAACACGTTTGTGCCCACTTAAGACAATCATGCGTGCTCCTCGAGCCCAGGGAAAGTTCATATCAGCCCGGACCATCTTCGGCCACTAGGGGCCGAAGATGGTCCAGGCACCGAGCGAATATCACTGAGCCATTTCATCGGCTCAGTGATCATCTCCGTCAGCTCGTGGAACCTTTTCGTTTTTTTTTGCACGGCCCCTCTTTACTGGCTGGGCCCCCTCTGTCAGCTGGGAGTTCTTCCAGCGACTCCGGGGCCCCCTCTGTCAGCTCTCACGGCGTTACATTCGAGCCTAATCGCTGGCCGGAACATCTGGAGATGTTATGACCACATCGTTATATGTGCACCTATATTTTGCGAAGACACACGGAGCCGCCAGCTGCACGGTCATGCCGTCGAGCCCGTATTTGGCCGCCGTTGGAGATAGCGTGACGGTGGTCATCCAGCGGTACGGTCGGGTCGGGTCTGGTGTAGGCCGGGAACTGTGCCAAGGCCACGGTCGGCCGGAGAACCACCCGCTGACACTGGATCAGTCCGACCCCTCCCGTTGCCAGCTGAGCACTCGGCCAGCAGAACTGTGGTCGGCGGGACGTCCTGTTATGCTAGGGACAGTGGCGTGGGAACCGGGAAGTGCAAAGAGGGAAGCGCCCCCTCTTGTCAAACTTTGGACGATATTAACATTGACCCTATGTGCGTTGCATAGAAAGAAAACTTCAAAATGCTCTTCCCCAACTTTGAAACAGTTCCCGTGCCACTGAGGCCACGTGGATAGTGTTGGGACCAGACAGTGGAGCATGTCCCGTTGACGTGCCTCGCATTGACGAACTTGGGTGAACGGTATCCCTGGTGGTGCATGGTCAGATTGGGCTTGAAAAGGCTTTCCCACCCTCCTGCACACTGCAATGCATCTTACTAATCTATTTCTCCAATCAGGTGTGGCAAATGGCCCATTTCCGAAGCAATCTGACTTTGTCTTGGTATTTAGACATCCTGGGAGTCTCACCCGCAGGGCGTCCTCAGTCTCAGAGGGCCGCTCGTCTCAGATCTGTCGGTGGCCGCAGTTCGCGGGGTGTCGGCACCATGTTTATCTCATGCCACTTACTTCATGTTCGTGTTCCATATCCAAGTGAATTCAACAGGCTGTCACCCGACATTTGAAGCACAGCAGGCTTCCTGTATAGGTACCTGAACGCTGTTTCGTGGTGAGGTATCATCGATCAGACGGGTCTAGAACCAACACAGTCGAAGCGTGTGCTACATCATGCGTGGTGTGTGCATAAAAGAACCAGAGCGTAGCTAAATGAGAATGGGGAGGACAAGTAGGGGGAAGGTTTCCACTGTCACTCATTTTCCTCTCCATTCTTTGAAGGCTGCCGGCATCTAAGCCGGGAATATTGAAGAGAAACTAATTTCCCCTTCGATATTGCACTGCCCGCACGATATTATTAAACGGCGTCGTATAATATCTTCCAAAGTTCACAACGTCAATCGTTAATAATTTCCGAATTGGAAGCTGCAGTCGATGCGCCCTAAAGCCTCCCCCGAATTGGAAGTTAAATTATCGCAATTTTGGGTCAAGACGTCCTAAAGCCCAAATAACTAACTAACCAAATTGGAAGCCAACTTCAAAACAGCTTGGATGGGAAGCGTTCATATTTTCAAAATGTCATACTTTCCTTTTTAGAAGTTAGCTTCCAAATTGGAAGTTAATTTCCGAAACTTAGAAGTCAGGTTAAACAAAATTCAAATGAACTTCCAATGTAGCCGAGATAGAACCAAGCCTAACCTAACCTAACCTTCCGACTTTTGGAAGCTAACTTCCAATTTGTGGACGTTATCGTCCAATTTGGAAGCGCCTCCTATCCGATCTGTCTTGGAAGTTAACTTCCAACTTGGAAATCATGGAAGTTATGAACTTTGGAAATATGAACGCCCTCCCCCATACTAAGCATGAGTGCGCCTGAAGAGAAGCTGATACATGGGATGGCGGCACACTCCCCCGCCCCGCCGGCTGCACGCCTTCCATGCGTGGAATGAGACTCCTCCGTCGGGTCGGTAGCAGCGCCCGTAGGTACGTCATGACGTTGCCACGCCATGTATGCCATGACGTACTGCTGTTAGCAGGGTAAAGTTCGCGTGGCACGCCCTACATTTAGCCGCGTCGACATCCTCGTGTGACGTCTGCACCGCCTGGTGGCCGACCGACCGCAGACGCCGCGTGTGGCAGCGTGTGCCGTCGCTGCGGCGTGCTGCATGTGTCGTTCCGGCACACACGCGTGTGGCAACGCATGGCCGCGTGTGTCGGTCCGTCCATACCGGCGCGGTCCGTATGTCTGGGCGCCTTCTGAGCCCGGCCATCGCTTCCTGTTTGCGGCCTGGCCGTGACCGAGTTTCTGGCGCTGTGTGGGCGTCGCTGCTGCTGACCCTGGCCGCGGCCCAGATCTTCACTGTCGGTGCTATGGTGTGGGGCACGTGGCACGCGGCCGTCCGTCGGTGACCCGATCACCACTCAGTGACCTAACGACCTATTGTCACGTCATGGCGGCTGTTCGTTAGTGACCTGATCACCTCTCAGTGACCTAACGACCTATTGTCACGTCATGGCGGCTGTTCGTTAGTGACCTGATCACCTCTCAGTGACCTTACGACCTATTGTCACGTCATGGCGGCTGTTCGTTAGTGACCTGATCACCTCTCAGTGACCTAACGACCTATTGTCACGTCATGGCGGCTGTTCGTTAGTGACCTGATCACCTCTCAGTGACCTTACGACCTATTGTCACGTCATGGCGGCTGTTCGTTAGTGACCTGATCACCTCTCAGTGACCTTACGACCTGTTGTCACGTCATGGCGGCTGTTCGTTAGTGACCTGATCACCTCTCAGTGACCTAACGACCTATTGTCACGTCATGGCGGCTGTTCGTTAGTGACCTGATCACCTCTCAGTGACCTTACGACCTATTGTCACGTCATGGCGGCTGTTCGTTAGTGACCTGATCACCTCTCAGTGACCTTACGACCTGTTGTCACGTCATGGCGGCTGTTCGTTAGTGACCTGACGACCTTTCGTCACGGTTATGACGGCCATTTCAATCTGTCGACGACCTTATCAGACAGTGCCACATGGTGCCGTACGTCGGTGACCTTATAAGACGCTGTACTTCATGGTGCCGTATGTCGGTGTCCTTATAAGACACTATGCCGCAAGGTGCCGTATGTCGGTGACCCTGAAGACACTGTGCCGCATGGTGCCACATGTCTGTGACCCTATAAGACATTGTGCCGCATGGTGCCGTTGGCGTTGGCGCCAGCACTCACACTCACTGCCGTTTCAGCAAATGTAAGGACTCCACTCGACTTCGCCCATGGTCGGGCAGGCCGGAAGCGGAAAGTAGGAAAAGAAGACATTGTCCGAATCCAGAAGGGTGAATGCATTGGTAAGTGCACAAACTGAGCAAAATGTGTTTGGCGGACTGATGGATTTATCAATAACGGCCCCACAATACATGTGCATTCACCATGACTGGGGATCCCGGGTGGGTTGGGGAGGGGTCTGGACCCCCTCCCCAACCCACCCGGGTTGTTTGGTACCCTGCTAATGTTAATTAGTCGTTTTCCTTATTCAATCTGAAATGTTTTGGGAAAAAGGACTTGGACCCACTGGCTTCGTGAGAAATATCCAGCCCTGGTATTCACAAATGATCTCAACTCACCGGACGTTCCTAGAGTGCCATATTTGGCTTGGCAAGACCGTGCTGCGCCACGCATGGTTCGACAAGGCCGGGCCGCCCCTGGAAACTTGCACATGCCTATGCTCCCCTTTGCGATATTTCTGTCATGCCTTTTAATTGCAAAAAACAAACAATGTTAGTCTGGTGGCACCCAGCCAGTTTGTCCCCCCCCCCATGAAAATGTGACGTGAACAAAAACGTGAAAATGTGCTCTTAGATGATCTGGCTCGGTAAATGCTGCTTGTTTTCCGGGGTAAATGCTGTTCTTTTCTGCTTCCATTTCCGTCCGTTCTTTGGAATAAACGTCATATTCACATCCCTAGCTTCCGCAAAGCTAAGCATCCAACATACCTTAGTCTTCCTCCGTTCTCAAACACCGACATTGGAAAACCAAACTTCCTGGCAGGGAATTTCCCTAGGTTGAGCTTCCTTGAACAAACTGCTTCTGAATTGTACAATCAGCGTATGATCGACTAGTTTGTCTGCAGCCAGTGAAATGTTGTGCGTTTGCAGGTGTGGACGGTATCGCGTCCTCCACGCCTCGCATGGACAAGTCCACACATCTGCCAAAATGAGCGCACCGATGTCTTCAAGAAAACCGCCGTTCACCTTCATTTCGCCATTCTGGCCGACATCTATCGGACACAACAACCCGAACTTCACTTGTACAAATAGAGATGGCATGCGTGCACATTGTGACGGTCCTGTGATAGTCATGTACGATCTGTTGCGTTGGCATGTTCGCCGAGTGACTGCAGTTGCAATACAAACAGAACCGATGAGCAGGATGGGCCGGACTGCGACGGAGGCCGCCTGCACCACCCATAGGCCGGAGGGCGGTCCAGCGAGTTGTTATTTATTGCAATGGTGACAATTATGTTGTTGATTATTCATTGAGCTTGATATCCAGCGGGAGGGTGCCTTTTCTATTAATGTCGGTGTGTATGCAGTTTTATGTGTTCAGCGTGTGTTGCAGATGACTTGGTTTGCTGGCGTACCCTGCGCTCGTGCATGAACCGACGTGCATGCCGCTTCCCACAGGGGCACCACCACGGCCGAACCGCCGCCACCCGGACCAGTTAACTGAGCGGCACCACCCCTCAGACGCGTCTGGTCGTGTCGTGTGAGCCCGGCTCGGTAGAGTAGTGGTGCGTCGGCGAGAGGCGAGGCTACAGTTGTGGCGCGCGCCGGCAGTGGGCACCCGACTGGGCCGGCCCACCCTGTTACCAGTAGATGCGAGATTATGTCGTCCGAACGGCCGACGAAGGGAGTCGATGGCGACTCCCTATCCATGTCCGTCGGCCGATATTCATGTGACGTTTTTTTACTTTTCTCCCGAGGGCCTCGTTCACTCTAGTTCGGGCTGTCTGCTTTAAAATTGTACGAATGTGACTCAAATAAATTATAGCCTGTGCAGAGTTTACGTATCGCCATCAGGGTAGTGCGCCTTGGCCCAACGTGGAGCGTCCAGTGCCTCGCAGGAGCAGGAGAGGGGCGTAATGCAGACAGCGGACTGCGGACCACACAACACAGACAGCGCACTGTGGACCACACAACACAGGCAGCGGACTGCGGACCACACAACACAGACAGCGGACTGCGGACCACACAACACAGACAGCGGACGGTGGACCACACAACACAGACAGCGGACTGTGGACCACACAACACAGACAGCGGACGGTGGACCACACAACACAGACAGCGGACGGTGGACCACACAACACAGACAGCGGACTGTGGACCACACAACACAGACAGCACACTGTGGACCACACAACACAGACAGCACACTGTGGACCACACAACACAGACAGCCCACTGTGGACCACACAACACAGACAGCACACTGTGGACCACACAACACAGACAGCACACTGTGGACCACACAACACAGATAGCGGACTGTGGACCACACAACACAGACAGCACACTGTGGACCACACAACACAGACAGCACACTGTGGACCACACAACACAGACAGCACACTGTGGACCACACCACACAGACAGCACACTGTGGACCACACAACACAGACAGCACACTGCGGACCACACAACACAGACAGCACACTGTGGACCACACAACACAGACAGCACACTGCGGACCACACAACACACAGACAGCGGACTGTGGACCACACAACACAGGCAGCGGACGGTGGACCATACAACACAGACAGCGGACTGCGGATCACACAACACAGGCAGCGGACTGTGGACCACACAACACAGGCAGCGGACTGTGGACCACACAACACAGGCAGCGGACTGTGGACCACACAACACAGACAGCGGACTGCGGACCACACAACACACAGACAGCGGACGGTGGACCACACAACACAGACAGCGGACGGTGGACCACACAACACAGGCAGCGGACTGTGGACCACACAACACAGACAGCACACTGTGGACCACACAACACAGACAGCGGACGGTGGACCACACAACACAGACAGCGCACTGTGGACCACATAACACAGGCAGCGGACTGCGGACCACACAACACAGACAGCACACTGTGGACCACACAACACAGACGGCGGACTGTGGACCACACAACACAGGCAGCGCACTGTGGACCACACAACACAGGCAGCGGACGGTGGACCACACAACACAGACAGCACACTGTGGACCACACAACACAGACAGCGAACTGTGGACCACACAACACAGACAGCACACTGTGGACCACACAACACAGACAGCGGACTGTGGACCACACAAAACAGACAGCGGACTGTGGACCATACAACACAGACAGCACACTGTGGACCACATAACACAGACAGCGGACTGTGGACCACACAACACAGACAGCACACTGTGGACCACACAACACAGACAGCGGACTGTGGACCACACAACACAGACAGCGGACGGTGGACCATACAACACAGGCAGCGGACTGTGGACCACACAACACAGACAGCGGACTGCGGACCACACAACACAGACAGCACACTGTGGACCACAACACAGACAGCGGACTGCGGACCACACAACACAGACAGCACACTGTGGACCACACAACACAGACAGCGGACTGTGGACCACACAACACAGACAGCGGACTGCGGACCACACAACACAGGCAGCGGACTGTGGACCACACAATACAGCCAGCGCACTGTGGACCACACAACACAGACAGCGGACTGCGGACCACACAACACAGGCAGCGGACTGTGGACCACACAACACAGACGGCGGACTGTGGACCACACAACACAGACAGCGGACCGCGGACCACACAACACAGACAGCACACTGTGGACCACACAACGTAGACAGCGGATTGTGGCCAGCTATTTCCAGGTCAGAATACGAAGTAGTTCGCGTCCGCAGTGAAAGCAATATAGTTATACTGCGGGTGCGAACAGAACGCATCCATGGTGAGGTTGGGCCTGTCGGAGCCGATGACTGTAGGACAGCTCGCCGATGGCCAGGGAAACAACACAACACGTGTGGACCTCAGGCTGTCTGGGAGTCACACCACCTCGTTCGTCAGCAACACAAATTCCCAGGTCATGGTCGGCGGACTACCGTCTGCTGCATCATGGGCTCCACACACGTACTGCACGTGTCGCACACTCGCCACCCAATGGTTGCGTACGATACAGCGTGGTCGAGAGGAGGACGGACCAGATGCGAGACGAGAACTGCCCTGACGTAATGTGGTAGCCGTGCGCCTGCCACACACACGACACAGCAGGATTTGTTCGGCGCTACCGGCCACAACACCCTCATTTGTCCAATGGCCCAGCCCTATAAAGCCGTCGCTCCAGGCCACAACACCAACAGTCTCATTTGTCCAATGACTCCAGCCATAGAAAACCATGGCTGGCTTACGTGCCTCGTCTTTTGGGATATAAACGACTGGAGCTGGCGCCTTCCCTCCTTTAATCGAGCCCCGCGTCATCGCTTCTCTACCCAACAAGCGATGCCAGGTGAGTAACGAGCGAGACCAGGCAGCGCATCCCACCAACCATGAACCCTGCCGGAGTTGATCTTGCAGCTGGAGAACTTGCAACAGATTCGTCGCGGAAGCATTGCCGCTCCACACCATCAGCGTCAGCCAGCAGCCGCCATCAGTGAGACGGCATTAAATCCGCTCCCCTACGTTCCAATGTCCCACTTATGATAGCAACTTTCCGCACGTCGAGAAAGCCTGGTTACCCGCGTGCACTCCTGTTGGCATAAACCACACAACACAACCAACACACAAGCAACGAATGTGTTTCGATTCCGCGTGCCGACATTCACGAGTCGGCACAGGCGCCACCTCCGCAGCAAGGCCGTCTCACCAACCACAACGGAGGTGACGTCACTCTGACGTCACCTCCGTTGTGGTTGGTTGCCTCCCGCCGTCTGCACACGGCCACACATCGGTGGCCTACCACCGTCTCCGCACAACAACGAGCCTCCACATCCACACGCCAGCAACACCGTATCACAGAGGAGAGACAGAGTCATCAGTTTCGCCTGGCCCCTCGCCGTGTCGGCCACACCACCGGGCCGGGGTCAGCTGTGTCACCAGGCCCGGGTCAGCTGTGCGTGTGTGTGGGCCCGTCCAGCTCGTGCAGCAGCCTGCGGTGCAGCTCGTCGCGCCGCAGCCGGTCTATGATCTCGTCCAGCCGCTGACCGGACAGCACCGACTGGACGCCGTACAGGCTGACGCCCGCGCGGTGGTCGGTCACGCGGTCCTGCGGGAAGTTGTACGTGCGGATCTTCTCCGACCGGCCGCTGCTGCCCACCTGTCGACACCGGCACGGCGTCAGTGGCACAGCCTAACCCACATCCGTCACACGGTCCAACTTAGATCCGTCACATACGGATCCGTATATATTGTGTTCCATCCGCCACGCAGTCTAACCCAAATCCATAAAATATGGTGCCGCCAAACGCCGCAGTTCAACTCCAGTCCGTCACATGTGGCACGATCCAACTTCAATCAGCCACATGTGCCACAGTGGCAGGTGACGCAGTGCAGCCCCGATCCGTCACATGGTCCCCACAGTAGAACCCAGATCCGGCACATCTGTCACCGTCACACGCGACACAGCCCAAACCCGATCTGGCACATGTGGCAAGGCCACACGTCACATATAGCACATCAGCCGTGACGCACGCGATATTCTACCAGACAGCTGGCCTATCGACGCCTTACGCCAGGCTAGGATACATGGCTCATGAACAGCCTGACGCACGCGATATTCTACCAGACAACTGCTCTATCGACGCCCGACTCTACACTGGCATGCATGGCTCATAATGAGCAGTCGCTGACCTGCAGTGATGACGTCACTGACCTGTACAAGTGACGCCACTGACCTGCCCTAGTGCCGTCACTGACCTCCATTGGTGACGTCACTGGCATGTCAGTGGTGCCGCCACTGACCTGCAGTTTGCGGGAGGAGGACCGCTGCTGGTCGGCCCGGTCGCGCTCCAGCTGGTAGAGTCTGGCGCGCAGCACCTCGAGCGCGCGCTGCCGGTTGGTGTGCTGGCTGCGCGTCTCCTGACACTCGACGGCCAGCCCGGTGGGCAGGTGCACCAGCCGGACGGCGCTGTCGGTGGTGTTCACATGCTGGCCGCCGGCGCCGCCCGCCCGCTTCGTCTCCATCTTGAGGTGGGCGGCCGGCAGGTGCACCTCGATGTGCTCCGGCAGCGGCAGCACGGCCACGGCCACCGTGCTGGTGTGCAGGCGGCCGCTGCGCTCTGTGCGCGGCACGCGCTGCACACGGTGCACGCCGCCCTCATGCTTCAGCCGCGCGAACACGTCCGGGCCGCGAACTGTGGCCGCCGCGTACCGGACCCCGCCCAGGTCCGAGCCGCCGTCACGAGTGGCCAGCTCCACCCGCCACCGCTGCCTGGCGCCGTACTGCAGGTACTGTCGGCAACAGGTGCTGCCATCAGGCGGCCACACGGTGCAACCAGGAGCTGCACTGCAGCTACTGTCGGCAACAGGTGCTGCCATCAGGCGGCCACACGGTGCAACCAGGAGCTGCACTGCAGCTACTGTCGGCAACAGGTGCAGCCGTCAGACCAGGAGCTGTACTGCAGGTACTGTCGGCAACAGGTGCTGCCATCAGGCGGCCACACGGTGTAACCAGGAGCTGTACTGCAGCTACTGTCGGCAACAGGTGCTGCCATCAGGCGGCCACACGGTGTAACCAGGAGCTGTACTGCAGCTACTGTCGGCAACAGGTGCTGCCATCAGGCGGCCACACGGTGCAACCAGGAGCTGCACTGCAGCTACTGTCGGCAACAGGTGCAGCCGTCAGACCAGGAGCTGTACTGCAGGTACTGTTGGCAACAGGTGCTGCCATCAGGCGGCCACACGGTGTAACCAGGAGCTGTACTGCAGCTACTGTCGGCAACAGGTGCTGCCATCAGGCGGCCACACGGTGCAACCAGGAGCTGTACTGCAGCTACTGTCGGCAACAGGTGCAGCCGTCAGACCAGGAGCTGTACTGCAGGTACTGTCGGCAACAGGTGCTGCCATCAGGCGGCCACACGGTGCAACCAGGAGCTGCACTGCAGCTACTGTCGGCAACAGGTGCAGCCGTCAGACCAGGAGCTGCACTGCAGCTACTGTCGGCAACAGGTGCTGCCATCAGGCGGTCACACGGTGCAACCAGGAGCTGCACTGCAGGCTATATAGGTGTACGCATATATACGATATCCACAAAGGCCGTGCTGGCGCTGAAGCCGCCTAGGAACCGAACAGGTGGGGCCAATTAAAGCATCAGCAGTTTTAGCTCAACGGATGGTAACGGATTCCTCGGCGGAAAATACATCGAACATACAGTTAATGCACGCCACCATTTGCAGTGACAGCTTCGCAAGAGGTATCAAACAATACCTCCTGACATGGAGTGCTGTGATTGGTAGCCAACACAATTTCTCCGTATGCAATAGTGTTCGACGACGTGCTCTTTACATGATCGAAGAAACCTCTGAGATAAAGTGAGGAGTGTAGAGGTCAATTCGCCTCTTTTAGGCACATAGCCGGACGTTCCGCGTCTAAAAAATATTTTCACACCAGGCGAGACTTCCTGTTAGCCCTGCCGCCGTTAGACCAGCTATGGCACAATAGCGTACACCACCCACCGACCAGCTGCAGTGTGACATGTAAGTGCAGGCGTTATTTCCACCCACCATGTCGAGAAGTTCGGAGGCGAATAGCCTTGCTTCCTGGCCACCTACGCCAGCGGTGACCTCCAAAACAACATCACAGGCATCCTCCGTGGGAGGGACCACCAGCTGCGATATCACCGCCTCCTGCCCAAAGATGGCATGTAGTACAGTGGCACAGGGCAGCTTAAATAGCCACAATATCATTGCCTCCTGTTCACAGATGGCACATAGCAGCTTAAACAGCCACAATATCACTGTCTCCTGTTCACAGATGGCACATAGCAGCTTAAACAGCCACAATATCACTGTCTCCTGTTCACAGATGGCACATAGCAGCTTAAACAGCCACAATATCACTGTCTCCTGTTCACAGATGGCACATAGCAGCTTAAATAGCCATAATATCACTGCCTCCTGTCCACAGATGGCATATAGCAGCTTAAATAGCCAAAATATCACTGCCTCCTGTCCACAGCTTACTGCAACACACTACCGACGAGGCGCGACATCATCGCCTCCTGACCATAGCATGACATGTAACATAGCCCAAACAGCACAATATCACCACCTACTGTCCACAGCTGACATGTAGCATAGCTTAAATAGCACAATATCACCACCTACTGCCCACAGCTGACATGTAGCATAGCTTAAATAGCACAATATCACCACCTACTGTCCACAGCTGACATGTAGCATAGCCTCAATATCACAATATCACCACCTACTGTCCACAACTGACATGTAGCACAGCCTAAATAGCACAATATCACCACCCACTGTTCACAGCTGGGATGCAGTACACTGCCGACTAGCCATACTATCACCACCTGCTGCTCACAGGCTGGCATGTGACAGCCTAAGCAGTGGCCAGTTTACATGGCCAATAGCACAATGTCACCACATCAGAGGCGAATTCTAGTTCTGAAGTGTTCAATATTACCAGGATTTGCTGTCAGGATATGCGAACAATGACAACAGACATGACAGATGCATGTAATACAGCCCATCATGGTCCATGCTAACGTTCAGTAAATTGCTGCAAATGGCCATCAGCAGCATGGGGCTCTCATGTGCCATATGGCTAAGTGAGCACCATGCCAACGGTCACCTGGCTTGTTTCGGTGGCCAATGATTTGAGCGATAAAAAAAAACACCAAAGCGATAAGCTCCATCGAAAACATCCCACTCAGTGGGACTGGACATACTGCTGGACTTCGGCGTATCAAAACGCTACCTCACCTACAGCTGCCCACTTGACATGCGGCCAGGTTACAGCACACCAGAGCGCGACCTTACCTACAGCTGCCCACTTGACATGCGGCCAGGTTACAGCACACCAGAGCGCGACCTCACCTGCAGCTGCTCGGCCGTCTGCGAGAGACGCGCCGCCTCCTGCTCGGCCAGCTCCCGCAGCTCGCTGTCGGCCAGCAGCTGGTCCAGCTGTCGGCGCTCGTCGGCCACCTGGTCCAGCTGGTCAAGCAGCTGCACCACGTCGGCCAGATGGCGCCGGCGCCGCCGGTCGGCCGCCGAACAGGAGGCCGGGCTGTCGACCAGCCGAGCGTCGAGAGCCGCCAGCTCGCGGCGCGTGCGGGCAGAGTACGCCGCCATCCGGGGGTCGTCGTAGCTCACCGACAGCTGCCGCCTGGGCTGGCGCCAGCCTGAGGTCGGCACCAGCTGTCCACAGGTCCGGGGATCGGCGTAGCTCACCGACAGCTGCCGCCTGGGCTGGCGCCAGCCTGAGGTCGGCACCAGCTGTCCACAGGTCCGGGGATCGGCGTAGCTCACCGACAGCTGCCGTCTGGGCTGGCGCCAGACTGATGCTGGCACCAGCTGACCACAGATGGTACATCAGCTCTTGACTGATGAGCCAGTGTTCATATTTCGAAGTTTGGGTAGATAACAATGCATGCAAATACAATATTTAAATCCTATATAGGGAATTTTACCGTGATTGTTACATATATTTGAGGGGTGTTGGGCTCTGTGCTGAACATGTGATACTTATCTAAAGTGGTATGGCATGATATATACACATTGTGCATATATAATCTGACAGCTTTATCTACCTCTTCAATAACAACATTTGAAGACAATACAGAATACATGCAAACACCCATGTGCACATGACTGTACACACGTACGTGCACACACACTAGAACAACAGGTGAGTGGTTCATCTTTGGTTGTGCTCAAGTAACAGCTTTTTTGGAATGGGAAAATACATTAATTAAAAGGCTAAGCATAATAGAAATATGTGAATAAGAAGAAATAGTCAGCCTTTTGAGTTATCAGTAGCTAAATATTCCAATCAACCATTATAAACACCAGGAACACAACTTTGGTTGCACAAAATGTTCACATGTAATCACAGTCATGCACACTAAATATGTTCCCTTTTTAATTGCCTACCTTGCATTGCATACAACTGGAAAGTATTTTCTTCAGGAGACAATATCGTCTACTATGTTTCGTGGTTAAAGAAGAATACCTGTGATGGTGCTCTACCACAGAGAACACAACTTTCAGCATTTTTATTTCAATGTGAGAATGTTTTTTACTTTATAACTGTACTGACAATATACAAGATACTCCCAGATCAGCCAAGAAAACAAAATGAAATGAATTATGGTAGCATCTAAACCACCTAGATGTAGATTTGAAAATGTCTGAAAAACCAGTTGTCAACATTAGGGGTGGTAGTGCAAGCACATGAACCATCTATGTCACCATTTCACATCAAAAGAAGATACATATCTGCATCCTATTAATTGTAGTCAGTAAATTTACTTGATAAATATTTGTTGTGCTATAACTGCATCTACACCATAAAGAAATATACAACTTGTGGCACAACTGCATGAATTTCTATCAACTTATGCATATAGCAACTAGTGGAAAGGGAGTTATCACATATCACTTCCCTTTCCTCATGGAAAGGGAAGTGATATGTGAGAATGTAGTGCTTCAAGTGAATGCTAAAGGAAACAAAATGCTAACTAAACCTCTCTTTCCTGAATAATCGTTTTCTGAATACTTATTATTTTCTTTGCCTGATGATCTGCAGGCCATTTAGTTCCCAGTTCAGTTAACGAAGATAAAAAGGCATTCACTTTTCAGACAAAGTATGAAATAAGGGCATCTGTGATCCAAATATGATGAATTTACAGGCATGCAACAATGAAATTGTCCTGGAATCAGCTGAAATAAACTAGTGGCATACCATTTTAAAAGGGGAAGTGTGAAGTGTATATGAAACTACAGGCCAGTCAGTTTGACCGTAATAGTTTGCAAGGTATTATGAAAACTGGTCAAACAGAATGTTCAGACTCATCTAAAGTCATAGTCATAAAGTGATCAGACTTAATAAGAGCCATAAGGGCCCATCAAGGTTAAGTCTGTAAATGGAAGATACCATAACCCTGGCAAGAAGGCACCCATCACCCCAACCAACACCACATCCCTGATTCCAAATAATTCATTCACCAACATCCCACACACTCATCAACTCATCAGGGCTTCCTGCTGGTGCTGTGGGAAGACCTCATTGAATGTATTTAAGAAAGGACAGACACATTTTTAGGCTGGAAAATCTTGTTTTTTTAGTTATAATTAGAGGTGGATGAGGTGAGATATATGCTAAGTAGGTGTGCACTGTACAGGACCTAAGCAGGCATGGATAGAGTTAAAAATATTAGTAGGGCACTCAACCCATGTGTGTTGCATGTGATCAAATGAGTAGTGCTGGATAGGTAAGGTAGATAGGCATTTATGGGTGTGTGGGATGTTGGTGGATGGTTTCTTTGGAATTTGGGATGTGGTGTTGGATGAGGTGATGAGTGGTTATTGGTTATTATGACACGTCGACCGTTGAGTCATGTAGCGTTGCCAATCTCACGCTGATTGGTCGCGGGCGAATAATAGCGACAGGTGAGATCTGAACCCACAACCTTTTGATTGTGAGACGAGCATCTTACCCCTAGACCACTCATCCCCGAGGTGATGAGTGACTTTTTTCCCAGGCTTATGGTATCTTCCCTTTACAGACTTGGCCTGGATAAGCCCTTGTGGCTCTTATTAAGTCTGAACACTTCATGACATACCACGCTGGTGTGACATAGGTACTAACAGGGCAAGAGGGGTAGTGCACTGCCACACTGGCTCTAAGAATAAAACTGTACTAGTATCATATTATTGGTTAGCTTCAAAGAAGAAAGTGGCATTCTTGTTATGCTGGCCATAACAAGTGTACATCTTACGGTCTGTACTACCAACCAGTGACAGCATACATGGTCTGTACTACCGTATGCAGACACTGTACATACATACAGTCTCAGACCAATTTGGGACCCCTCTGGGAATGCCGGCTGTGGTGGAGTGGAGGCTGATTGTGACCTCATTTGACCCTGAAGACATTGACCTAGGGTCATGAAATGTATACTGCAGCAAGTTCATTACAGCCATAATTCCTCCACATTGTATGTTTCTAGTTTCAGAAGTTTCAGAGATCTTGTGGGGCCAGAAACCTACCTGGTGGACATTATACGAGAGGCATATTGACTGGGGATCTTCTGCACTTCCTATGGTAGCATTGTTTGTACTTGAAATGTAATGGAACATGGTACATATGGAATTGGGCTGTTGAAATAAACAACTGGATATGGATGCAATGATTTCATGGCATCACAAACTGTCACTGTGAGGTAGGTGTATCACTGATTCGAGGATACTAAAAATTGAATGCTGGCAGAAAGTGAGAGGTTTTACTGCAGGGCAGCTTGAAGCTATCATGGGACCATCTCAGTGCTCCAGTTCATCAGTATCCCTTTCAATTGATTCTGGGACAGGGGTGGATGCAAGGGGTGCTGGGGGCATGTGACCCCAGTGTCCCCTCAGGTTTCCGGCCAGAGTTGTGCTCGAATGCCCCTCAAATTTTTCAGCCAGAAGCACCCCTCCAAAGACAAAGTTCCATGATGACAATTCCAGATGGTCCAAATGGACATTCATTGCATGGTTTTAATTCAGTATTTCCCCTCCTTATTTTCATTTACACATATTAGTACATCAAGCAACCTATATGACAGCATAACATAATTCAAAATGCAACATTAACTGTTAATGACTGTGTGATCAGGTTGAAAATGAATGCCACCAGGATTTGAACCCACCACCACCGGTACAGAATGCGGACACCTTAACCAGCTGCGTCAATTGTCAATATGATTTCAACCGGAATATGTGAAGTAGTGCATGCCAACTGGAGAGATCTTTATTGCCTCTCTGATCTCCGACAAAATGGGGTATGCTCATTACACACCACCACTTCCTTTTCCAATTTTTATAAATATTTTGTCTTCATAAATAGGTGATTCAAATGCTAGATTAGGCTAGGTTATGTTACATCTCTTTTTTTCTTTGAACATTATTTCCAATGCTATATTACCTACCAGAAGAGGGTATCTGAACACGTTCCATTTCCTGAACACCTACCTTTAGTCATCTCCCACATCATGTTCAGTGCATAAATAACAAAAAGATGGTGGTATTCATAAATGATGGACCTGTCTCTACCAAAATATGAAAGTCTGATCACATAGTTCTACCTATTCTTTGTGTATGGAGGATGCAAAGTTCACAGGAACCATTTTAGGCTTCGAAGAGCAGTTGGCTTAAAGAAACCATAAGGAAGTGACTTTCAATTTTTTTTGCAATTACACCAGCATTTTTAGTGGCTACTAATAGCTTGTACCACAACAGCTACAGTGAGGTAATCCTGAACAACAACATTTTCATGTTCAGAATACGGCACACCACTATAAAATAATCATCTGTTTTAAAGTTGCTCTTTGCAAGTGGTTAGAGGATTTCCATTGAAAGGAACTGTTTGAATATGGATAGCTTGTTCATTTTTGTGTTCAGTAAACACAGTACAATTACTGGTTCAGCCATACAGAAGCAGCAGTAGAGCTTTTTGTTGCATAATGCCTTAAGTGTTCAGAACCCCCCCCCTCTTCCCCCCCCCCCCTACCTACCAAAGCCCCTTTCAGTTGTTATTTTGCATGTCAACGGAAAATAATCATGTGCAGAGGAAATGTGTTGTCATGTCATGTTAACCACACACATAGACAATGCACAAGAAATAGAAATTCCAAGAATTCAAAATTATCTGCCTTAAAGCACAAATTTACCAAAAGAGCGATTCACAAAAAAACAAATCTGTTTTAGTCTGGCCTATAGTAGGTAGGTAGGTACCTACCTAGATAGGTAAAGCTATCCAATAAAAGCGTGTGAACAGATATATAAAAATTCCGACGATACAAGCAAAATACATATTTAACCGCACTCCAGACGCAATACAGAGCCCAGTGAGAGCGTAGGCCCAAGGCCGGAAGGCAGGGTACGCCAATGCCCAATGCGCCAAATGTATCAAGACAGTCATATTTGTATACAGTTTATTGCCATCAAGTGTTTAAAAAGCATGACTTTTTATTCGGTTTGTTGTAATGAAAATTCTTAATAATACATGTTATCAAGGAATGGAATCGAAGAAACGTTCTCGACCTGGAACTGAGGACAAGCCATGAGGAGGGGTGGCAGCGGTTGCTTGTTCTGGCATTCAAAGTGTCTTTGACTGTATTTTTTGACGGCCTTGGTTTTTTATTATTGCAACCGAGTATTTTAACAGCTGTGATTGTAACTTGGCATGAATTGAGAGATAAAAGCTACGGAAAGGTAATGGTTGGAGTGTTTTATTTCAATTACCTCAAATTAGGCTTTTGTGGCCTGCCTTACCTACTTGTACTGGTGGTGCTGTGATCAAGGCAATGAACATTAAATATAAAGCAAGGAAGTTATGAAAATGTGTACCATGACTTGGCCATCTTCTACCTACACCCTTACCTCAATGCTTGCTTGTATGCTGGATTTGTATTTGTTTTTATACTGGAATACCTAAATATTGCAAATTGAGCACTCCAAGGCTATGTTTACTATCAAACTGAATGCTTAAATATGCATAATTAGGCCAGGATTCCTTTGAGCCATGGGAATAGCAAACAACACACATGAGCCTATACAAATTGCCCTTCACAGCAGCAGGGTATTATTGTGCTTTAACATATGCATAAGACAAGTTTTCACATTTTACCTCCATAAAGGAAACAAAGTGGTTTGGCTTGATGTGACAATGTTAGGTTAGGCTTTTCTTTTACTTTGCAAACTAATGAAAATTTGTTCTTTTTTTTCTTCTTTTTTTTAACAAGTTCAGAATTGATTTTCTTCAAAAGAATGTCTGGCTTGGTTATGTTAGGTTGGATTAGTTTGAGTTAATTTGAAATTGTTTTCCACAAAAATATGCTTCACGTTTCCCCAAATTTAAGTACCTTTTTTCTCTACCATGTTTGTCTAGTTACTGATAGGTTATGTTTGATTTTTTCCTTATACCTATGCATTATTTTTATGATATAAATATATGACCTAACTCAAAGCCCCTCTTGGTGTTATTTTCCTTTCCAGCTGAAAAGTAAGCATTTGCAGAGGAAATGGGTGGTCACATTGTTCTAATCACATTCATAATCATAGCATTTAAATATATCCAAGAATTTAAAAATGAATTGAAGACAAATGTACCAAATTGAGCTCACTTTGGTATGATTTTTTTCTGGCCTGATGTGCATTTCAAGAAGATATTTTAAAAGCATGTTCTTGGGGCTGCTGAAGATGTAACAATTCATTCCTGTTGCAAATGCATAAAGTCATGAAGTTATGAAGTGTTCAGACTTAATAAGAGCCACAAGGCCCATCCAGGTTGAGTCTGTAAAGGGAAGATGCCATAACCCTGGCAAAAAGATGCTGATCACCCTAACAAACACAACATCTCTAATTTGAAGGAATTCATCCACCAATGTTGCACCCACTCTGGCATCCCAATAATAACTCCACAGTTACCAACTGTTGTAGTTTGCAGCCAGCTGAAAAGTTGGCTGCAAACTATTGCATTGTTGCTCTCAGATACCAGACAAACTGTCACCTACCAGTTTTGTGTAGTTAGAGCTAGAAGCATTTCACATACCTCCATGGGATGGTCCTGGTTGCCAGCAACTGGTATCCTCAACATGGGAGACCTATGTTAGGATGGCAACCCAGACCCACAGCCCTCAGACTGCAGTTTGTATGGCTTGGATGTCTTGAGAATGAAGTTGTGGACAAATTTAAGAGAAACATATTGAAAAATAATAATCAAATAGAGAACTAAGAAATATAAAGAAAAACCTAACCAAACTTACCCTAACCTAACTATAGTCAATCAATGACATATGCAATGTAATAACATGGCAGCCAGAAGATACCCTTTATCCTAACTGCCATAGGATGACACTATAATGAGATGCTGCATATGTCAACCACCATCAGATGTGCTCTCAGTCAAAGTCACTAAAGTCTAAGAAAAGTAACCATGCAAAGCCTTGTAGATTATTACAGTTTCTCTGGTGTAGGCAAGGAGTGATGCAATAGTTTGTTGCCAACTGAAAAGTATGCTTTTGCAATTGGAATGAATGGTCACCTCATCTTAATTACGTTCAGATAAGTGTACAATGTTTTCTCTTGATGTGTCATTAGGCAGGAATTAAAAATACCCTCAGTTTGATTTGGTGTGAATGTTTATGTTAGTCACAGAAGTGCACAAAATGTGTAGTAAGGATAGAGTAAAACTGCATTTTAGCATGTTATCATATTTTGAGAACAGAATGCTTAAATAGCATGTTTGTGAACATGGTTAGGGTGATGTGACCATTCATTTATATCAGAAATGCTTACTTTTCAGTTGGTAGGCAAAGTAATACTAAAAGGGGCTTTGGGTGAGATAATATATCATGCAGAATACTGCAAAATATGTATTTTTTAAAAATCAACTTCTCTAGTCTGACTTAACCTGCCTGAGCCCAGCTTCTTTTCTTTCTTTTTTCCTCAAAATATCAGAACTAAATTGACAAATTTCAAAATTTCACAAATATAGCCTAACCTAGCCTAGCCTAACCTTGTTATAAGCTTCTTTCTGAAGAATTCACAAAAACGGTTTCATTTTTTTTCAAACCTACCCTAACATGATATTCTCTGTGGATGTAAAACATGAAATTCATCTCATGGATATCCTAAACTGCAATGATACCAAAACTTGTATTAGTGTATAGAGGTATACTTTTGAAATATTTGTGGGATATATGTGTATATCAAGGAAGAAGGCTGCAACTCCCCGACATTGATATCCAACATTTGTACCAAATAATGACATACCTAACTCTGGTGCAAGGTTCCCCATTGCTTATCAAAGGATTGTTTTAGCTGTAGTTCATTTGAAAATATCAAGCTATTTAGCTAAGCAGTGCAAATGAAATGGAGCTTTTGTAAGTTCCAGTGCATATCATAAGTATTCCAAAGTAAATTAAGAGATAAATAAGCAAGGAAATGGGCATGCATCTGTTTTGGGATTGTTCGATTTTTGGAGCTGTTTTTAATGCAATGTTTGGTCACCAGCTTTTGGAACCCTAAAGCCAACTAGTTTACCATGACTATGCTTGTGATTCAGAAGGTGTCATTTCTGGATGCTGGCTACTGATCTTGGTAGGTGGCACTAAAGTCTGATGGCAGGCCTGTGACCTGACTGTGCTGCACCTTTCCATGGACTAGTTGTCAGGCTGCTGACCTGACATGCTATATGCTACAAGCCTGACATTCTGTGGTCTGACAGTATGATGATACAAGTATGTGGCAGTCTGTGGCCTGACCCATGTGTGCTTTCCCCAGCCATGGACTAGTCATCAGGCAGCTGGCCTGACAGTATGATGCTACAAGTCTGTGGTAGTCTGTGGTCTGACAGTATGATGCTACAAGTCTGTGGTGGTCTGTGGTCTTACAGTATGATGTTACAAGTCTGTGGCAGTCTGTGGTCTGACAGTATGATGTTACAAGTCTGTGGTAGTCTGTGGTCTGACAGTATGATGCTATAAGTCTGTGGTCTGATAGTATGATGCTACAAGTCTGTGGCAGTCTGTGGTCTGACAGTATGATGCTACAAGTCTGGTAGTCTGTGGTCTGACAATATGATGCTACAAGTATGTGGTGGTCTGTGGTCTGACAGTATGATGCTGCAAGTCTGGTGGTCTGTGGTCTGACAGTATGATGCTACAAGTCTGTGGTGGTCTGTGGTCTGACAGTATGATGCTACAAGTCTGTGGTCTGACAGTATGATGCTACAAGTCTGTGGTGGTCTGTGGTCTGACAGTATGATGCTACAAGTTTGTGGTGGTCTGTGGTCTGACCTGTGTGTGCTGTCTCCAGCCATGAGTGACCCGGCGCTGGCACGGCCACCTCTACTGAGGACTGACGAGCCACCTCCGGGCACTGGTGCTGCTGCAGGCCTTCCCAAGGTGCCGCCACCACCCACACTTGGCTTGGTGAGAACAAGCTGCTGAGACCACACACACGTGCTTTTCCACCGCCAGCCAGGGACCATCTCCCCGGAATATCATCATGTATAAACACCAAGCGGCAGACAAGCTGGAGCGCACAGACCAACAATAAGCTGCACGCGATAAAACCACGCCTTGTAGACTGGCCGTCGTGCTACCGCAGATCCAGAAGTGACGAGGTGACGCTGTGCAGACTGCGTCTCGGCCACACACATGCTACTCACCAATACCTTCTCTGCGGCGACGAGAGACCCCAGTGTCCCCGCCGTTTAGGAAACCTGACCGTGCGTCATGTACTTTTCTCGTGCCAGCACTTCAACAGAACGAAGGCTGTTCTATGGAAATAACACACGGCTCACCACATATCGCGATGTCCTAGCTGATGGCTCACACATAGTTAATTCCGGGAACATATTCCGCTTTCTGAGAGCGATCGGTTTTCGGGCCTTCTACTCACCCTGGCAACACCTGTAGTGTCTACATAACTAACTGAAATGCTGAACTGAAGGTTATTGGCACTAAGTGATCATGCTTTGGTCGAAGCGCCCTTAAACTCAAATAACTAAGAACAAGCTGCCCATCAACCTACTCATCCTGGACACTATTTTATTGTAGTTTTCATCTGACCAATTTCTTTGGCTTCCGAACAGTGTCGCAATTTTACTTTTACTAAACAGTGTCGCAATTTTACTTTTCAAGTCTTGGCCAGAATGTATATTTTATGTCCTTTGACTACTGCAGAATATCATTTTTACACTTGGACACAGAAGTGTAGGAAGGGGGAGCCTCCCTCCCTAACTCACAAAAATGCACTGGATTAATAAGAAATGTGGGGATTTGCACCATGCCAAACCAAAAATATATGCACGATTGCTGTGCTATATTCCCAGCTGTCCTGGCCAGGAGAACCAGCCAAGCTGGTGCAGCTGCTCAGCAGCGAATATCACTGGCTACTGTTCTGTATTCCCATCTGTCCGGGCCAGCAGAACCAGTCAAACTGGTGAAACTGCCCGACAGCGAATACCACTGACTGCTGTTCTGTATTGCCAGCTGTCCGGACAGGCAGAATCTGACAGATATCACTGACTGCTGTTCTGTATTGCCAGCTGTCCGGACAGGCAGAATCGGACAGATATCACTGACTGCCGTTCCGTATTCATAGCTGCCCGGACAGGCAGAATCGGACAGAGCAGTGCAGCTGCCCGGAGTGCTGGAGCGCGCGCTCAACTATAAGCTGGAACGCGCCAAAGAGGTCGGAGTTCAGCCCGAAGAGATCGAGCGCGTCGGTGAGTTGGGCCGCTGTAGGATGATCGCGTTTCAGTGACGGCCAACTACAAGACTACACCTTAAATTACTTCACGTTTTTTGTGCTGCTTCACGATGGGTCCGTGTTACGATGATGGATCTGCATAATTACTGCACGCCCCTCAACACGGAGACGATAATGCATTTACCATTTCGCTGTGCCATGTGATGGGCGTGGATACTGTGTGGCAGTATCCTGGAATTCCAAAATATACGTGAAACGCACGCCTGACATATATTGAATTTAACTTTCTCAAGCAGAGTTTTGGCCTCATTAATTTATGCCCGTTGAATATGATGACATTCAGCTATATTAGTTCATCCTATTTGATAGTACTATATTTGGGCATTACTATCATCGAAATGTTCTGTTAGCGACTGCTACGTCTCTTGTCATCACTTTATGTGCAATACTTTTTACATCTTTCGACGTCGTAGCTGGTTTTGACGTCTTGGACTAATACCCTCCGCTGAACTGGGAACGAATTCCAGGACGCTGCTGTGCGGCCAGTCGATATTGATGCCCCGAATGGGTATCGTGCCAGTTACGCGCGCGTGTGTCGACTTCCGGTCTGGTGTGTGTCGCTGCTCCACCATTCCGCACGTTCAGGGGACGTTTGTGGCGTTGGGTGCGTGTGCGTGTGCTGGTGTGTGCTGGCTGTGGTCAAGTGTAACCGGCCCTCAGAGGCGGAGGGTCTCGGGCTGCCAAAGGCGCCGCCGCCGCCAATGATCCGGGACGACCCGGCCGCCGACGCGCGCCAGCAGCGGGACCAGAAACAAAAGAAGAAGGAGCAGCGCAAAAAGAAGAAAAAGAAGAAGAAGCGGCCGCGCGCTGCGCCGCCCGCCACCAACGGCGTTCAGCAGCCGGCCCCGGACAAGGAGCCGGACGTCCAGATCGAGTGAGTCTGAGTCCTGTCCTGTCCTGTCCTGTCGGAGTCAGAGTCAGAGTCAGAATCCTGTCCTGTCCTGTCAGAGTCAGAGTTCTATCCTGTCTAGAGTCAGAGTCAGAGTCCTGTCCCGTCGGACTCGGAGTCCTGACATGTCCTGTCCTGTTGAGGTGGTAGTCCTGTCCTGTCCTGTCCTTGTCCAGTCGGAGTCCTGACCAGCTGTGCTCGGAGGCGGAGTGGAGCTGTGTCTCCATTGCAGAGTTGGACAAACAGTCATGCGCTGGTTTTTGTCATCCAGAACTTGATCCCCTCCAGGAAATTATCCTCTGCTCTGCTTGCCAACAGACTGAATGGTGTTGTTTAACAATGATGCAGCCTTCTTGCTCCGTGATGAAGTAGGCATAAAGTCACTGAGAAGTGCATAAAGGAGTTTTTGAAGTGAACATTGAATACCCCATACCGCCGGTCTGTGCCGCTCCCCGCGAGGGAATATCACCGTTCGATCACGGCTTTTGTTATGGAAAAATGGCAGAATATCTGGAACACTGCAGGACAACAAACTACACACGATTAAACCACGTCTAGGAGAGTGGACCTCGTCCTACCGCAGGACAAGGAGAGACGAGGCCGTCCTCTGCCGCCTTCGGCTTGGGCACACTCACGCAACACACCACCATCTGTTCAGTGGAGAGGACAGGCCAAACTGCCCTCGATGTCACGCACCGATGTCAGTGCGTCACGTTTTGGTTTCATGCCCTGTGCTCGCCGATGATCGCAGACGCCTTTTTGTAGTCGTGCGGTCGCTGTCACTCCGCGATCTCTTGGGTGACCACTCGCGTGCGGTATGTTCGGGACAGCTTTTTCGCTTTCTTTCGGATGCCGTCTTGAGAGCAATTTACACACCTCACTGACATGCAACACTAACTAATTAACTAGAATATCGGAATGACTTGGCTGTATTCCTTATGTTCTTGTACAACTGTTGGACCGTTTAAGACGATCAGTACCACCTAACACTGTTATGGGCGCTGTATGACCAACGCAGTCGATGCGCCCCTAAGCCTAAATAACCAACCTAAGTGAACATAGAAATAAAACTGTTATCTTCCAATTTAATATCTGCAAAATTTTCCTCTTCACATCCGGGATTTCAAATCATAAATCCAACCCTGGTCCATAGTGCCTGCTTTTGACAATGCTGTGGATTATTCTGTAACGGAAAGTATGTGGTATTAATTTATTCGGACGCGAATTTTAAACACATGGAACTTGACCGTCGTGTGACTTCTCTGTTCATCAGATACGTGGCGGACACCCCAGAGCTGGACACGGCCGACCCGCTATACCGCCAGTTCGCGCACATTTTCGAGACGTTCCGCATCAGCGAGCCGGCGGTGGCGACCGGTGACACTGCCCAGACGCCCGTCACACCCGTCGAGGTGCAACCCGCCCAGCCTCAGGACCTCAAGAAGGTAGGGACGGCTGAGACCGGTGGCCAGGTCCGGTCTGGTCCTGCCGTGACGGTCCGGTCCTGCCGTGATGGTATGATCCAGCCGTGGCCGTCGGGTCCTGCCGTGACGGTCCGGTCCGGTCCAGCCGTGATGGTCCGGTCCTGCCGTGATGGTATGATCCAGCCGTGGCCGTCGGGTCCTGCTGTGACGGTCCGGTCTGGTCCTGCCGTGACGGTCCGGTCCTGCCGTGTTGGTATGATCCAGCCGTGGCCGTCGGGTCCTGCTGTGACGGTCCGGTCCGGTCCAGCTGTGATAGTCCGGTCCTGCCGTGATGGTATGATCCAGCCGTGGCCTTCGGGTCCTGCTGTGACGGTCCGGTCCGGTCCAGCTGTGATAGTCCGGTCCTGCCGTGATGGTATGATCCAGCCGTGGCCGTCGGGTCCTGCTGTGACGGTCGGTCTGGTCAGCCGTGATGGTCCGGTCCGGTCCAGCCGTGATAGTCCGGTCCTGCCGTGATGGTATGATCCAGCCGTGGCCGTCGGGTCCTGCTGTGACGGTCCGGTCCGGTCCAGCCGTGATAGTCCGGTCCAGCCGTGATAGTCCGGTCCAGCCGTGATGGCCCTACCCCAGTGGTGACTCCATTCTGCCTATTATTGACGTTTCGACTGGCTGATGGGAAGATTTCTCAAGCGGTAAAATCCGCTTGAGAAATTCTGGGCATTCAGGAAGTGACTGCGTGGCAAGATGTGTCGCACGCTGTGTTTGTGGTGACGGTGATTGTTTTTTGTTTTGTTTTTGTTTTGGAAACGAAACGCGAATTGACCGAATATATAAGGTCTGGGGCAATGTAACCGATAAAAACGGATGCGACTGTGTGTGTGTGTATCTAGTTGTGACGTGTTTATCCTTTGTTATTTTGAGGCATATCACACTTCAACCAGTTTTTTGGTTCACGAGCGTCTTATTTTATTCGCGATTGATGTCATCTTAACACTCGCCGTCAGGCGGTCCGCGCCAACTTCGCATGTCGGGGGGCAGATGTCTGCCCCCTAAGATCTCGAGAACTATGCTGGGTAGCGACAAACGGAAAATGGTTTGGATAGCTGGTGACAAGCTCTATCGAAGTATTTGGTCATTTTTCGCTCAGGTCAATATTTGGTTGGTTATTTGGGCTTAAGGGCGCATCGACTGCGTTGGTCATACAGCGCCCATTCAGGTCAATATTTAGGTCACTGGGTCATCATATGTAATTCGACCAGATCGGGTGGGACCCTCAGATATTGGCACATATATCGGGACCTGTAACAGATAGAAACAACTGCAATGCTATTCGCAGCCCTTGAAAAGTGCTATCGACATACGCTGTGTATTTAAGGTCGGTCAACAGATGGGTCACCGAAACAATGACCTCGGTCAGGTCATGGGGTAGAGTAGGGAGGTCATGTAATATATATCGACGTCTTGGCGATACAAGCACATGACGGTATTTGCTTCTAGCTCAATGCATTGCGATATAATGCCAGAAATGTGCTAGTGATTTCAGGTGACCTCAGCTGACCTTGGTGGGGACTGAAAATGTCAGCGATAGCATTACAAAAAAACCTCCAAAAACACCAAAAAAATTGAGGGAAATACCCAAAAAAAAAAAAAAAAAAAAAAAAATTTTTTTTATTTTATAGGCTATAATGGGTAGCCATGGCGACCTGACCTCAGGTCACGCTACGAAAACCGTGATATCTATTATAGACCCTGATAAGATCATGACGTGATATAAGTTTGAATCATGCCATTATTGTGGGGTGAGCCCTAGACTCGGAGGGACGTTGGTCACTTCGCCTGACCTGGTGACCTGACTTGAGATGACCCGGGTGAAATTTGTTATGTGGAAAGACCATGGCGTGGGTTTGGCCTTGTACCCGATTGTTGGCGGAGTGACGGGGGGGGCCCCGGTTAAGATGACCTTGCGTTTCATGTTTGCATTCACAGGTGCCGAAGATCTTGGACGGCGATGACGACAGTGATGAAGATGGCGATAAGGGCGACACTCCCAAAGTCTCCAAGCGTAAGCTGAAGAAACTGACCAGGATGTCGATTGCCAGTCTCAAGCAGCAGGTGGGCTCAGCTGCTGATTTGCTATGCCAGTGGTATCGAATTCACTGCAGATCCGTTAGACATGTATATTTATCGAGTCAGCTTGTGGATCAGTTGACCGATTGAATTGAGTTTGCTGTTTGGGAAATGTGGTGTTCGTTTGAGTTGGTTTTTGCAGGTCTTGTTATGGGTTTGCGCCGATGGGAAGTCACTTCTAAGTACGTGCTATGGAAAGCAAACCATCACATGGCTTATTTGATGGTACATGTGTGTGTGCGACAGATGGTACGTCTGTTCACCGGTGGGTGTGTCAGGGTGGGTGTCACGACCCCTCCCTCTCCGAAGCAGATACAGGATGCAGACAGTGTGTGTGCAGGAGATGACGGTCTGTTTACCGGTGGGTGTGTCGGTGTGTGTGTGTTACACAGCCCGTCCCCTCCAGGACAGAGGCGGCACGCGGGCAGTGTGTGCCATGCCATGCCATGCCATGCCATGCCGGCTGGGTCTAACGCCACCCGACGACTGCAGGTGGCGCGACCTGACGTGGTCGAGATGCATGACGTCACCAGCAAGGACCCGCTGCTTCTGGTGGCTCTCAAGAGCACGCGCAACTCTGTGCCGGTACCCCGACACTGGTGCTTCAAACGGAAGGTAAGGTTCAAACTGGTGCCGACCTGTGGCGCCAACCAACCACACCGGACACGTCATCACTGCAGGGTTAAAATAATGGTTTTTCGTTAGGTGTGAGATGTCGAAACGAACCCGGTAGGATGTAGAAATTTGCCATGGAATTAGTGTCAATTAAAATGCTTTGGATGTTTCAGACTCAAATTCTTTCAGACTCAAATTTGAGCCAGTGGTGTAGGCACTTATGACTGTACCTTTATCATTTGTTTTGAGATTGATAATTTAAGAATAGATTCGGGATAGGGAGAATAATAACTATGCTATGAACTGGCATTGTATGCCATATCATATAGGTAATCTCTTTACCTGAAATTGCATTGCGAAATGTTCGTGTAGGCGAAATGTTCGTGTCACCATTCCTTATCGAGAGCATGCACATGCTACTCATAAACGAGATATTGTTAGAAAGAACACATGAAGACTTCATAAGCATGCATCAAGAAGCAGGATGTCGATACTTCTTGAAGAAGGATGTCGATTGAGTTTTCAGAAAGTGGTATATTCCACCCTATTTCACGAATAATTTATCACTGCATCACTGACCCACGACAGACCCGCTAACGTTTAGTCCCATGGAAAAAGAAGTTCCGCGGAGAAACAAAGAGGCACAGCTACTCTCAAAAGTAATCAGGTATATTGCCTCGAGTTCGTGATTGTTCGAGTTCGAGTTCGAGAACGCTCATGTTTTCTACTGGAGCCATCGTAATAACACCAAAGCAGATTTTGATGCCATACATCAGTCGCCAGTGACGCTCCGGGCCCGCCTGCCTGATGGTGTGCACGTATTTCTAAGGACCCTCTAGCCTCGAGCCCATAGTGTTCCAAACATGTATTCTTTGTTTTCGCTTTCGTGAGGACTAGCCTAGAGCCCATGGTGCTCCAAACATGTACCCTTTGTTCGGATTTCTGGGGGGAGGGGGTCAGCAGTATCCCCATGTCGCAAGGCTCGCTAGTTGTCCGTGTCCGTGACGTGTGCGATACATATACTTTTGGAACATTTTCTTTGTAGGATAAAATATAAACCTCGGCCACATTTCTGATGCAGTCTCAATAATGATACCTGTCCTTTTGTCCGTAGTACCTGCAAGGGAAACGCGGTATTGAGAAGCCACCTTTCGAGCTCCCGGACTTCATCAAGAAGACCGGCATCATGGAGATGAGACAGGCACTGGCGGAGAAGGAGGAGGCCAAGAACATGAAGGCCAAGATGCGGGAGAAGGTGCGGCCAAAGATGGGAAAGATTGATATTGATTACCAGAAGCTGCACGACGCGTTCTTCAAGTAAGTCTCGGGGAAAGCGTGATGGTGTTCGAGCCTAATTGGAAAATGAGCTCAGCTGGAGTTCAGCAAAACAATGGTGATAGTAATTATACAGATAGCTGGATCGCAGCGTAGCGAACCGCACTGGGCAGACCCCCAGCGCCGTATATTGCGCTGAGTGAGATTAGCGTGACGAAATGACAAGTATGAGATAGCTAATAGACGCTTGTTCTACCTGGCCGTAATATTCAATGAACTGCCATGGTGTGTGGACCCGCTTTCACAGCCGTATATGTGACTCGGCAGATGTTCGATCCTGATGTCAGTCCCAATCTCATCAGCGGCACATTGATCACTCAGCGCCCGGCCCTTGTCATTGACGGGACTCTGACCTTCGCTGTAGCTGTGACGCTGCAATTGGGCTTGGGTCGGTGTGAGCACTGCCTATGACGAGCGTGCCGGATGGTCCACTGGTGTGGTGCCTCTGCTGTATTGAAGCTGTTGACTGGCCTCAACTGGATCTGATACCGGTCGCCGGTGATGAGTGTAAGCTGTTTGAAAGGTAGCCATGACGTCTGGTGGCGGGTTGTGAAGCACTCGAGTGGCAGTCAGGTGGTAGGTTTTGCAATCCACCAACGTGTCTAGCAAATGGCCAAGACGAGATAGTATCGCACGCTGGTGCCGGTAGCTGCGCTTCAGAGCGTTGGCCTTCCTGCCATCGGAGGACGTGGAATAGCGACCGGCACGCGCTGCCCAGCCTCTGGCCGTCCGACAATTGGCCACGAGTTGGGTTAGCTTCGACACGGCACCCAGGTGGCTGCTGACGTCGCATTAAAGTATCGGTGCGCATCGTCGTATGGTCAGCTGGTGTGGCGTGGCCGAAACCACCGGCGGCGCCGGCCCATGTCGGCCCATGTCGGCCCAGCGAGGACTACACCCACCCGCAAATCAACAGCCGACAAAAACATTAAAGCTGTCTTGCATAGATACAAAGACTGAATTTTGGATCTTCGTAAGCTATGTTTTTAACTAGTTTTAATCAATGTTTTAAGGTACGCGTATTTTTTGTTCGAGGAAGCAGTTTTGTGTCTTAGTTCTTCGGGACGGTGCAGCCGGTGATGGTTAGAAGCATTGTGGTGCAGGCAGGTGTGAGTGGCGCGTCGGTGTACCTGTTGCTCTGAAAACGCAGCACATAACTAGCCCCACGCACTGCAGTGGAGGGAATTAATCCGCGCAGTTGTCCCCAGCTGGCGGCCATTGGCCATCACGAGCCACATCATCTCACCTGTCGCTACTCTTCGCCCGCGACCAATCGGCGTGAGAGATTGGCGACGCTATATGACTCAACGGTCGACGTGTCGTAAAACCAAAAACCAACCAACGGTGTACTCGATAGTTACTCTGCCGCTCACCAGGTGGCAGACCAAGCCGCGTATGACCATCCACGGCGATCTCTACTACGAGGGCAAGGAGTTCGAGACGCGGCTGAAGGAGAAGAAGCCGGGCGACTTTTCGGACGACCTGCGCACTGCGCTGGGCATGCCGATAGGCGCCAACAGCAACAAGATCCCGCCGCCCTGGCTGATCGCCATGCAGAGGTCAGTGACAGCAGGGCGGAGATGGCCGAGTGGTTAAAGTGTTGAGCTCTGGGTACCAAAGGTCCCGGGCTCAACACTCGCACCACTCGGAACATTTTCCAATCCCGCGGCCCACCGGCGAAGCAGTGTGGGCGGCGCCATTAGGCGTGATCGTGCAGAAAGTGCGTCGAGAACCACCAAATAAGCAAACAAAACAAGGTTAGTGACAGCCAGACATGCCGATCCCGGATATCGGCCAATAAACTATCCTACAGATGATCATGACTGTCGAGTATTTATATAGATGGTTATCTCATTACTGGATGGCTTATAGCCGGGTAAATGTAAACCTCGTCTTCCCCTGTGTGAGCTGCATCCTACGAGACCATGTATCGCAAGTTGTTGGTATGCAAATTGGAGCGTCAATTATTGCGACTTCCTTTTCACCTCATAAGGGCTTGTTCAGCTTGTTTTGTACCACCTTGAGACCAACGCATCATCCACCGTTGGCTATGATGGTGATGCCAGGAATGGCCCACGTGGATGGATGCTGTAGAACGGGACAGTGTGTGAGCTTTATTTGTATGACCTGAAGCCAGGAAAATAAAAAAAGACTGCTATGGCATCTGCTGAAGTATTATGTGCTCTGTCGACAGGTACGGCCCACCGCCGAGCTATCCCAACCTGAAGCTGGCCGGCCTGAACGCACCGATTCCAGAGAGCTGCAGTTTCGGCTACCACGCCGGCGGCTGGGGGAAGCCGCCCGTGGACGAGCACGGCAAGCCGCTGTACGGAGACGTGTTCGGGGTGCAGGGCAAGGACTTCGAGGTAGGAGGTGTGGCGAGCGTGTCTGATGTAGAGCTGGAGACGCAGCTGTGAACTATTGTGTGACGGATACATGTCGAAGGTGTGTTTATGTGGCGTAATTGTGTCTTCGAGGTAGGAGGTGTGGCGAGCGTGTCTGAGGTAGAGCTGAAGACGCAGGTGTGAACTATTGTCTGACGGATACATGTCGAAGGTGTGTTTATGTGGCGTAATTGTGTCTTCCTCTTGTTGCCTATAGACTAGGGTATATTTCAAAGTATGATGACTTTATTTATTAAAGTTGATGTCTATGGGCGCTGTATGACCGAAGCAGTCGATGCGCCCAAATAAGCCCAAATAACCAAACCAAGCCAAAAGTTGATGTCTGATGTATGGCGAAGGATGCTAACCTGAAATTTGTGACAACTTCTTCTTGGCCTGGTGATACTTGTCAGCAGTACCCTTATGTTGGTTAGCGACAAGACTTAAATATGATGGCAACGTTTGTTGCGATGAAGCTTAGATCGATCAATGTTTGTTTGATGTAAGGCATGATTATACACAGTGGGTTTTTAAAATGGCCGTCCTTACAATGATTCGGAAGTTTGATTAAGCGTGTTGGAACGTTTGTGGTTTGAATGTATGTGACCATGGGTTGTACCCGAAATATAATACGCGTAGTCGAACCTCCGAATCACTAATGAATGCCATTTTCAAGGTATACACTGCAACATTTTGTTCTCATTTTTTTTTCTGGAACACAGCTTCCTCTTCTTAACACCACGACTGACACACTTCATCTGCGTCGTAATCCTGTGTCTTATCTGAAATTCCGACCAGACTGACCTGACCTGTGTTAACCATCGGCCGTCACACATTGAGCGGACTAAGACCTGACCTGACCAGACCTGCATCTGACAGGCGTCGAGCGCCGAGCGGGTGACTTAACCCTTGCCCGTCGTACTGTGTTTTCCTCTCCGTATCGACCAGGAACGTGACGGACATTCGACCTGCGAGGCTGCTCGGACAGCTGGATCCTGACCTCCCGTCCGTCTGTACACGTGCGCCCTGACCTGACCTAACATGCCCGGGCGTGTGGTGGACTTTCGACCTGCTGGGTCGCCCCAACAAATGGCTCATAACCTCCCGCCCGTCTGACCAGTGACCATGCACCCTGACCTGACCTGACATGACATTACCGGGCGGTCGACAGGCGCCGGACGCCGAGGAGGAGGTGGAGCGGACTCTGTGGGGCGAGCTGGAGTCTGAGTCCGAGGAGTCCGAGTCCGAGGAGGAGTCTGACGACGAGGACGGTGACGGTGTGGAGGAGTCTGGCCTGGTGACGCCGGCGGAGGGCCTCATAACGCCCTCAGGCGTCACTAGCATACCAGCCGGCATGGAGACGCCCGAGATGATCGAGCTGCGCAAGAGGAAGGTCGAGACTGAGATGGAGGGGTGAGTGGATGCTGGACACCCCAGGGCACACTTTTACTTTTGCTCATCGCATCAGTTCTGTAATTACGTTGCATTGTTGCTCTACCCAAAGACGTTCTGAACTGTGTGTATGTTTGTGTTTGTGTTTAATGTGGATGAATTATTGGGTAGGTGGGGGCAACCACTTGCCGTGCTCACCAGGCGGAATGCCGTTGTGTATTGTGCCATAATCCTTCATTGGTGATGTTGGTATGGATTTATCTCTGCCACTGGGAATCAGTTAGCGATACACTAGGCTCGAATCTGTTTTCTAAGGAGGTTGCGCCAAAGTTTCATAATTGTGATGACAATTGAAAGCTAGTAATAAGTTTCGTCTCTCACCTCACGGCCTTATAATGCACTTGCCATTCCCTCATTTCTGTCCTGGGATACGAAAAATATTAAAGTAATAGGAAGAAGGAGAACAAATTTGCATTAACGATTGCGCGAAGTAAAAGTACACTGGGAAATTACCGTTAGTTCCATTGTCGAGAACCTGAACAATTACACACTATATTCGGGAACTTGTCTTTAACTTGGGGCCGTGTCTACCTCTCATTTTGCTCAGGACTTTTCCATGTCCTACACTATCTTTTCAGCAATAATTTTCGACTCGAACACCATGGTCGGAAAGACCTTTAGGATTCTGGTCCATGGGGACCAAATGTGAAAACGACTAATATTTAGCTAGTTTACAAATTAATTAAGTTATGATCTAGCGCAATTATTTACCACACCGTTACCCGATTGTTCAATTTGAAGTTACGGTGGGTTAGGCTAGGCTAATCTGTCCGGATATAACCACATTCAATTTGTGCATGAAGTGTTGCATCTTTATTTAGATGAAACAATCCACTCGACCCGCCACGCTTCCAAGTACCTCTCTCCTACCGATGCCTGGCATACCCATTTGGCTCCTGCGACGGAAGTGCTAATGCATTATGATAATATATATCATGAGATACACTTAGCCCCAGATCACCAAAATATTTCAATCGCATTTTAATTTCGTTTGCAACAGATTTGACACACACCCTACAGGTATATGTGCAGCATCTTCAGATTTGAACATGTGGTTTTCGAGTCTGCAAAGACACACATTTTGCATTCTTCTTCACGTCTTGTATGATGGTCAATACCTGCATGCCTTGCGGGCCTCGATCATTATCTCCTCCACAGCCGAGTTGGTCACTATTGCCAATGCCGTGGTCGGGTCTGTCGCTGCACTTTCTTCGGACGCCACCACCGTTGTCTCTGACCTCACCCTCCTCGCACACACATTGCTACCTCAAACTATGTCGTTGGCACGACGATTAATCCATGCGTGGTGGGAACTGAAACGGGAACATGGTACTTGTGTATGGCTGGGGAAGCCGGATTGTGCTCAGAGTATTTTCCACACGGAAAATACAAGGGTGCGGTGTTGACCGCAGTTAAATGGGCTATCCATATCAAGGTTGGGGTTTCTACTGGAGAACACTAGTTTGTGTTATGACAACCGGTTTTACGGGTAAAGATCGATAAGAAAACTGGTACAAGGGGCAAGGAGGAAATTGATGGTGCCATGTTTACACCACTTGAGACATTTTCGGCTCCAATTTCGCCAATTTGTATGTATTATGCACGTGTTATGACACAAGGCAGTTTACTAGATATGCAAACAGTGTCATGCCATATATGTGTATATATATATATATTTATATATATATATAATGAAACAGATTAAGCAAGATATGTGCAGGACCCTTGCCTGTAAAAACTGCTAGAACAGTTTGACATGTCGGTTTTTCTTACCGGTGACAAACACAAGTAAAATAGGTTTGATTGTAAAATGTGTCAATCCTGGTCCACCTATGCCGCTTGTATTGTAAATCTGGTAACGACTTGGTCATGCTCCGTATGTGCTCAGGGCAGTGCTTCAGTGTCGTAACTTGGCCCCTTACGATCAGAGTGGCACCGCTCATGTGAGGCGCGCAGTTTTGCGTTCGCCAGACGACATGTAGTTGGTACATGGACCAAATATAGTATGTGTTCGAATCATTTCTTCATCTGGTTGCCAAGGTCTGGCTCTAATCGTGAAAAATATGGGCGTAATATGACAATAGTTGTCGACGCACCCTCAAGCTCAAATGACTAACTAATCGTGAAAAATGGCGGACAACGGCACGTTTCAATAGTGTGTCGGTTTCACGTCGCTGCGACCCGCGATTACCTAGGTATTGCCATCATAGTGAACGTTTGTTTGTGCTATGCTATTTTATTTATGTATTGTAATAATCTTGTTCTTTTTTCCCGATATTGTGTCGTCTATGTTGTACTTGTGGGCATATATTTGTATCTGTTGCTGACTTGTAAAGCGATTTCTTCAACAGGATAGTGTAACCTATGCAGCCTATGTGGAAACATGTCATCCCCACCGTTTCACTTATACTCCCACTAGCACCAAGGTTCTCGTTTTTTTCCCATTGTCCCTGTTCCAGGGCTGGCGCGCCATCGCTCTACCGAGTTATACCGAGTGTGTCCCTCACTGGCATTGCCTCTGTTCCAGTGGCGAGACGCCGTCCCTCTACCAAGTTCTACCGGAACGCCGCAGCGAGCGCGTGGGCGCCGCCATGATGGCCTCGACACACACGTACGACTTGCCGGGGAAGCGACCGGCGGCGGCGGCGGCCGGCGGCGAGGGGGTGGAGGTGGCGCTGGACCCGTCCGAGCTGGACCTGGTGGACACGGACGCCATGGCGCAGCGCTACGAGGAGCGCATGCGGGAGACGCAGCTGGAGAAGGAAGACCTCAGCGACATGGTGGCTGAGCACGCCGCCAAACAGAAGGTGGGCTGAGGTCGGACGGGCGGCGGAGCAGAAGGCATGCTGCAGTGTGTGACATTCATTGGGCGTTGGGAGCCGATGGGCTGAAATGAAGTGCTGAGTGGCTAGTTGAACTGGATGGGCTTGGGGACGAGTAGTCTAGGGGTAAGTTGCCCGTCTCACAATCGAAAGATTGTGGGTTCGAGTCTCACCTGTCGCTACTCTTCGCCCGCGGCAATCGGCGTGAGAATTGGCGACACTACATGACTCAACGGTCGATGTGTCGTAAAACCAATAACCAACCAACTGGACGGCCTGCACTGTCCCCCGTATTGCGGCCCCACGGAAGGACGGCTTGGTTCCTGAACGGTTCCTTATTAAGCAGCATACTGACCGAGTTACGCTCGCCGTCATTCTATCGCTGGAAGACAAAGGGACGTGACATGTCTGTTGCACAGTAAATATAGTGCCATCCTTGAGAATGAGGGAAAATATGTACTAAAGTAGTTCGTATGCCATCAAGGTAAAAGGATGCCGCTGGGAGAAAGACTTCTCTTCGGATTTGGACGAACTGTCACCAAGACCGAAAAAACCGTTACTTCAAAAAGCACTTTGCCTTCAGAGCCGAGGTTATGTTCTGTTGCATTCGGAGTGTCGAAGTTAGGTCCGTTTGCCAAAGCTAAGTCCTCTGGTGAATCCTCGACACGTCGCATGAGCCAAACATAAAAAGACGCGTCTGTGAACATGTGTCTTTGCCCATGTTACGTCCGTTTCCCATGGAGAGGCCACTGTATGCAAGCAAAGGAACCCAAGGCGCAAGTATGCGTATCATTTGGTGTTGTTAGAACATGTGCATATTTAGCTTTGTGAAGTGCAAGCTATAGTGGGTGTTGGCGTTTCGTGTATTCCATTGTTGCTACATTTCAACTATTACATTATTCTACGATTGGCCGTTGGGAAAGTGCCATTAAAATCGTTCTCCTGCACCTTTATGAAAATCGGAGATAGATCTTTTGTGTTTGGACAGCAGCATTGGTCATGTCATGTATGGACTGGAAGACTGTTGAAACGTCTTCTCTTGTTCGCGGCCTGACGAATTCCCCGGCTAACATACTCCTATATTTGTCCAGAACAAGCGGAAGCGACAGCAGGCGCAAACCGACGACAAGAAGTCCAAGAAATACAAGGAGTTCAAGTTCTGAAGTTTTCAGCTGGTGTGGCTCGTGCTGCCTGTCTCAGCCGAATATCTCGCTATATATCAGCCGAATATGTCGGTGGTATATCTCGCTGGAATAGTGGCTCCGTGTCGTCCCTGGGAGCACCCGCCGCGTTTCCAATGGACGCCGGCGAACTCTGTCTACATCATACACTGTACCATGGAAAAGCGGTTTGAATAAATGCTGTCGAACGTCTGATGCTGTGGATTTCGCTGTCGGACGAACTCTTAGCAGTAATTTATTTCTTTCGGGTCAGTTTTATGCCTGGTTGTTTCACAATTTCGTATGCATACGTGGCTCAGAACACAAGTGATGCAGCGTCAGAAGAAAAGAGCGCCTCAGGAGAACGAAGAAGGGTCCTAGCATCTGAGCACACTCCCCAGCCCCGTTTATTTGAACCTTGAACGATACGATCGACCTTGCAAACTACTGTGCGTTTCCGCCCGTCTGATCGTAGCTTATATTTTATCTTGCTTTAGTTACTATGTACGGTGTCCATCTTGCACAATCATGGTTTTCCAGGAGATGAATGACCACGGAACTGTCCTAGGTATTGGAAGGCCCCACGGCTGCACAATCAATATATTTTCGGGACACGGACGCAGGAACGTCCGAGAATTGTGGCAACTCGGCGTCAATTGGGACAATGGCTCCCGTAGACGTGGGCTTTGCGGTGCCAACCCAAACTTGATCTGCGCTCCCGTCTTGCGCCCATGAGCGCCGCTAAGACTAGGGGCGGGACAGACGTTACTAACACCCCCGCTAACTCCGTGGAGTTCAGCATTACACCTGCGGCACCGCATGGAGAAGCTCGGCCACCGTCACCCGCCGCCACCTCTGACCCAAGCCCGTGGTGAAGCCCATGGTCGTGCTGCACGACGTCCGTGCACTGCGCCCGCTCTGCTGCCGGTCCCGGTTATCTGACAAAAAGCGATCTCGCTGAACACCATGGTTGTGCGTTGTACGCACTACTGGCATCACAGATCGGAAGCGTAGGATATCTGTTGGTTGCGAATGGCCAGTGTATCTGATGCCCGTGACTGTATTTTTCATAATTGACTAATGAACAGCCACCCAGTCTTCGCCAATAGCAAACTGTGGATTGTTTCAGACATCTTCATCGCTTTTTATCTCTGTACCGAGCATCAGAAGATCGACAGCAAATACCATTCCAATGCGGAAATATGCAAGCGTCGCGGCAGTATAATGGCTGGAGGTTCTATGCGTCTAATTCTCTCATAGGCTCCCCCAAAACAAAAGGGACCTTCACCTCATGGGTAGCGGTACAATGTACACCGTCGGTTGAATCTGTTGGAACGCCTATGTCAAAATACGCAACCCGACTCTGCAGCTGAAATGTATGTGCCCGGCCGAACATACGTGTACATATGCGGCGCGTCTGTCATTGACGCTGGTGATTTCTTTGTAGCCGAAGCATGTCACACACGCACCACTCGCCAATCACATACCACTAGAGCCGTCCACCGAACACGGACACCACCAGCCACTCAGGGGGAGGGGGAGGGCGTCCGACGGAAACTGACACCACCGATCACTCAGGCGGGGAGTGTGGGGGGAGCGTACGACAAAACATGGCGAACAGGTACCCACAACGTGTTAGTATTGCGCCACAATGATTTGAAACCTCCGCCAGCGACCGACTGTGCTGCCGACTCCCAGCCAGTCGGGGGGGCAGCTTCGAATCGGCTGCCAGACAAAATGAGCCATGAATTCGGAGGTTAGCCTCGAGGAAGATTCCAAGTCCAACTCCGGACCAGACTCCGAATCAGGGTTAAACTCGGAGTCAGGGGGTGACCGAGGCCAAATGTCCCGAGTTTTGGTGGAGCTTTTCATTGGGGAGGGGCAAGCGTGTGGTAGGTGGACCAGGATTGGACCCTCAGATCGTCATATGCGAGACATAACTTTGACGGCTGGGAATGTATTGCATCAGCGAATGAAATGCATCCTTCATGATGCCGCTTTATTACGGGCGAGAGCGAGCCCTGAGCGAGCTTGAGCGAGCTTACCACCGTCGAGCATAGGTATATGGTCTGCTCCTGACCCTCACGCATCATTCGTGTTTTTTTCTTCTTCTCAGCAGCCCGGCCCGACCGTACCCTTTGAAACCATATGCTTTTGTTTGTTGCAGTTTTTCGCTGTAATTCCTTCACTCAAAGTTAAATGTTTTTTTTTTCGTGTTGAATTTTACCCATTTTCAGTCCATTATTCTTCATGAAATTTGTTTAGTCTTTGTTCAAAGAAAGAGTTCGCGACAGAATGAAATGAAGTCAACTTCGGACTCTTCTTTCGAATGCGTTTGGCAGCTTGATCACGGCTGCTCCTATGTATCCTGGGATCCGGGCTCCGAGTGGATCCCAGACATTCGGCCGGCATCTGACGGCTTGCTGACATCGGCATTTGACGTCTCGAGCTGCGGCGGTCGCCCAATGCTATGCTTTGTCAGATCCGGTGCCGGCGCGGCGACGGCCGGTCGGCGCATGCTGTATCATTATGGGATTGTGGCCATCGGGGCAGGGAAGTGATTGCGCCATATCACCATTGCACCATGCAATACATGTGGGGCCTGCATGGAGCGCGACGACCGGACCCCTCCCTTCACGGTGTGGTGCAATAGGTGATGCCGGCCAGTGACAGGCCAGGGAGTTGGCCCGGTGAGCCCCGCCCCATGAGTGACTAGTCCCCTTGCACGCGCGGCTCGGCCAGAAGCGACTGAGCGGCGAGGCTGGTAAGATATAGCCGAGCAGGTGAAGGTGAGCAGACGTGCAGATGCTGGGGGGCGTCTGCGTCTGACGTGCAGATGTCCGTCGTGGGTGCCTGTGTGGTCTGTGAGGCACAAATCTTGTAATCCCACGCGTTGGTGTGTGCTCAAGCTACTGTTGAAACTGTTGTATTTGGTTAACTATCAGCCCGGTCAATACATGAGCAAGTAACGGCTATTGGACTTGCGAACCAGTTATCGTACAAGCGAGATAAACATTAGACTCACTGCCGGGCGAAACAAACTTGCCTGCAGGAGTTTCCTCTCGCGGGCAACTTCTAACAGCGACTCACGGTGTCGCGCACCGTTTCAATGTGTAACTTTCTTACTCAGAGCCAGATCTGTTCCTTTAATCTTGAAATTTACCAACTTTCGTCGTACTATTTGTCCTGGTTGTGTTCTCAGTCTTTTTTTTTCAAAGAAAGATGTTTGCGGCGGAGTTCCCGCGCTTGGGCAGCTAGCCACATATTTCGCGCATCAGCCGGCACCCGCCATCCCTCCTGGGTGGTAAATGTGTCGAGCTTTGGTCTGTATCCCGAGGCTCCGAATGCAAGACCAGTAAACGATGACACTCTTTATTTCTGCTTTTCGTGGTGAAATTTGGTGAATGTATCGCATCTGAAATCAGTTGGTCGCTCCGCGTGCGCGAGGCGAGTAGTCTAGGGGTAAGGTGCCCGTCTCCCAGCCGAAAGGTTGTGAGTTCGAGTGTCACCTGTCGCTACTCTTCATCCGCGACTAATCAGTGTGAGAGATTGTCAACGCTTCATGATCCAACATTCGGTGCGCCTCAAAACCAACAACCTCTGCGTACATGTTTCAAGGCATGTGACTGCTTCAGGCAATGCGACTGTCGTCCGTGGCTGATGTGCACGGAGGTTCGGCTTCTCTCGCGCCTTAACGCTTGCCCTCTCTCTCGTCCAGCGTCCCCACTGGCGCCTTCCACTGGCCTGGCGCCAGCAGCGGGATTCCAGGCGAGGTTCATCTTGTACCCTGCAGGAGCTAAGGTTCTCTTCCAGCTCCAAACGTTGACTTCGAAGACCCGACGTCAGATATGACATTGTGACGTCCTCGCCTCGAGTCGGCGAGCGGCTGACGCGGCACTGACGTCAGATGACGCGATGGTGACGTCGCATGATGCGGTGTTGGCGGCAGCTGATGTAGTGGTTACGCGAACTGGTCCAACGCTGACGACTTCTGATGCGGTGGTGAAAGGTGGCGAGGTGTGACATCAGGTGGTGCCGTAATGATGTCACAACATGCAGTGGCGGCGCCATCTGGTGCAGTGGTGGCGTCAGGCGGTGGTGCGGTGGTGACGTTAGATGGTGTGATGGTGGCGGTATCTAGGCAGTGGCGTCATCAGATGATGCAGTTGCGGTAGCATCTGATACGGTGCTGACGTCAGACCGTGTAGTGGTGGCGGTATCTGATGCGGTGCTGACGTCAGATTATGCGATGGTAGCGGTATCTAATGCGGTGGTGGCGTCAGATTGTGTAGTGGTGACGGTATCTGATGCGGTGGTGGCGTCAGATTGTGTAGTGGTGACGGTATCTGATGCGGTGGTGGCGTCAGATTGTGTAGTGGTGGCGGTATCTGATGCGGTGGTGGCGTCAGATTGTGTAGTGGTGACGGTATCTGATGCGGTGGTGGCGTCAGACTGTGTGGTGGCGGCGGTATCTGATGCGGTGGTGGCGTCAGATTGTGTAGTGGTGGCGGTATCTGATGCGGTGGTGGCGTCAGATTGTGTGGTGGTGATGGTATCTGATGCGGTGGTGGCGTCAGATTGTGTAGTGGTGGCGGTATCTGATGCGGTGGTGGCGTCAGATTGTGTGGTGGTGGTGGTATCTGATGCGGTGGTGGCGTCAGATTGTGTAGTGGTGGCGGTATCTGATGCGGTGGTGGCGTCAGATTATGTTGTGGTGGTGGTATCTGATGCGGTGGTGGCGTCAGATTGTGTGGTGGTGGCGGTATCTGATGCGGTGGTGGCGTCAGATTGTGTAGTGTTGGCGGTATCTGATGCGGTGGTGGCGTCAGATTGTGTGGTGGTGGCGGTATCTGATGCGGTGGTGGCGTCAGATTGTGTGGTGGTGGCGGTATCTGATGCGGTGGTGGCGTCAGATTGTGCGATGGTGGCGGTATCTGATGCGGTGGTGGCGTCAGATTGTGTGATGGTGGCGGTATCTGATGCGGTGGTGGCGTCAGATTGTGTGGTGGTGGCGGTATCTGATACGGTGGTAGCGTCAGATGGTGCGGTGGTGACGTCAGATAGTGCGGTGGTGGATGCGTCTGATGCGGTGGTGCCGTCAGACGGTGCAATGGTGACGGTATTCGGACCATTGGTGCCGCTACGTATTCAGCAGGAGGCAGCCGGCGAGGTCCGTGGCCATGCTGACCACAACCAGTGACGTGAGCAGCAGAGAAGTGATCTGAACTGGTTCTGCTCCGCCCCGAACTGAAGACAAGAGGAAGTAGTCAAACACTGGATGCAATTTGCTGGCTTGTCTGCATGTGACTTGGAACTCTTATTCAACTTAACCGTGATTGATTTCAAGTTTGTCTGCTTTCTGTCAAGTCTATTTTCAATTCTTCTTTCAATCTCAGGGCCATTTTCATCGAAGCAAAAGGGAACTCTTCGAAAGAACTATGGCTTTTCCCATTGCGATCGTGGCATAGTCTGCCGACATTTTGATGATGTTGCTGAATCATGTGCAGGGGTTTCCATACTATTGGTTGGGGGGGGGCACCCCACTCCCCAAAAATCCATTTGCCCCCTCACCAAATAAGTTTGGAAAAGTTCCACCCCAAAACACATGCAATGTCGGTCTGGCACCTCGATAGTTCATATCCAAATTATTTCTGCAGCTATACATGTGCATCAGCTATCCAAGTTGTTGGGGACGCGCTCGGACCACATTTTATGCCCGTTCATGAACTTTGATATATCTTATTGCTAGTCTTAAATGCTGGCTGTTAGCATTCAAAATCGAGCTATGCCCTACTAGCTTCAAAGTCGCTACTACATATCTGGCTGCAGCTGTTGTAAATGCAAGTTTTACGGGTTACGGTACGTTAGCGACTTTCATTTGAAAGGGGGGGGGGGAATGAAGTGGTATAATTGGCTTTGCCTTGGCCGCCATTATTTTCCACTGGCATATGTCGAAGGGAGCTTCTACTTCTCGCGAGAAGTGACCGGATGCCTGACATGTGATCAAATCCAAAATACATCAATATATCTCAGGCAATTACAATATAATTTGGACGTACTTGATGTTCCTGGAATTACACTTCGTGGCTGTACAGATAATTAGCATGTACAAGTCTAATTAACGCGTCGAGAAATTCGACAAAAAATTATCTGGAAAGATGAACCAAGTACATAGAGACCGGTGGCTGCTCGAGACAACATCTACTCTACATCTTTGCTTTGTGCATGGCGCAGTGTCGGCGGCATCAAGAGATGTACAGCAGCGTGTCACACCGTCACAGCCAGATGGCCGTCACACCGTCACAGTCAGATGGCCGTCACACCGTCACAGCCAGATGACCGTCACACCGTCACAGCCAGATGACCGTCACACAGTCACAGCCAGATGACCGTCACACCGTCACAGCCAGATGGCCGTCACACCGTCACAGTTAGATGGCCGTCACACCGTCACAGTCAGATGGCCGTCACACCGTCACAGCCAGATGACCGTCACACAGTCACAGCCAGATGACCGTCACACCGTCACAGCCAGATGGCCGTCACACCGTCACAGTTAGATGGCCGTTACACCGTCACAGTCAGATGGCCGTCACACCGTCACAGCCAGATGACCGTCACACAGTCACAGCCAGATGACCGTCACACCGTCACAGTCAGATGGCCGTCACACCGTCACAGCCAGATGACCGTCACACCGTCACAGCCAGATGGCCGTCACACCGTCACAGTCAGATGGCCGTCACACCGTCACAGCCAGATGACCGTCACACCGCCACAGCCAGATGACCGTCACACCGTCACAGCCAGATGACCGTCACACCGCCACAGCCAGATGACCGTCACACCGTCACAGCCAGATGACCGTCACACCGTCACAGTCAGATGACCGTCACACCGTCACAGTCAGATGACCGTCACACCGTCACAGCCAGATGACCGTCACACCGTCACAGTCAGATGGCCGTCACACCGCCACAGCCAGATGACCGTCACACCGTCACAGTCAGATGGCCGTCACACCGTCACAGTCAGATGGCCGTCACACCGTCACAGTCAGATGGCCGTCACACCGCCACAGCCAGGTGACCGTCACACCGCCACAGCCAGATGACCGTCACACCGTCACAGTCAGATGGCCGTCACACCGCCACAGCCAGATGACCGTCACACCGTCACAGTCAGATGACCGTCACACCGTCACAGCCAGATGACCGTCACACCGTCACAGTCAGATGGCCGTCACACCGCCACAGCCAGATGGCCGTCACGCCGTCACAGCCAGATGGCCGTCACACCGCCACAGCCAGATGACCGTCACACCGTCACAGTCAGATGGCCGTCACACCGTCACAGTCAGATGACCGTCACACCGTCACAGCCAGATGACCGTCACACCGTCACAGTCAGATGGCCGTCACACCGCCACAGCCAGATGGACGTCACACCGTCACGTCACGTGACCACGGCGGCGAGTGGTGCTCACCGAGTAAGGTGGTCTGGCGTAAGTCCAGCACGACGGTCCCCCGCTGACTGGTGTCGCCGCCGGCCGCCACCATTCTAGCCTTGCAGGTCAGGTGCATGGTTCCCGAACTGCAGATCAGGTCACAGGTCAGTCGAATGGTCCCCTAGCCGCAGATCAGGTCACAGGTCAGTTGAATGGTCCCCAAGCTGCAGATCAGGTCACAGGTCAGTTGCATGCTCCCCGAGCTGCAGATAAGGTCACCGTTCAGCTGCATGGTCCCCGAACTGCGGATCAGGTCACAGGTCAGCTCAACAACGCGCACGGCGGTGTTCTGCGGCCCGTGACATCCACTACCGTCCTGCGTATTATCGACGATGGGACGGCGGTGCAGCTGCCCGTGGAGGCGACATTGGGCCTCAGCCTTGTCTGATCCTGTTGATACATTACCTAACCTCTGGACGGGACGCGCAGAGAACGCGCCAAGTAGTGGGGTAGGACACAATTTGGCTCCTCTGAATCAGGCCAATTTCGCGCCATTTCGGTTACGCTTCTGCTCTGGCGGACAAACAAACAACGCCATGTTACGCCGCCGCGGAATTCCAGTTGAAAGGCGGTCGGTGCTGTCCGCATTCGATGCAACGAGTTTCACACGATGTCGGTATCTCGGTTTTTCCTCATTTTTTTTCAGTAGGTGTATCAGGTGTGGTAGTGGTCTCGCCAGCTGACAGTGGTGGTCTCGCCAGCTGACAGTGGTGGTCTCGCCAGCTGACAGTGGTGGTCTCGCCAGCTGACAGTGGCGGTCTCGCCAGCTGACAGTGGTGGTCTCGCCAGCTGACAGTGGTGGTCTCGCCAGCTGACAGTGGTGGTCTCGCCAGCTGACAGTGGTGGTCTCGCCAGCTGACAGTGGTGGTCTCGCCAGCTGACAGTGGTGGTCTCGCCAGCTGACAGTGGTGGTCTCGCCAGCTGACAGTGGTGGTCTCGCCAGCTGACAGTGGTGGTCTCGCCAGCTGACAGCGGTGGTCTCGCCAGCTGACAGTGGTGGTCTCGCCAGCTGACAGTGGTGGTCTCGCCCGCTGACAGTGGTGGTCTCACCAGCTGACAGTGGTGATTTCGCCAGCTGACAGTGGTGGTCTCGCCAGCTGACAGTGGCGGTCTCGCCAGCTGACAGTGGTGATCTCGCCAGCTGACAGTGGTGGTCTCGCCAGCTGACAGTGGTGGTCTCGCCAGCTGACAGTGGTGGTCTCGCCCGCTGACAGTGGTGGTCTCGCCCGCTGACAGCGGTGGTCTCACCAGCTGACAGTGGTGGTCTCGCCAGCTGACAGTGGTGGTCTCGCCAGCTGACAGCGGTGGTCTCGCCAGCTGACAGTGGTGGTCTCGCCAGCTGACAGTGGTGGTCTCGCCCGCTGACAGTGGTGGTCTCACCAGCTGATAGTGGTGGTCTCGCCAGCTGACAGTGGTGGTCTCGCCAGCTGACAGTGGTGGTCTCGCCAGCTGACAGTGGTGGTCTCGCCAGCTGACAGTGGTGGTCTCGCCAGCTGACAGTGGTGGTCTCGCCAGCTGACAGTGGTGGTCTCGCCCGCTGACAGTGGTGGTCTCGCCCGCTGACAGTGGTGGTCTCACCAGCTGACAGTGGTGGTCTCGCCAGCTGACAGTGGTGGTCTCGCCAGCTGACAGTGGTGGTCTCGCCCGCTGACAGTGGTGGTCTCGCCAGCTGGTGAGCTGGTGCGGCGAGCCGCAGGCAATGAGGGTGGTGAAGTCGGTGGCGCCGCTCCGTCCCCAGCTCCGTCCCCAGCACTGGTGTACCGGTGTGGCGCAGTGCCGCGCCACCTGGCTCCACACCGGCGCATCCCTGTGTAGCTCACACAGACACTAGCTCCACACCGGCGCATCCCTGTGTAGCCCACACAGACCCTAGCTCCACACCGGTGCATCCCTGTGTAGCTTTCGCAGACGCAACGCTGATCTCTGGAGTTAAGGTGCTGTGGATGCCGAGTTGCTCTGACTCATAAGTCACAGAGCTCTGGCTCCTGAGTCGCAGAGCTAGCTCTGGCTCCTGAGTCGCAGAGCTAGCTCTGACTCCTGAGTCACAGAGCCCTGACTCCCAAGTCATGATCGGGCTCCCGAGTTACAGCGCATCCCACGGACTTACTGGAAGAGTGCTGGTATGATGGGTAGCCGCAGTCCCAAGGTGGAGCTCCGCCGGCCGTCTGAGTGGACCACCACTGCGTGGGTGGTGAGGGCCTCGCCACGGACCTGAGACACGGCACACCGTCTGAGTGGACCACCACTGCGTGGGTGGTGAGGGCCTCGCCACGGACCTGAGACACGGCACACCGTCTGAGTGGACCACCACTGCGTGGGTGGTGAGGGCCTCGCCACGGACCTGAGACACGGCACACCGTCTGAGTGGACCACCACTGGGTGGGTGGTGAGGGCCTTGCCACGGACCTGAGACACGGCACACCGTCTGGAGTGGACCACCACTGGGTGGGTGGTGAGGGCCTTGCCACGGACCTGAGACACGGCACACCTTGAGTGGACCACCACTGGGTGGGTGGTGAGGGCCTCGCCACGGACCTGAGACACGGCACACCGTCTGAGTGGACCACCACTGCGTGGGTGGTGAGGGCCTCGCCACGGACCTGAGACACGGCACACCGTCTGAGTGGACCACCACTGCGTGGGTGGTGAGGGCCTCGCCACGGACCTGAGACATGGCACACTCACCGCAACTCACACCACACTGCACTGTGCACAGCTATTGCACCGTACATCGATGTTGTTCATGTGATTTTCAGCTGAAGATTTATGATGTTGTTTTTGGCGAGGAGGGAAGGTAATGTCGACTATTGAGAGTGAATGTATATGGAGGAACATAAAGATAAAGGCGTAACGAGGTGCAACGTGTGGCATGCTGCAATTGGTGGAGGTTCCATGCGGCACGTTCCAACAGGAAAAACATCAGTGAGTCGAAATAATGCGAAGTATCCTCTTGTTTAAAGGAGTATCAGGACCTCGCTTTGCACCAGTGATTCCATCGAACAATTTTTCACTGAGAGGCACTTGGACAGAAGGGCAACCCAGCTCCCCGATAAGGGGGGTTACCCCGATTAGCACGACCCACAAACAGGTATCGACTTTGCCCTACCTTGTAATGATAGCCGGTTGCACGAAGCCTTGTCTTAAAGTACGCTTTGAGTGGGTCACATGGGGTGGGGTACCCTCTTTAAGTTCTTCCGAAAAACTTCGGGACACGACTATTGGACGATATCATGACGTTGGATTTGTTTTAGACATAAAAGAGACATAAAAGATCAGTGCAACTATGAGCCACAAGGGCCCTTCTTGGTTGCACTCTGTACACTGAACCAGTTTTCCACCAAATGCGCCAATCAACTCTCCCTGGAATACAGAAAAACAAGCCCCCTATTCTTATAATGATTGTCGATGCTGTTTTTAAAGATGTTCAATGTGTTGCTACTGACAATAGTTTCTGACAGCTGGTTCCAGTGTTCTACTACCCTGTTGGTGAAGAAAGACTGTCTTAACCTTGTCCTGCTGTGATTAACTTTAATTTTGAATTGATGACCTCTAATTGCATCATTTCTGTTAAATTCAAACAGTTCCCTGAGATAACCCTGTTCCTGACCATGAACAAATTTAAAGACCTCGATGAGATCTCCTCTCAGCCTTCTATATCTAAGTGAAAACATATTCAGTTTCTTCAATCTTTCCTCATATGCCAGGTTGCCTATGCCATTCACCATTTTCGTTGCCCTCTTTTGTACTCTCTCTAAAAGCCAACAATCTTTTTCATAACTAGGGGACCAAGCTTGGACACAGTATTCCAAATGTGGCCCTGACATATGCACAGTAAAGCTTCCTGATGACTTCCTCACTTTTGTATGATACATTCCTATTTATTGTCCCAAGCATTCTTAGGCCTTCTTCCTGGCTTCTTTGGTCTGTTCTGATGCCCCCAATTTTGTGTTCAAAATAACACCTAAGTCCTTCTCCCGCTGAGTCACAGATAGTACTTGGCCATCCATCAAGTACGGAGCCTTGATATGCTGCCTACCTACATGCATGATTTTGCACTTATCAAAATTAAATTTAATTTGCCATTTTTCGGACCACTTCACAAGCTCGTCTAAGTCTTTCTGCAGCAAGACCTGCTCATTGTGCCCTGTTATTGCCCTAAAGATCTTCAAATCATCCGCAAATTTCAAAACCTTACTGCTTAGGCCACTTTCAATGTTATTTACAAACACAATGAACAATAGTTGTCCCAGTACTGACCCCTGGGGTACTCCACTAAGAACATTTTGCCATGATGACTTCGTACCATTTAGCATCACTCTCTGCTGTCTATCTGAAAGCCACAACTCTATCCATTTTAGGATGTTGCCTGCAATACCATGGACCTGAAGCTGCATCATTAACCGTGTATGAGGTACCTTGTCAAAGGCTTTGCTAAAGTCAAGATATGCTACATGAACCTGATTTCCCTGATCAAATTGTTCTGTAGCAAAATTAAAAAAGTCCAAGAGATTTGTGAGACACGATCGCCCTTTTCTAAACCCATGTTGAGTATCTTGAATCAATCTGATTCCTTCCAGAAAACTAACTATTATATCCTTGATAATTGATTCAAGTACCTTGCAGACTAGGGATGTGAGGCTTACTGGCCTATAGTTTTCAACTTTCCCTCTTTCTCCTTTCTTGAAAATAGGAACTACATTTGCCCTTTTCCAATCTGTTGAATTTCATTTTGTGAA
>JAOTOM010004716.1:142500-385000 GCA_034440615.1 Ashinkailepas kermadecensis
TCTCGTCAGAGGCGGACACCTGTCAAACAGTGACGTCAGAGGCGGACATCTGTCACACAGTGACGTCAGAGGCGGACACCTGTCACACAGAGACGTCAGAGGCGGACACCTGTCACACAGTGACGTCAGAGGCGGACACCTGTCACACAGTGACGTCACATACTGAAACACGTCAGAGTGACGTTAGAGGTGGACAACTGTCACACAGTGACGTTAGAGGCGGACATCTGTCACACAGTGACATCACATGCGGAAACATGTCGCAGTGACGTCAGAGGCGGACACGTGACACACAGTGACGTCACATACTGAAGTGTGTCACAGTGACATCAGAGGCGGACATCTGGTGGTAACTACAACCCTTGTGACAAGGTCAACAGCGAACACAAAGCACGGCATTGCATCGCATGTGTATTATGCAGGGCCCGTACCCTGACAAGAAGCTACCAGCATGGTGGATTCTTCTTATGTAGATGCATGCTCATTACTGTGTTCTCCCAGTGGCAATGAATGCTGAGTGTGGTGTTCCCTCCGGTGACGGTGTATGCTGAGTGTGGTGTTCCCTCCGGTGACGATGTATGCTGAGTGTGGTGTTCCCTCCAGTGTGACGATGTATGCTGAGTGTGGTGTTCCCTCCGGTGACGATGTATGCTGAGTGTGGTGTTCCCTCCAGTGTGACGGTGTATGCTGAGTGTGGTGTTCCCTCCGGTGACGATGTATGCTGAGTGTGGTGTTCCCTCCAGTGTGACGATGTATGCTGAGTGTGGTGTTCCCTCCGGTGACGATGTATGCTGAGTGTGGTGTTCCCTCCAGTGTGACGATGTATGCTGAGTGTGGTGTTCCCTCCGGTGACGATGTATGCTGAGTGTGGTGTTCTCTCCGGTGTGACGATGTATGCTGAGTGTGGTGTTTCCTCCCGTGATAATGTATGCTGAGTGTGGTGTTCCCTCCAGTGTGACGATGTATGCTGAGTGTGGTGTTCCCTCCGGTGACGATGTATGCTGAGTGTGGTGTTCTCTCCGGTGTGACGATGTATGCTGAGTGTGGTGTTCCCTCCAGTGACGATGTATGTTGAGTGTGGTGTTCCCTCCGGTGTGACGATGTATGCTGAGTGTGGTGTTCTCTCCGGTGTGACGATGTATGCTGAGTGTGGTGTTCCCTCCAGTGACGATGTATGTTGAGTGTGGTGTTCCCTCCGGTGTGACGATGTATGCTGAGTGTGGTGTTTCCTCCCGTGATAATGTATGCTGAGTGTGGTGTTCCATCCGGTGTGACGATGTATGTTGAGTGTGGTGTTCCCTCCGGTGTGACGATGTATGCTGAGTGTGGTGTTCTCTCCGGTGTGACGATGTATGCTGAGTGTGGTGTTCCCTCCGGTGTGACGATGTATGCTGAGTGTGGTGTTCCCTCCGGTGACGATGTATGCTGAGTGTGGTGTTCCCTCCGGTGTGACGATGTATGCTGAGTGTGGTGTTCCCTCCGGTGACGATGTATGCTGAGTGTGGTGTTCCCTCCGGTGACGATGTATGTTGAGTGTGGTGTTCCCTCCGGTGTGACGATGTATGCTGAGTGTGGTGTTCCCTCCGGTGACGATGTATGCTGAGTGTGGTGTTCCCTCCGGTGACGAGGTATGCTGAGTGTGTGGTATTCCCTCCGGTGACGATATATGCTGAGTGTGGTGTTCCCTCCGGTGACGAGGTATGCTGAGTATGGTGTTCCCTCCGGTGTGACGAGGTATGCTGAGTGTGGTGTTCCCTCCGGTGACGAGGTATGCTGAGTGTGGTGTTCCCTCAGGTGACGAGGTATGCTAAGCCTAATGCTCCTTCCGTGACTACTGACTGGATATATTCAGTACGGGCTTCTTCCGTGACGGGACATATTATTGAGTGCGGGTTTCCTCCGTGACAGACATAATCAGTGAGGTTTCCTCCGTGACGGGATATATTCAATGAGGGTTTCCTCCGTGAAGGGGCATATTGAGTGCAGGTTTCCTCCGTGACGGAACCTATTCAGTGCGGGTTTTCTCTGTGACGGGACATACCGAGTGTGAGTTTTCTCCGTGACGGAACATATTGAGTGTGGGTTCCTCCGTGACGGGACATATTCACCGCGGGTTTCCTCTGTGCTGGGGCATATTGAGTGTGGGATTCCTCCGTGAAGGAACATTTTGAGTGCGGGTTTTCTTCATGACGGGACATATTCAGGGTGGGTTTCCTCTGTGATAGGCACATTGAGTGCGGGTTTTCTTCGTGATGAGACATACTCAGTATGTGTTTCCTCCGTGACGGGACACACTCAGCACGGGTTTCCTCCGTGGCGGGACACACTCAGTACGGGTTTCCTCCGTGGCGGGACACACTCAGTACGGGTTTCCTCCGTGACGGGACATATTCAGGGTGGGTTTCCTCTGTGATAGGCACATTGAGTGCGGGTTTTCTTCGTGATGAGACATACTCAGTATGTGTTTCCTCCGTGACGGGACACACTCAGCACGGGTTTCCTCCGTGGCGGGACACACTCAGTACGGGTTTCCTCCGTGGCGGGACACACTCAGTACGGGTTTCCTCCGTGGCGGGACACACTCAGTACGGGTTTCCTCCGTGACGGGACACACTCAGCACGGGTTTCCTCCGTGGCGGGACACACTCAGTACGGGTTTCCTCCGTGACGGGACACACTCAGTACGGGTTTCCTCCGTGGCGGGACACACTCAGCACGGGTTTCCTCCGTGGCGGGACACACTCAGTACGGGCTTCCTCCGTGGCGAGACTCACGTCGGTCCAGTCGTTAGGTCACTTTGAGATCATAAACACCGCGGGGCATATCCAGCGACAAGAAATCAATCCCTTCACGCATTCTGGCGGCGCGTAATCGCCCGAGGCCGGGTAGGGTCGTGACATATTTACATCCGGCACAGAATTAGCGCAAGCCATGTGCTGACCAAGGATTTGCGCCCGTTTATGACCCTCTAAACAAGTCACATGATACCATACAAAGCGCTATACGATTTTAGGAGGAAGAAGGAAGGCACAAATCACTCGTGAAATAACGTCCGTACCGTGCCTTAACAGCCGATTAGCAACAGCATGCTCGTGACAAGGTGCCATTCATATTATGTTGTTGCGTCCGGTATGGGCGTCCTGCCCGGTACGCTGCACTGTTCGGTCGAGGTGTGTTCGTACACCGGGGTGCATAGGCTTACAAGGAGTGGGATGTTGAAATGGCAACGAACGGCTGGCTTACGAATACTGCGAGCAGCCAACGGCAAGGCATACGGAGGTTCCGACATACACGGAAGTGTAGCGGCCAATCACAATTAGTGGCAGTCCTAGTATTCACCGGGCAGCAGCCAATCATGTGCCAAGGTCGGGTCTGGTCATCGCGCGGCAGTTAGCGCCCGCGGCTGTGGACCACGCACCTGTCACCGGTCGGCGGGTAGGCTGTGCCGCCAGGCAGGCCGGGCGCGCTCCCAGCACGACTTCCGGCCGGCTTCGCGATTATCCAGGGAAAAACGAGTTGGAGTGACACTTTTCTAGACACGACTGCTTCTACATTTCGCAACCAATAGCATTATACTCAACCTCATTCTGTTTGCAATGAAAAGGCTATTTAGCCAAATTAAAACTGTACTGATTAAAACAAAATAATCAGGATTCCCTCCATAGAAAGTCGGCAACTTATTTTAGGATACCGTACTTACTTAAACACCTTCAATTTTAAAAAGCAGAAGTGTGTTATCCTGAGCAGAGATAAGTCAAACGTCACATAGATGTGACAGTCAGACGTCAGAGATATGTGACAGCCAGACGTCAGCAGGATGCGACAGTCAGACGCCAGAGGATGTGACAGCCAGACGTCAGCAGGATGTGACAGTCAGACGCCAGAGGGATGTGACAGTCAGATGTCATGGGAATGTCAGACGTCAGAGGGATGTGACAGTCAGACGTCAGAGGGATGTGACAGTCAGAGGTCAGAGGGATGTGACAAACAGACGTCAGATGGATGTGACAATCAGATGTCAGGGGGTATGTCAGACGTCAGAGGGATGTGGCAGTCAGACGTTAAAGGGATGGGCAGTCAGAGGTCAGAGGGATGTGACTGTCAGACATCAGAGAGATGTGGCAGTCAGAGGTCAGAGGGATGTGACAGTCGGACGTCAGAGGGATGTAGCGTAGCAAGAGCACATTGTGGTGGTGGCAAGAGCAGGAAATTGAAAAATGGTGTGAAATTGCTGGATGTAATGGTGACTAAATACTCGTATTATCCTATATCGTGTGATGAACACGTCCCCGCTTGATATGCGGACACTTCAGAACGATGCGGACGTTTGTTCATCAAAATCTTCCTCAGAGGCGGAATCCGGACGTCAGGATGCATGTTGTTCTCACAATCTTGACAGGCATGTACATACAGAATAGACAAACCGAGTTCTATAAATTGACAACTGGAGGAATTTTGTCCTCCAAAAAATATCATGACGCTGTGTACACTTGGTGTTGTGGTACATCACGTATGCAATCCTTTATTCTGGCTGGAGCAATTAAGTAGGAAGTTGTTAGAACAAATACAGCTTTAAAGTTTTAATCATAGACAATCCTCATGATCTGCCCTCGGTTCACACAAATTATGACTTGATATTGTTATCACCTATGATGGCTTCTTATTTCTGCTTGGTAAATCGCAAATGCGACATTATGTGAACATTATGTGGATCATCAACACTCAATTTTGGGCATTACATTAAAAGTTGTCCTAAAAGCGGCAATTCTCAGAACCAATGACCTGACATTGACCTCGTCTAGCTCAGTAATCGTCAATGAACTTCATGCCTCGACGCTCGGAGCATGAGTTAGTATCTTTCTAAACTAGGCTTATTTATAAATACTGTTTTTAAAAGAACTTCACGCTTATATTCGTGCAAGTCCAATGAGTTCCTCAAAGCTTGTAGTGAATCCTCCGTGATGGTCCCCGAACAGACTTGTAGGAGATCCTCCGTGGTGGTCTCCAAACAGACTTGTAGGGGATCCTCCGTGGTGGTCCCCAAACAGACTTGTAGGAGATCCTCCGTAGTGGTCCCCAAACAGACTTGTAGGAGATCCTCCGTGGTGGTGCCCGAACAAGTTGGAGCGAGTTTCTGGATCGGCTGGTGATCGACATTGAGGTTTTAATAGCGAGATGCGGCCAAATCTTTCCGAAAACCTCAGTGGAGAAAAACTACGTTATTGATAGACATGGCCTCAGTAAGCGGCACAGGCCTCAGCCGTTCTCATGTACCCCTTTCGGCCTCTGCCCTTGTCCCTGCCCTATCCAGTCATCTGCCATTGTTCCTACCCTATCACACCATCTGCCCCTGTCCCTGCTCCCATCCTGCGATCGGTCCCTGTCCAGGGCCCCATCCCGTCATCTGTCCCTGTCCCCTCCCCAAACCACCATCTGTCCCTATCCCTGCTCCCATATCGCCATCCGTCCCCGTCCCGCCCCTATCCCGTCATCCGTCCCCGTCCCGCCCCTATCCCGTCATCCGTCCCTGTCCCGCCCCTATCCCGTCATCCGTCCCCGTCCCGCCCCTATCCCGTCATCCGTCCCTGTCCCGCCCCCATCCCACCCTCTGTCCCTGTCCCTGCTCCCATATCGCCATCCGTCCCCGTCCCTGCCCCTATCCCGCCATCTGTCCCTGTCCCTGCTCCCATCCCGCCATCTGTCCCTGTCCAGGGTCCCATCCCGTCATCTGTCCCTGTCCCCTCCCCAAACCACCATCTGTCCCTATCCCTGCTCCCATATCGCCATCCGTCCCAGTCCCGCCCCTATCCCGCCATCTGTCCCTGTCCCGCCCCTATCCCGTCATCCGTCCCTGTCCCGCCCCTATCCCGTCATCCGTCCCCGTCCCGCCCCCTATCCCGTCATCCGTCCCCGTCCCGTCCCTATCCCGTCATCCGTCCCCGTCCCGCCCCTATCCCGTCATCCGTCCCTGTCCCGCCCCTATCCCGTCATCCGTCCCCGTCCCGCCCCTATCCCGTCATCCGTCCCTGTCCCGCCCCTATCCCGTCATCCGTCCCTGTCCCGCCCCTATCCCGTCATCCGTCCCTGTCCCGCCCCCATCCCGCCATCTGTCCCTATCCCTGCTCCCATATCGCCATCCGTCCCTGTCCCTGCCCCTATCCCGCATCCGTCCCTGTCCCGCCCTATCCCGCCATCCGTCCCCGTCCCGCCCCTATCCCGTCATCCGTCCCCGTCCCGCCCCTATCCCGTCATCCGTCCCCGTCCCGCCCCTATCCCGTCATCCGTCCCCGTCCCGCCCCTATCCCGTCATCCGTCCCCGTCCCGCCCCTATCCCGTCATCCGTCCCCGTCCCGCCCCTATCCCGTCATCCGTCCCCGTCCCGCCCCTATCCCGTCATCCGTCCCCGTCCCGCCCCTATCCCGTCATCCGTCCCCGTCCCGCCCCTATCCCGTCATCCGTCCCTGTCCCTGCCCCATCCCACCCTCTGTCCCTGTCCCTGCTCCCATATCGCCATCCGTCCCCGTCCCGCCCCTATCCCGTCATCCGTCCCTGTCCCGCCCCTATCCCGTAATCTGCTCACATCGACAGAAACTCCGCGCACGTCAGTGTAGGATTGCCGCGGCAGCAGACTGCTGGGCATGTATCTGTAGAACTCCATGCCGTCTTTGTACCACCGGACGACGTACAGACCGCGCCCTTCCAGGTCGTAGTTGCACAACAGCGTGGCGCTCTCGCCCACCAGCCGGTGTGTGGGGACCAGAGCGCTGTGCAGACGCAGCGCCAGGTCACCTGCAACAGGCGGGCAGCCACGTCACTCTCAGCGCGGGGTCACCTGCAACGTGCAACAACTGGGCAGCCACATCACTCTCAGCGCGGGGTCACCTGCAACAGGCGGGCAGCCACGTCACTGTCAGCGCGGGGTCACCTGCAACAGGCGGGCAGCCACGTCACTCTCAGCGCGGGGTCACCTGCAACCTGCAACAGACGGGCAGCTACGTCACTCTCAGCGCGGGGTCACCTGCAACCTGCAGCAACTGGGCAGCCACATCACTCTCAGCGCGGGGTCACCTGCAACAGGCGGGCAGCCACGTCACTCTCAGCGCGGGGTCACCTGCAACAGACGGGCAGCTACGTCACTCTCAGCGCGGGGTCACCTGCAACCTGCAGCAACTGGGCAGCCACATCACTCTCAGCGCGGGGTCACCTGCAACAGGCGGGCAGCCACGTCACTCTCAGCGCGGGGTCACCTGCAACAGACGGGCAGCTACGTCACCTCAGCGCGGGGTCACCTGCAACCTGCAGCAACTGGGCAGCCACATCACTCTCAGCGCGGGGTCACCTGCAACAGGCGGGCAGCCACGTCACTCTCAGCGCGGGGTCACCTGCAACCTGCAACAACTGGGCAGCCACATCACTCTCAGCGCGGGGTCACCTGCAACAGGCGGGCAGCCACGTCACTCTCAGCGCGGGGTCACCTGCAACCTGCAACAACTGGGCAGCCACATCACTCTCAGCGCGGGGTCACCTGCAACAGGCGGGCAGCCACGTCACTCTCAGCGCGGGGTCACCTGCAACAGACGGGCAGCTACGTCACTCTCAGCGCTGTACAGACGCAGCGCGAGGTCACCTGCGTACAACATCCGGGCAGCCACGTCACTCTCAGTGAATACAACCAGACATAGTCCAAAGACTACCGGTGCACACAAACCGCTCAACATTGAAGATGGCGAGAGACCGCGTGCTACTTTTGAGCATACCAATTTGTGATGGGAGGCGCCGGTGGATCAGGTCTCCTGATCCGCGCACTGGAGAAAGCGTTGCGCATTTCCTGAACCCGTCCTTCCACAACTCTTCGAGGATATTATATCCAACGGCGAAGTGTCAATCGAGAGCTTAACATGCTGCCACGCTGCCATGCTGATGCCGCTCAAGCACGGCCACCTGGGTGCCGCGTGCCCGGCACTACCGAGTCAGTAGCCAGCTGAGCCCCTCGGCACGAACTCTGGGCTTGTGTGGCGACTCACTGCCGCGTGCCCGGCACTACCGAGTCAGTAGCCAGTTGAGCCCCTCGGCACGAGTTCTGGGCTTGTGTGGCGACTCACTGCCGCGTGCCCGGCACTACCGAGTCAGTAGCCAGCTGAGCCCCTCGGCACGAGTTCTGGGCTTGTGTGGCGACTCACTGCCGCGTGCCCGGCACTACCGAGTCAGTAGCCAGCTGAGCCCCTCGGCACGAGTTCTGGGCTTGTGTGGCGACTCACTGCCAGTCTTGTTAGGGCAGAGCGGGAGGTTCGCTGACCTGGCCAGCTGCTTGCCGGGCATCGGCCGGCATATCCCGCGCTACCATGGGAGGCGCAACGGGTCCAAACAGGGCATATCCCGCGCTACCATGGGAGCCACAACAGGTCCAAACAGGGCATATCCCGCGCTACCATGGGAGGCGCAACGGGTCCAAGAAAACACCGAACCAACGCGCGTCTCGGTTCGGTAGTCAATCTCGAAGCAAATGTAAGGAAAAAGATGATGTACATCAATTCCCTTCCCACCAGAGAATCAGAATTCCCTCAGATTGCTTTCCCACCAGAAAATGTGGGAGGAAGAAAACTAATCTCAACTTGTATCCATCGAATGTTCCAACCGAGCCTCGATTGGTATGGTAGCATTCCATGACGTCAAGTCTGGCACAAGACCATCATATGCAAGCAGTTGTCAAAACAAGGGGCCTTGTGGAAACGGCAGAAACGCACTCGGTGTGGCGAATGCGACGAATGCGCAAGGCGGGTGTACATGCACGAACATTGCCGTGGTGACGGTCGGGCGTTATTGACTGAAATGCATGAAATAATACAATTTTACATTGCTAAGTGATTTGTACAAGTGTAAGCTTCGCAGTGTGAGCTGACCTATCAACATATACCAAAAAATGAGCAAAGAGAACGATTTAATTCCGGTACTCTAAAAACAATGGTGGTAGGTTGGGCCCTCTGCAGCGAAAATGATCTTGCCATGAATCATTTTAAGTTGAAAAAGAGCTCCTTTACAAAATAGTGGCCGAAATCCAGTGACTTGATAAAATAGGGGTCGGTTGGGCACCCCCCACATCCATTCACATTCCCCTTACGTAAATCCTTAGGTACACCACTAGGGGTATGGTTGGGCCGGCGCCGAAAGTATCTCCCCCCCAACTGGTGGGATAGATCCGCCAGTAAGCACAAGCATATTGGTTAGGTAACTACATACAGCCAGTAAGCACAAGCATATTGGTTAGGTAACTACATACAGCCAGTAGCACAAGCTTTGGTTAGGTAACTACATACACTTGGGAGCGCCGAGTATAAGTAGCAGGGTATGACAATACCAATGTATCCTCATTGTGCCGATAAATAGCGGTTTTGGAAAGGAACAGCTGAAGGTAGAGTACATTTGCACCGAGAGAAGCATTTATTGAAATACAAAAATCACGGGAAGGAAATTTGCGTGTGCATGGTGCGTTGCTGTCGTAACTGCAGTCTTTTAGTAATGTCCAAACTGAGGAGAGTTGTATTCCAGTTTTGTTGGGTTGGGCACTTCGGCCTGCTCAGGCCATTTCGTGCCGTGAGTAGAATGGATGAAAATGTATGTTATGACAGTCAGTTTATAACTCTTGAAGTAAGTTGATTTTCGGAGAAAAGTGAAAAGTAGATTGATGAGGAAAGGGTATGTATCTCCTAATAGTGTGGGTAGAGAAAAGGGGATGTTATGTGTACGGCAGTAGTTGGTAAGTGCTTTTTGATGTTCATGGTATTTTTGACAGTGTAAGAGAATGTGTGAAACGGTAAGATGAGTGTTGCATGATGGGCATGAAGGTCGTGGTGATGCAGTGTAAATATATCGATGGGTGAGAAAAGTGTGACCTATGCGGAGCCGTGATAGAACTTTTTCTTCTTGTCTGTTTTTTTGGTATGATGTGGTCCAGTTTTCGATGAGAGGTTTGATGAGACGTAATTGTGTGTGGTTTGTGGTTTCAGTTCATTGTTGGTTCCAAAAATGTCGAATGTTTTGTCGTATTGTTGATTTGATGGCGTCAAAATGTAGTGGGATTTCTGTGATGTGTGGTAATTGTAATGATTATTTGGCGAAATGATCTGCTTTCCCGTTTCCTGGGATGCCACAGTGGCTGGGTACCCACAAGAAACGGACCTTCATGCCCATCAGATGAAGTCTTTCAAGTGTGTTATAAATGGAAATATGGCAATGGTGCGAAAAGGAAAGTGAAGAAAGAGATTGAAGAACAGATTTTGAGTCAGAAGAAATGACGACATGGCGCATGGGGTGACAAATTGAACGGTTGCGGACATAGCGAAGGGCAGTGAGAATGGCGTGTAATTCGGCGATGAAAATGGAGGTCCTGTTTGGCAAGCAATGTTGTTGTGTGTATGTACCGGAAACAATGGCATTTCCTGTGCAATTTGCGTCTTTGGATCCGTCGGTGAAAACAAAAGGAACATGGTGATAACGAGAACGAAACTGGTGGAATTTTTGTTTGGCGTATTCTGGACAAAGCTGTGAGTTTGGAGTGGTGGTGAGATGAAAATAAGTCTCTCGGCCATCTGCCACGGTGGTGTAGTTGGTGAAGAAAGAACTGTAATATTTGGAATGTTGTACTGAAGTTGTGTAGACAATTTTGTTATGCGTGAAGCTATGGTAAGCCCGGTTCGCTTTTCGGCGGGACCTAAATATTCGTGGTGTAGATTTGGGACAATTTGTAAAGATGCGTGTGTGGGGTGGTGTTCTCTAAATTGATTTTTTTGCGGCATATCTGAGTGTTTGTTCAATTCTTCGGAGACCTAATGGTGAAATTCCTGATTCGATTTGTAAAGAAGTAATGGGAGACGTGGTCATTGCACCGAGTGCTATGCGAATAAATTTATTTTGTAAGGTGTCCAAAAGTTTCGAAGCGGAGGTACTGCCACTTGCGTAAACTATGGAGCCATATTCTATGATGGGACGAACCAAGGATTTGTATAATTGTAATAGCGTGTGACGATCGGATCCGAATGATGAAGACGTAATACAGCGAAATAAATTGAGTCTGTGAAAACATTTGGTCTGGATGTGTTTGACGTGCTGGTGCATGGAAAGCTTGCGATCGAAAATAACACCAAGAAATTTGAACGAATTTACAAAATGTATGTTTGTGTTTCCGAGGTGAAGTGGTGTATCTGGATTTGGGCACGGAGTTGATTTGCTGAATATCATTGTGGCAGATTTTGGAGCTGAAAATGTGAAACCGTATTTGATGGACCATTGGTGTATCCGGTCAAGTGCGTTTTGGAGTCTAAATAAGCAATGTGTTTCATTTTTATCTGTGCACCAAATTGCGCTGTCATCTGCAAAAAGGGAGTGTGATATCTGAGGTGGCATGTCGGTGAAAATATCGTTAATGATGATGTTGAATAAGACTGGTGATAAACAGCTTCCCTGTGGTAATCCATTTTTCATGAAATGTAACTCGGAAATCGCTGACCTGCACCAGAGATGAAAATGACGGGAACCGGACAAAAATCCTATCAAATAACGAGCTAAATTTCCTTTGACGCCGAAGTGAAGAAGTTTGGAAATTAATGCCAGTTTGTATACCATATCATATGCTTTGCTAATGTCTAAAAATACTGCAATGGTGTGTTCATGTTTTTATAACCAAGGCGTATGTCAGTTTCTAATCGAATGAGATGATCTATTGTACTGTGGCCATGACGAAAGCCGCATTGAATTGGAGATAACAGATGATTTGTTTCTAAGTACCAGGTCAGTCTTTTTACAATCATACGTTCTAAAAGTTTTCCTAGACAACTGGTGAGAGCGATGGGTCGGACATTGTTGGGGTTGCTGTGGTTTTTGCCAGGTTTTTTAATAGGGATGATGAGGGCTTCCTTCCAGGTTTCGGGGAAGTATGGCCAGACCATAATGCATTAAATGTTTGTAAGATGCAATGTTTTGTGTCGTTCGATAAATGTCTGAAAAATGAATAATGTAAATTGTCGGGACCTACAGAAGTATTACCGGCTGAGGAAATTGCAGTATCTAGTTCTGAAACTTGAAACGGGATATTGTATGTTTCAGTGCTGTCCGAATCGAATTGTGCCAAATCAGTGTGACATGTGTGTTGTGCATTTTGTAGAAATTCCGGTCTGTAGTTGTTGTCAGAGCTATTGTGAGCCATGGTGTCCGCTATTGTATTTACTATTGTTTGTGGGTCTATAATTGTGGTGTTTTGAATTTTGAGTGCCGGGAGTGATTTAAATGGAGTGCGTCCTGATAATCGGCGGATTAACTGCCAGATTTTGCTTAAAGGTGTTCGAGAGGTGAGTTGCTGTAAATATAGTGACCATGAACGGCGACGAGCTTCGCGAATGATGCGGCGTGTCTTCGCACGTTCATAATTACGGCTGACTAAATTTTGTTGGTCGGGATGGCGTAAATATTTTCTAAATGCTCTCTTTCTTGCGGCTATTGCTCGGGAAACTTCTATCGACTACCAGGGGACTGGTGTTCTTTTTGTGAAAGGTTTTGTTAGTGGAATAGCGGTGGAAGCTGCTTCGAGAAGTGTTTTGGTAACTTGGTTGATGTTTTCGACGGGAGAAATGTTGGGGTTGTATTGAATATGTGAAAGTTCCTGAAAACTTGTCCAATCGGCCTTCGAAATTTTCCAGCGATGGATAAAACTGGGTGTCGTATTTGCCGCAGTTGAAAAGGTGGGTGTTAATTTAATGGGGTAATGATCGCTGTCATGAATATCAGTGTCTATGGTCCAATCATAATCATTGGCCAGAGTCGGAGAGCATATTGATAAATCAATAGCTGTTTCTGTATTATGTCCAAGGTGAAAAAAAGGTTGGTTCTCCGGTGTTCAGTAATACTAAATTATGTCGGTCTAAAATTTGTTCAATGATGCGGCCACGAGTGTCTGTAAGTGTGCGTGTTCTATCCCACGCTGGGCTATGGGCATTAAAATCGCCAAGTAATATGAAAGGATTCTTGAATTGTGTTATGAGGTTGTCTAATTGTATCAAAATGTTTGTGTTATCTGTTTGTGGTGGAATATAAATGGAACATACATCCACATTCCTGCCATGCAAACGTAAAGTACAAGCTACGGCTTGTAAAGGTGAATTCAGTGTAATTTGTGTATGTGTAAAATCATTGTTGATGTACAGTGCTGTACCGCCACTGCGATGTGGTCCACAGACCTCATCGTGACGGGACAGTGAGTAATTGGAAAGATTGAAGTTATATGTATCTGTAGGCAAAAAGCATGTTTCTTGAAGTGCTATGAGAATAGGTGCGAGAATATTGAAAAAAGGTTTCATTTCGGCCCATTTTGATATCAAGCTACGACAATTCCATTGTAAAAAGGTATACATCGGGAAGAGTTAATGTTGGTAAGCACCTTTCGGTGCATGTCGGAGCCAGGAGTGCAGTTCAGGTGGGTACGTGTGTTGAGTGCGGCCGGCGGTGGTTGGCTCGCTCGAGCCGTCCGGCCGACCGGTGACCTTGGCAGGATCACGCCGGCCGGCCACTGCCGCGGCGGATGCCCGCCGGCTGGGAGTTGGTCGGGTCACGTGGGCGCCGGCCGGCGCTGGACAAGCCGCGTTGGACCGGCGGCCCGCTGACGGGGAACGAGAATTTGCTCCCGCAGCGGAGTGACTGCGGGGCCTATCACTCCTCCCTGGAGTGGTCCGTTTGTTTGGAGCCGGAGTGGTCTGAGTGTTGGGAGCCAGGGTGGCTTGTGTCGGAGTGGTCTGAGTGTTGGGAGCCAGGGCGGTTTGTGTCGGTGTGGTCAGTGGAGTAAGTTTTGGCTTGGAGCAGGTGGAATCAGGATGGGGTGATTCTCCGCACTTGGGGCAGCGGGCTGATTGGCGACAAGTTTTACTGCCATGGCCGAAGCGCTGGCAATTAAAACAGCGGAGAGGATTTGGAATAAATACGCGGACTTGGAATCGAATGTAACCGGCGAGGAGGGTCTTGGGAAGAGTTGTAGAGTTGAAGGTAAGGACAAGGAGGCTTGTATCGCGTTTCTGGCCGTCTTTAAATGAGGTAATGCGGTGGACGTGGGTCACCCCCTCCGGCCTGAGCTCCGACTGGATATCCGCTTCTGTCATGAAGCGGAGCTCCGGCGCGAAGACGGTGCCCTTGGTAGTGTTACATTTGGAATGTAGAGTGACGATGACGGATTTTCCACAAAATGTGGTGATACGGAGGAGGGCCTTGGTCTGGGCCCGGGATTGTGTTTTGATGACGAGGGTTCCATTGGCTGGGGCTTCAATGTCAGGATTGGCTATGAGCATATGGCGAGGAGTTGCTTCGTTGGCCAGAAAACGTTGACACGACGAAAGGAGACGGACTCCTCGACAGGCTTGATGACGATGTACGAGCCAGCACTGTCGAGGTAGGGTTCGATGGTTTCAGGTTGGGAGGGAGTGGTCTGGTTCGGGCGTGGGTCAGCGGCGTGGAGCGTAATAGTAAGATCTGGATTGCGAGACGGGTTCGTGATCTTGGAATGAGCAGGGGTCGGCGAGGCGCAAAGGGCTTCCATGGCGTCATCGAGTAGAATCGTCCGGCGTGGTTCATCAATGGTCGTATTCAGTGAGGGAACATTAGAGGCCAAGTCCGTGTTCGTGCGATGGTCGTCGGGTGTGGTCAGAGCAGGAAATTCCGAATCAGAGTCCTGTGGCGAGCTGGGGTCGGTACCTTTTTCCTCTTTTTCCCCATCACGGGGAAAAACCCTACCGAGCGAAATATAAATAAACACGCAGAACAAAGGGAATGGAAATACGGCGACGAAAAAACCAGGTGGGGCGACGGGTGTCACCCCACTGGGAAACGAAATGCGAAAAGAGCGACGAGTGTCACCCCAGAAAATGAAAAATAAACTGCAATAACAGGCAGTCAGTCAGGCCAGAACTGGCACGGCGGAGTATTCAGCAGGCTCTGGTAATATGGGCCGTGATAGCACTGAATACTCCATCGAGAGTTGTAAGGTGCTGGAGGCTGTTACCAACAAAGCCGGTTATTGATCAAGTGAGAAGTTGCTTGCTACTACCTAATTTTTAATTCACGGGTATGTTGTATAATTTTGATATTGTTTCTAAGCAAACCTTCGAGTTTCTCGAATAGTGCACAAACAATAGCATTCTAGGTTCTGAACGCAGTGACAGTGGGCGAAGCAAGTTATTGCAAACCAGACAAACACCTAACTATGGAAATTCCCTCGGATAATCTGACAGTATATGGTATTCTGATATATATATATATATATATATATATATATATATATATATATATATATATATATATATATATATATATATATAGTTATTGCAGAGAACACGGGAGGGTAGGGAATCTGGATCTCCCTGGTTTGGCGTCATGCTAATCATAATTTGTTACTTGTAAATTAATTGATTAGTTGTCGTTTTTCCTATTCAATCTGAAGACATGTCTTGAAAATAAGGACTTGGACCCTGGCATCGCGAGAGATCTCCAGCCGGCTAAGCGATTATATTGCGATTATATTGCGATTATATTCCATGATGTTTTGAGCCTGAAATCTCACCCTCAGAGATCACTCAGAGATACCATTTAGTCCCTGATTTTAGTAAGTAAGTCTTAAAGTAGAATGGAAGAAGTAAAGGCGTACAGGGCGTAATTGTGTATATAATTGTATCTGCTGCAAAATTAGTCGGTTCCAAAACTGCCATTTTGGGTGGAGTTCACGGATAACATGGTCTGGCTGTAATGCGGATCGCCGCAAACATTGCCATCTTGTTCAGCAGATTGCCGCAGAGATTATCATCCTCTTCACTAGATCGCCGCAAAGATTACCATCCAATTCACCAGATCATCGCAGAGGTTACCATCCTCTTCACCAGATCGCCACAGAGGTTACCATCATCTTCACCAGATCGCCACAGAGATTACCATCCTCTTTACCAGATCGCCACAGAGATTACCATCATCTTCACCAGATCGTCACAGAGATTACCATCCTCTTCACCAGATCACCACAGAGATTACCATCCTCTTCATCAGAGCGCCACAGAGATTACCATCCTCTTCACCAGATCGCCGCAGAGATTACCATCATCTTCACCAAATCATCGCAGAGATTACCATCCTCTTCACCAGATAACCGCAGATATTACCATTCTCTTCACCAGATCACCGCAGAGATTACCATCCTCTTCACCAGATCACCGCAGAGGTTACCATCCTATTCACCAGATCGCCGCAGAGGTTACCATCCTCTTCACCAGATGGCCGCAGAGGTTACCATCCTATTCACCAGATCGCCGCAGAGGTTACCATCCTCTTCACCAGATGGCCGCAGAGGTTACCATCCTATTCACCAGATCGCCGCAGAGGTTACCATCCTCTTCACCAGATCGCCGCAGAGATTGCCATCCTCTTCACCAGCCTCCTGACATCCGCCCTTCTCTGCGGAGTCTCGTACAAAGCGATGTCATGTGAGCGGAATGGATTTTAACGTGATACATATTTGCATATTACAACACTATAATAGACATAGTCTCGTGTCGCTTGATGCAGATCTTGTGTGCTGCAGTTAATGTGTTTATACGTAGGCATTCAGGAAATCAGCATCAGCAGGAAAGCAGCACAACAGAGGCAGGCGCTGGCATGGCCCGCCTCTTGCAAATGAACTCAGATGCCAGCCTGCCGCCGCGCCGGTGTGTGTCGATCAGGAGTTATATTACCTCAGGAGCTTAAGATGCCCAGATCTAATTAAACATGCTGCGAAACGCCATGATTTCCGTTCGCTGTGCAGAACGCTGTGGGCAGAGGTCGTCATCAGCTGATATGGAAATTACTCCGCTCCGGTAGGTGCTCAGCCTGCTACAATTGCGACAGCAAGGTGCACCCTGTCCGTATCATCACGGACTAACAAGACCGCCAGGTAGGTGCTCAGCCTGCTACAATTGCGACAGCAAGGTGCACCCTGTCCGTATCATCACGGACTAACAAGACCGCCAGGGACCACAGGGACCACTGCTGGATAGGTGCTCAGCCTGCTACAATTGCGACAGCAAGGTGCACCCTGTCCGTATCATCACGGACTAACAAGACCGCCAGGGACCACAGGGACCAGTGCTGGATAGGTGCTCAGCCTGCTACAATTGCGACAGCAAGGTGCACCCTGTCCGTATCATCACGGACTAACAAGACCGCCAGGGACCACAGGGACCACTGCTGGATAGTTCTCAGTGCATTTTGTTCATGTCTTACTGGAGGGCATTTCGGTAAAAGGCACTTATTAAACATAAAAGTGGCACTTTTTAAACATCTATCGAATATGAAGTCCGTATCACACTTCAATGTCCAGTGACGAATTGTCGAGACAAGTTTTACGTGTGTATGGAGTTGCAGCACGTCTGCTATAGCTGGACATCAGATGCGTGCCGTAGCGAGCAGCCAGGCCAGCGAGCTGCCAGGCCAGCGAGCAGCCAGGCCAGCGAGCAGCCAGACCAGCGAGCTGCCAATCCAGCGAGCTGCCAGGTCAGCGAGCTGCCAGGCCAGCGAGCTGCCAGGCCAGCGAGCTGCCAGGTCAGCGAGCAGCCAGGCCAGCGAGTTGCCAGGTCAGCGAGCTGCCAGGCCAGCGAGCTGCCAATACAGCGAGCTGCCAGGCCAGCGAGCTGCCAGGCCAGCGAGCTGCCAGGCCAGCGAGCAGCCAGGCCAGCGAGCTGCCAGGCCAGCGAGCTGCCAATCCAGCGAGCTGCCAGGTCAGCGAGCTACCAGGCCAGCGAGCTGCCAGGCCAGCGAGCAGCCAGGCCAGCGAGCAGCCAGGCCAGCGAGCAGCCAGGCCAGCGAGCAGCCAGGCCAGCGCTCCGGCCAGCGAGCAGCCAGGCCAGCGAGCAGCCAGACCAGCGAGCTGCCAGGCCAGCGAGCTGCCAATCCAGCGAGCTGCCAGGTCAGCGAGCTGCCAGGCCAGCGAGCTGCCAGGCCAGCGAGCAGCCAGGCCAGCGAGCAGCCAGGCCAGCGAGCTGCCAGGCCAGCGAGCTGCCAATCCAGCGAGCAGCCAGGCCAGCGAGCTGCCAATCCAGCGAGCAGCCAGGCCAGCGAGCTGCCAATCCAGCGAGCTGCCAATCCAGCGAGCTGCCAATCCAGCGAGCTGCCAGGCCAGCGATCTGCCAATCCAGCGAGCTGCCAATCCAGCGAGCTGCCAGGCCAGCGAGCTGCCAATCCAGCGAGCTGCCAGGCCAGCGAGCTGCCAATCCAGCGAGCTGCCAGGCCAGCGAGCTGTCAAAAGAGCGCAGCTGCAGTTAATCCACAGGCACTCCTTCGCGGATTGTTGCCCGATGTTGTGCCTGCAGCAAGGGATCTCCATAGCCCGCCTGTCGCCCTCCCTCGTCCAGTGCCTCTGGTGGAGTCTGATGATTGCTCGTGTATACACGGGAAAAGGGTCGTGCATTCACGGGAAAAGGGTCGTATATACGGGAAATGAGTCGTGTATATACACAAGAATATATATAGTCGAGTCGTATATGTACACGAGGTCGTATATACACTGGAAAAGGGTGGTACGTGCGCGGGAAAACTGTCGTATATATACGGGAAAAGTGTCGTATATACACGGGAAAAGGGTCGTATATACACGGGAAAAGGGTCGTATATGCACGGGCAAGGGTCGTATATACACAGGGAAAGGGTCGTATATACACAGTCAGGGACATACTTCTATGTACATTATTGGTACGTCCTAGTAAGGACAGGACGGATGAGTTCAACACGTTTTGAATGAACTGACTCAGTGTCCCATATTGACATCTGTTATTATTGAACAGGTCAGACGGAGCATTGGAGGGATTCCAACCCCTCCAAAGAGGTACGGAATTCCACCGATATGTTCCATAGCATTTCTGGTACTACCAATAATCTATTTAAAGTTTTGTTTCTGACTGGGAATAAAACACCCATTGACTAATGACGATAAATATGGAGCTGTAAACTATGTATTGATATCGGTTGCAGGAAATATCACTCGATTACCTATTATGAGCTTATATTTTCCCTTTTCACTTGTTCTGTCTTACATTACTTAGCTATCATTTTGGGGTTAATTCCATGTTTTTATCTTTTTTTGGACAAAAGCCGCCTACAAGCGTGGAAAACTGGAAATAAATCCAACACCCAACCTTAAAATAATGTTCTTCAAACTTATCACCTGGCGTGGCCTAACACGAACTACCATAGAGTGACCGGTATGTTTCATACCATAATGTGTTAGATGAGGACAAGCAGCCTTAACACGCGCACTGGGGGGGGGGGGCGAAATCCGCCCACCCCTCCGGTTTTTCGCAAATAACTGCAAATTTTACCGGTCGATATACGTGATTTTCGGTGTACCTGCTTAGAAATGCACGGCGCGTCGTTTAAAGCAAGAAAATGGAAATCGGTCGAAAATTTTTCAAGTTAGGGGCCGCTAAAGTCAAAAAATGTTATAGCGCCAGACCACAAAAATCGGCGCTGATGCGCTTCCAGTATACTGACAAAAGGGAAGTGTTCTAGGCAACACTAGCGACTTGTTTGATGCATATTGATATGCTGTATAGTTTCAAGGTCATGTTAGGTCACCAAGGTCAAGTCAGGTCAAGTTCATGACAGGTTAATGGAACCAAACTTGATCAACTGGAATGTTGCCATAAATGCACTACTGGTTGTCATTTGTACTGTTTGTCATTGCGTTTCCATACTTTATTCATGTACTTCACTCCCTTCTTCACGAAGCCGATTGTTCCGAGCTGCCCGACGGAGCAGTCGGGCGGGCGGCCGGTTCCGGTAACTGGAACAGGTAACTGACCTGATAAAGTGGTGCTATATAGGTGACCTGAGGTCAAATGTTGGGTCTAGCATCTGCATTGCATCATTAGTAATGTTCAAAACATCATTGATGCCCATTTCTGAGCATTTAAACACAATCACAGCGATCCATAACGATGACAAGCCAAGCCACGCAAAACCGGAAAATTTTGCCAATCTGACCTCATTTGACCTTGAAGATATTGACCTAAGGTCACGAAAATTGCACACAATAGAGTTCACTACCGTGCCCATCCACCCTGCGAATTTCGTTCCTCCAGCTTTACTAGGAGCCGAGATCTTATGGGGGGGGGGGGCGGAATCCGCCCCCCTCCAGTGCGCGTAATTCTCAGAGGCCCTCCAGGGCGCGTGTTAAGCCACACAATTATGTTCGGGACTCGGTGACATAGAGTGGCGCTCCTGATTGGTCCCCGTCACCTCGTGGTCCGACGTGATATCGACCACCGTAACGAAGCTAACTTCTGGCCGTCTCCTCAGTAACGAACAAGGCAGCAAGCTTATGGCTGCACGGCACATGCATGTGTGAATGTGTCCTGACTTGTCGAGACCCTGTCAAGATCCACCACTTGTCACGGTAGACGGGGTCAGGGGTCACGAGCGGACGCGTGGATGTGAGATGATGTGGTTCCCCGCTCGAGCGGAATACACTGCTGGACGCGGCAGACGGGGTTAGGGTTCACTACTTGACACGGCATACGGGGTCAGGGTTCATGAGTTGTACGGCGAAGAACGCTGAGACCGAAAACTAGCTGAGAGCGGGAAAATCGCAGCTGACAAAAAGACCAGCATTTCATTAGTGGTTCCTCATTATTCTTCTCAGATAGTTTACACTGGTTGCTAGGCTGCTCAAAACATACCTATCGACAGTGTCCCCGACGCAGAGCTGATCGATCTGGTGACCTACATTGTTTGCCATTACGTCCCAATGCAGTTTTATATCCGACAGCAGTGCTCTAGCTCCGAAGGTGCTAAAAACGCCTGCCATAGTATCAATTTCCTCAGGGAGCTCCCGACACATTCAGGCAGTATTCCGTCGCCCGATTTGCCACAATTCCTACTGGTTTCACTCTGAAGGTGTTCTGTTGGCGATGTGCGTGGATGGTGACAGGATGGTTTGCTAGAAGGCTGTCGAAAAGACAACCGAATGTCACGCTCTCGTGAGTAATGGTAGCGATCAGGTGCAACCTTTCCGTATTCCAAATATTAAGCTTCATGCACTTAATTGTCATGAGGTATTCGATTGGTTCAGTGTAGCAATAACCCAGCCTCACGCTTATCAAGCAGCTGACGAAGGACCATATTAGTGAGCTCAAAACACACCCACTGAACGTCAGTGCATGCCCACTATCCAGCCCACATCCAAGCCGTAGAGCGACGAATGACGATATAAGTCAGCTCAAGGCACACTCACTGAACGTTAGTGCGTACCTACTACCAAGCTCACACGCAAGCCGTAGAGCTCGCTGTGCATGAGGTTACCAAGTCACGTGTGGCCGTAGTCGGAGATTAGGAGCGTTACGAGCTGACTTGTACCTGAATCAGACACCGCCATACGCCAGGAACGTTGCCAGACTCTGTCCGAAGAGAGGGCAGAGGTTGCGAAGGCGTCTGGACTATCCTCACAAATTTAATGTCTCCGGGTTCCGCATGTCAGAACTTCATTGGAAAGACGTCTATTCAGTATTCGATAAAGTCGGTAAGCGCTTCAATGGACCCGCAGACTCCCGTAAGGGCCCGCACGCATTCGCAATGGCACACGTTCGCAGGAGTCTGCAGACGTTCGTAATGGCGTTCAAATTCGTAAGCTTTCATTAGACAATTGAGCAGAAAATCTGCTTAATAAAATTGCTTGGTAGCAGCACCGTCGCCAGTGCTCATCAGTTTTTCCGTTGCGCTAGATGGGGAATGTTTTTACCTAAATTGTCTGATGTACTGTGGTCCTGACCATCCAACTCACAAAGTTAGAGGGCGCTATTTTATTTTGGCAGAAATAGTACCCCATTGACATATCCTAGTGAACACTGACCAAACACAAACGCCGCCCCTCGCTTGCTGCTACAGGATGGGTCATACCATCACACAGTACACGGGAAGTGTACACTCTCCCACAACTCAACAATTGTCATATATATCATGACGGCCCTGCGGGCACGAGCAGGACGTACGTGTCGGCAATAAAAAAAAACTGCTCCTTTGTCATGCTAGAGATTTGAATCATCCCATGGATTTCGACAGTGAAGATATTGCTTTCTGTTCAAATAACTGCACAATAAGAACCATTGTGGAATCCGTTTTGATTTTTTAGCAGTAAGCATAGCTATGTTAGTTGTTTTTTTCTTCAACGAAATAATTCCTGACAGAATTAGGAAACATTTAGGCAAGTAGAGAAAACGCATTTGGCAACATCCCATCAGATATTGCTGCGCGGACTATGACGTGATGGAAGAGCAAGTACTTGTTTTTGGACTGCTGTGGCGTTTATTTTGTGATGCTTTGAAAACGTCCGATATGTGTCGAAACTCTCGGGGCAAATACATCATTTTATTTATCTGAAAAGCGCGCGTGATTTGCACGTAATGGTTGTACATAATGGCACTTCAGCTCACTTGCATTATCTCTCTCTCTCTCTCTCTCTCTCTCTCTCTCTCTCTCTCTCTCTCTCTCTCTCTCTCTCTCTCTCTCTCTCTCTCTCTCTCTCTCTCTCTCTCTCTCTCTCTCTCTCTCTCTCTCTCTCTCTCTCTCTCTCTCTCTCTCTCTCTCTCTCTCTCTCTCTCTCTCTCTCTTTATGTGTATATATACATATGCATATGCAAATATGGGAATGGGTGGGTATGTGTGTGTATGGGTGTTACTTTTGTGTCAGACAATAATGGAAGTAAGTATACATTTACAGTGTTCTAGCGAACTAATCAAAAGTGAAGTGATGTGATTCGCTGGTGCATGTCTTTGACCAGCTAAGTTAGTTTCACTCGGAGTTGTCATGACGCTGGAATGATTGGATGACATGAATACAGGATATTCGCACCGGCCAGCGTCAGTTGCAACAATGTTCTCACGAACACTGTCCCGGTGAAGTATTCTATGGATTGGAAAACTTGTCTGAAAGGTGTCAAATAAGTTTTACCGGGAGAAGAGTCGTCTGCGATACCCTTCATAGGGATCGTTCTCCACTGGCCAAAGTTTTCATCACCAGGCTTGTCAAAGTTTCTCGGAAACCGAACAGGCAAGGTTGGCTCTAATAATTATCAGGCGATGCTCCGCGTGTCGGTTGGACCTTGATGAAGTAGGAAATGTAGACTAACGACAGCTCTTCGCAGCGACAAGAACATGCAAATTCAGCACGCACTTCACACCTCAGGTACCACGTGACGCCACCGGATGGTGGCTGGGTGACTGTGGCTGTGTGCTACATTGTGCGTTAGCATTTACCTGTGGCTGTGTGCTACATTGTGTGAACATTTACCTGTGGCTGTGTTCTCGATCGTGTGAACATTTGTCTGTGACTGTGACTGTGGCTAACACCACAATGTGTCCGTGTGTATGTGGACTGTGACTGCTGCTAGCACTTCACTGTGTTCGGGTGTATGTGTAGCTGTGACTGTGACTGTGGCTAGCACCTAATTGTTCGTGTATATATGTGAATGTGACTGTGACTGTGACTGTTATTAGCACTTCACTGTATCCGTGTGTATGTGTGACTGTGACTGTGACTGTGACTGTGACTGCGACTGCGACAGTATGGCTGCGACAGTGTGACTTTGACTGTGACTGTGACTGTGACTGTGACTGTGACTGTGACTGTGACTGTTGCTGTTGCTGTTGCTGTTGCTGTGACTGTGACTGTGACTGTGACTGTGACTGTGACTCTGGCTGTGGCTGTATGACTATGACTGTGACTATTACTGTGCAACTGTGACTATTACTGTGTAACTGTGACTGTTACTGTGTAACTGTAACTGCTACTGTGTAACTGTGACTGTTACTGTGTAACTGTAACTGCTACTGTGTAACTGTGACTGTTACTGTGTAACTGTGACTGTTACTGTGTAACTGTGACTGTTACTGTGTAACTGTGACTGTTACTGTGTAACTGTGACTGTTACTGTGTAACTGTGACTGTTACTGTGTAACTGTAACTGTTACTGTGTAACTGTGACTGTTACTGTGTAACTGTGACTGTTACTGTGTAACTGTGACTGTTACTGTGTAACTGTAACTGTTACTGTGTAATTGTGACTGTTACTGTGTAACTGTGACTGTTACTGTGTAACTGTTACTGCTACTGTGTAACTGTGACTGTTACTGTGTAACTGTGACTGTTACTGTGTAACTGTGACTGTTACTGTGTAACTGTAACTGTTACTGTGTAACTGTAACTGATACTGTGTAACTGTAACTGCTACTGTGTAACTGTGACTGTTACTATGTAACTGTGACTGTTACTATGTAACTGTGACTGTTACTGTGTAACTGTAACTGCTACTGTGTAACTGTAACTGCTACTGTGTAACTGTGACTGTTACTATGTAACTGTGACTGTTACTGTGTAACTGTAACTGCTACTGTGTAACTGTAACTGCTACTGTGTAACTGTGACTGTTACTGTGTAACTGTGACTGTTACTGTGTAACTGTGACTGTTACTGTGTAACTGTGACTGTTACTGTGTAACTGTAACTGCTACTGTGAAACTGTGACTGCTACTGTGAAACTGTAACTGTTACTGTGTAACCGTGACTGCTACTGTGTAGCTGTGACTGCTACTGCAGGATCGTAACTGCAGGACTGTAACTGCAGGACTGTGACTGCGTGGCTATGACTGTGACTGTGACTGTGATTGTGATTGCGATTGTGATTGTGATTGTGATTGTGATTGTGATTGTGATTGTGAATGTGACTGTGACTATGTGACTATGACTGTGACTGCGTCTACGACTGTTGTTGTGTGACTGTTACTGTGTGATTGTTACTGTGCTACTGTTATTATGTGACTCTTACTGTGTGACTGTGACTGTTACTGTGTGACTGTGGCCGCAGGACTGTTACTGCGTGGCTATTTCTGTGACTGTGACTGTGACTATTAATGTGTGACTGTGACTGTGACCGTGTGCCTGTCACTGCCTTACCTTGTGATTGCCGGCAGCGTGACTATGTAGCAGTGTGGGCGTAACTAGGAATCACCCTGCTCCCCTCGACTCGGCGCGGTTTACGACACCACTATCCTAGGCAAACTGGCCGACCGGCCGCCACGTTTGCACGGACTTTAGACAGGTCTGCAGGGCGCTCGACGACTTTGGATACGCCGACAGTGGTGACGTTATCGGATCGTACTGGCAATGAACGACTCCGGGGGCCGTGCCTTTGGCAACACTTGGTACGACCAACTTGTGAGATAAATATCACCAGGTGAGGAGGCTCGTCTCAGACCGTCCAAAGTGTGCTCGGCACCAAAGGCAATGCGACGTTTGAAACTTTTACAGGATGCTACGGACCACAAAGCGGTATGAAAAACATATACAATAAAAAGGATCTTGTTTCATCCGACCTGTGCACTGGTCATAATGAGAGAAGGGGAAGGATACATATATATATATATATATATATATATATATATATATATATATATATATATATATACATACAGATAGAGATAGAAATAGAGATAGAGATACAGATAGAGAGAGAGAGAGATAGAGATAGAGATAGAGATAGAGATAGAGATTGAGATAGAGATAGAGATAGAGATAGAGATAGAGATAGATATAGAGATATATATAGAGATAGAGATAAAGCTAAAGCTGGAGCTGGAGCTGGAGCTAAAACTAGAGCCAGAGATGTAGATAGAGATAGAGATAGAGATAGAGATAGAGAAAGAGATAGAGCTAGAGATAGAGATAGAGATAGAGATAAACATAGAGATGAAAAACGAAATACAATGATGCATGAACGAGAGCAGCTTGCATATGAGCATTCGCAAAGTACGAGTGAGTAAGATTAGTCGCTGGATTAAGCATGGGTGAGTGAATGAGTAATGTAAAACGCTAAGACGAGCACTATTTAAACATTATCCGACGAAGTGGCGAACCGCGGCGAGGGGACCACACAATGGAAAAAATAGTAACAACACCAACAGCCGGCAGCATAATTACATTGATTTTCCTCGGGGTTTCATCCCGTTGTAGCAGCCACGCCACTGGTTACACACCAATTGACGTATACATCATGATGCTGTAGCAACCAGACACACACCAATTGACGTATACATCATGATACTGAAGCAACCGGACACACACCAACCACCACGCCACTGATTGCACACCAATTGGCGTATACCTCATGATACTGAAGCAACCGGACACACACCAACCACCACGCCACTGATTGCACACCAATTGACGTACACATCATGATACTGTAGCAACCGGACACACACCAACAACCACGCCACTGATTACACACCTACTGACGTATACATCATGATACTGTAGTAACCTGATACACACTGGTGGCGGATCCAACTGATCATCCAGTGGAGCGTGGAGGAATGAATAATCTTGAGTACTGGAGTGGGGCTAAGGTTGTACCAAATTCATAAAAAAATACTCGGATTTGGAAAGGTACGGGACTGAGACGAGCTTATGTTAATATTGGCATCATAAAAGGTGTCATTGGGGACAATGATGGAGCACTCGATTTGATCTGGAAATGGGTTATCCTGGAGCGAGAGAATGCGATCCAGTTGCCTATTCTCCTAACTGGCCTGCATACTGTCTAAGCTTATCATACTACAGAAACTCATAGTATGGATATATCCAGACATTTGTAGGGAAGGGTAATGAAATGAAGTACCTACCTGCGGCAACTTGATCGTCAACTCCAATGTTACTCGCTTATTGTTTTGCTCGGGACGCACACCGTTTGAAAAACGAGGAAATCTCGGCAATGGGCTTGGTCAGACCATGACAATCACATTGAGCTCTGGCGTGACAAGAGAGGCCCCCGTGAGGTGACAAAGCTGGCTTTTTGTCTACGTGGGTGAGCGACAGCTGCACTATATCTCTCGAAACCCTGGCGACTAACGGGGAGCGCTCACTCTTGTCCCCAACCCGTGCACCATGCACCACTATGCAACGGTAGCGTAGCTATAGGGGGGACTTAGGTAGTCATGGTGGTGTGCCAGGTTTTTCCGAGAAAAATCAGGGAAAATTGAAGAAGAAAAAAATGGAAGTACCAAACGCACCCTGTGGATTAGCACATATTCCCTCCCGATAAAAGGGCCCCGGGAGCCTCCGCACTCTTGTAAGAAAGCCCTGCATGCACCAATGCTACACAGCCGTCAGCAGCGGTGCCAGATATTTTCGTTCTGTGGATGTCTGACAATGTAGGAAAACTCACATCTAGACAATTGTGACAGTCCTGGCAGGGTACGAAGGCATCCACCCTGGCAAACACTTCAGTATTCAGGGTTTTCTACCCGTGCAATGTTTGTAAACCGGAAAAGCAACGAGGTGGCGACCTGCTGAACTATCCATGCGGTCAGTTCATGCGTGTCAGATTAGCCAGTGGTGCATTTCGGTTGTTCCAGCTTTTTCGAAGACCCCAGCGCAGAGGGGCAAGCTGATCCTCCCCATAGGTAGGCCGGTCCGAATTCCCTGCGTGCAGACATGGTCACCTGGCGATGACAAGCTCAGCGACATGCTTACCTGGCAGGCAGCAGAGGCAGGCAGCCAGCAGCACGAGCGTCGGCATGCTGCCGTGTCGGCCACGCCGCCTGGTCAGACTGAGTCGGCGGGAGTCGGCCGGAGTCGGCCGGAGTCGGCCTGGCGGCTACCGCAGCAGCGCCGTGCCGGCCACGCCACCTGGTCACGGCCGAGTCGGCCGGCAACTGTCGACCGCCGAGTCGGCCGGGGTCGGCCTGGTGGCCAGTCCGTCCAGCGTCCGTGCCGAAAGCCACGACCGGCCGTGTCCGCGGGGGGGACTGCCGACCCATTCCGTCTCGTGTCCCGGAGTCGGCCGGAGGGGGGACTCTGGCGGCTACCGCAGCAGCGCCGTGCCGGCCACGCCACCTGGTCAGACTGAGTCGGCCGGAGTCGGCCGGAGTCGGCCTGGTGGCTACCGCAGCAGCGCCGCCACCGGCTGTGTTGGTGCCCGGGACACGGCCGGTCGGCGGGCGACTGCCGACCGGCCGTCCCGTGTCCGCGTGGGGGGGGGGGGGACTGCCGACCCAGTCCGTCCCGTGTCCGGGGAGGGGACTGTCGACCCAGTCCGTCCCGTGTCCGGGGGGGGGGAACTGCCGACCGGCCGTGTCCGCGGGGGGTCCGTGCCGTGTCCGGGGGGGGGGACTGTCGACCCAGTCCGTGCCGTGTCCGCGGGGGGGGACTGCCGACCCAGTCCGTGCCGTGTCCGCGGGGGGGGGGGACTGCCGACCCATTCCGTCTCGTGTCCGGGGGGGGACTGCCGACCCAGTGCGTCCTGTGCCCGGGACACGGTGGCTGACTGAGCCAGGTGAGCTCTCGGTGCACCTGTGCCGCGTGGACCAGTGGGCTGACTGAGCCAGGTGAGCTCTCGGTGCACCTGTGCCGCGTGGCCAGTGGGCTGACTGAGCCAGGTGAGCTCTCGGTGCACCTGTGCCGCGTGGCCAGTGGGCTGACTGAGCCAGGTGAGCTATCGGTGCACCTGTGCCGCGTGACCAGCTGGGCTGACTGAGCCAGGTGAGCTCTCGGTGCACCTGTGCCGCGTGGCCAGTGGGCTGACTGAGCCAGGTGAGCTATCGGTGCACCTGTGCCGCGTGGCCAGTGGGCTGACTGAGCCAGGTGAGCTATCGGTGCACCTGTGCCGCGTGACCGCTGGGCTGACGGGAGACCACAATGTTTTGTCCGCTGAACATTATCACAGTACACCGATTAACGTGACGCGTGTCGTCACGCGTGTTCGACAGCAGCACCAGCAGGTCTCCAGTTGCGCTCATTAATCATCGGCTGTTGTCTTGCATTTAGTCAGCGTGCTGGCGGCCTGGCGGCTCACAATCAATCTAGTTGGTCGGCGCACGTATTGGGGGAAAGTGGTGCATGTTAGAGTGCGAGGACGGAAAGAAAAACCTATATACTCCCCCTCCCCGCTGATCCCAAGCGATGCTGCTACCTGGCTCAACTTCTGTCAACAACAATGCACATCTGCTGACCATTGCTCTTCAGAATTGGTCGAGTCGTCGCACACACCTAAGATGTGGACATATATTTTATTGATTTATTCTTTACTTGATATTCTTTATATTTATTCTTTATATTCTTGTTTATTTTCTTCCTTTATATATTTTCTAATGGTATCCGATATTATTGATACGGCTGGTGACTTCGAAATGTACAGGTTACTAAGAAAAGATTTTCTTCTCGTACTTTACCATATGGAAGATAATTGTGCTGTCTGTTAGTTGATTGAGTGTCACTGTCAGACATCATGCAAATGTCTGACAGAAGTTAGGCTGCTGCACGACCGGTCCGGTTGAGGCGCCCCTAAGCTACACCAACTAGCCAACACCTAACATTGACAGAGACTTTGGCCTCGCTTAGTCAATGCGCAACCAGATAATTTCGTGAGGGGTTGTGCCCCCCCCCCCCCCACTGGGCACACACCTGCATACAATAATACTATTGATCATAGTCGCAGAGGAAAACCCAGATATTTTTATCAGAAGGAGGGTACCTATTTCCAGGAACACAGGCTTTAGGTCCAGATCGAAGGTGCACCTTCGGTAAGATTTTTATTTTGTGGGGAACTGTGTTCTTGGGGTCCCCAGGCAACCTTGTGGGGGAGGTGTAGAGGGGCGCGTTGTTGGCGGTGGCTGAAGTTCAGTATCCCGCATGGAAATAATACGAAATTGGAAATCCAGCAGAACCCCTGGCAGAATAAGCTGGCGACACGCTGTCCTTTGGGGTGCCAGCGACGGCAGTTAATGGGGAGGAATAACTTCTAGGGGGTGCAATATTTAGGGGGGTGGGGGGTGTTGAGTACACTTTCACTTAGCTAGTTCCTTTCCATTCAAAGGAACTAGGAACTTCACATGCCAAATGTCCTCCCTCCACTCGCTCTCTCTCTTTATATATATATATATATATATATATATATATATATATATATATATATATATATATATATATATATATATATCTCTATATATACATACATATATATATATATATATATATATATATATATATATATATATATATATGTATATATTATATATATATATATACATATATATATATATATACACAAACACAAATATATATGTATGTATATATATATATATATATATATATATATATATATATATATATATATATATATATACATATCTCACTCTATTTCCTTAACACGATTTATCTTCAGTCCTCCCTTCCCTCTCTCATGTGCCTATTTCTTTTCTTTTCTTATCCCTTTACTTACCGACTCCCTCTGTTTTCTTCCTCCTGTTTTTGTTGCAAGCGGTGGTATACGTTTGATAGCTGAATAAGTGAGATGGATTTAACACTTTTCTATTTTGCGATTCGAGCTAAGTGCATGGCTCATATTTCCCCCCCCCCCCCATTTCCTCATTTTCTCCACCTATGGGGCAGACGAGAAGAAGCTGAGACTTTTCCCGGTTATTAAATGTACTAACATAAACCAGTCGACACCAGCCAACCACGACGATAACTGATGTCGAACGAAGCACCGTGTGCGTCGGGACCTATTTACTACATATTGACACATGTTTCTTATGCTTGATTATCACTTCCTATTTACTTCGTAATATCGTCCCATCTTCACCTACGCGTACATGATCTGGTATTTGTGTACCTTCAGTTGAACCATATTATCCGCTGAGTTATTCACCGATGCAAATTCAGTATTCTCATGCAATATGCATTATGTCATTGATGTTAATTTACTATCTGACATTCAGTGTATTTTAGTCATTGTCCCGCCTCACTGAAGGCGCGGGTCCGTCTGCCGGATCCAAACAGGCTACCTCCGTGTCGCTAATTCTCCACTGATTGTAAGAGTACCATGCCGGCGCGTTCTTGGCACGAATCAAATTCATTGCCACTTGGATTCTGTATTTCGGGTCGGCGGTGGCATTCCAGGCATATTAAAATAATACGTAAATACGCTTGCGAAAGTATGGCATCGTCCACTTCGAGCCGGCCGTAAAGATATTACACCAACGACCGAGTCGCCAATTAAGGACCCGATTGCAGTGCCCATTATTTCTAGAATTTACCACCACCATAGCTGACTTTACTACCTGCAAAATGAAAGATTCAGGCTAGTTCAACTTTAAAATTGCGATGTCCTGTAAATGGGAACCTAGAACTTTATTCGGGGAGGGAAGCCTGGTTATGGGATTCGAACTCAGGACCTATAAATATCGAAATTATATATTCGGTAACAGTCATGCGAAGAAAGTCGAGATTAATAATATCATTAGCACTAGAGCGTCACTGATGAAGTAGTATAACTTCACACATTTCAGACACGGACTATCGGTCATCTAAAATCTTAGAACACAACGATTTATTTTTAATCATAGTCTTCAGCTAATATAATCGAAACATCGCGATAAAAAATTGCATGCCCCGTTGGTTAGCTGACATGCCTTGGTATAAGAAGCGCAATCGAATACTTAAAAGAAACTAAATGAGTAAAATCGCTTTGACCATAACGTTTGTGCAACTTTCATCAGTATTTTCCCTTCATCTCCGCATTCATTCATGAGACTGATAGAATGCAGCCACGCTTGTCAGAAATTTTAGCTGCTCCTTAGATCCACCCACAGCTGTCCAGTCCAGACCTTGCAGAATACGCTTCAATTCCAGCGGTATGACAGATTTGTGTATTTCCCACAGAGAACCCTGCAGTCGCCGGTATATCTTCCAGTACACGAAGCACTTGAGCGGACTGCTTAAATCTGGAACCAAAGGACGGGTCGAAAAGAAATTCAAATCAAGACATCAAGAATCAAGAAGAATCTCGAATGGATATGCCCTGTGGGTAGTAGCTTGGCTCATGATGCGTTGCAACATCTTTATCGCAGCGAACAGTGACCAGAGCATACACTGTGGGTAGTAGCTTGGCTCATGATTCGTTGTAATATCTTTATCGCAGCGAACAGTGACCAGAGCATACACTGTGGGAAGTAGCTTGGCTCATAATGTGTTGCATTTTGTCTATCGTGGCGAGCAGTGACTAGAGTATACTATGTGGGTAGTATCTTGGCCCATTATGTGTTGTAATTTGTCTGGTGGCGAGGTAAGCTGTTGCCAACAACCTTGCTCCAGTGTTGTGCTGCTGGTACTTCGATGCACAATATGGTTGTTGTGGTCGTGCCATGAACGATATTGACGATATTCGACATTGGTCGGTTAATATTTGGGCCAAGTTTCGCTCGTGGGAAAATGTTCGCTCGTCTGGCGAAAATTTTCCGAGATGCATGACACAATGTGCAAATTGCATCGGTAAGCACGGACTCCCCTAACAACCAACGCACAAGATTCGCACCCAGCTTCGTTGCGATCTGAATGGAGGAATCGGCACATTCATTTGCGTCGCTGCTCCTCCAAATTCACCATCTGGTATTGTTTCTGCTGGCCAAAGATTGAGCACCATTAATGCCATTGTAAATATTATCAGTCAGCCGAGCATCTGTGCTTCACTTCACAGACAAACACAGCCGCCGCTTTGCGGCAAGTCATTAATTGAATATGTTGCCACGAACATGCAAATGACTGCATGAAGAAGCTTCTCGAATTTCAGCAAAGAAGTACACATGTGGACTGAATTTGTGTTGCCCACAACTCATCTATTCTGAGTGACTAAATAGTAGACGCAGCTTCAACAATTTATGAATTGACACACTGTACTGGCAGGTTATTAAGGACTCCACGGCAGGACTGCAGGGCCGGTCCAGCCCGCCGGGACGGGCCGACCGCGCCAACTGTGTTTGTGCCAGCACAAGGCGCCACTAGGAGTCCTGCACGAATCAGGACACCAGATGTGTCATTTGACAAGAGATGTGTCAGGCACAAGATCGCACATCGCACCACTTCCGGCAGGTACAAGCTGACATTGTACCGCTGCCGACAGAGACCGGCGCTGTCCACAGTATTATCGTACCGCTACCGGCAGTAAGCAGCGTTATTCACAGCAACCAAGCAAGACGGTGAGCAGCGTTATCCACAGCAACCATTAGCGATGAGTAGCATTATCCACAGTAACTACCAGCGGTGAGCAATGTTATCCACAAAGGCGGTGAGCAGCGTTACCCACAGTAGCCCAACGAGTCGGTGAGCAACGTTATCCACAGTAACCACCAGCGGTGAGCAATGTTATCCACAAAGGCGGTGAGCAGCGTTATCCACAGTAACCCAACGAGGCGGTGAACAGCGTTATCGACAGTAACCCAACGAGGCGGTGAGCAGCGTTATCCACAGCATCCACAAGCGGTGAGCAGCATTATCCACAGAGGCAGTGAGTAGCGTTATCGACAGTAACCCAACGCGGGATGTGTCGCCACAAAACATTTTCGTCGAACAAAGAATGTGTGTACTCAGATAAAATGTAGTGATGCAAGGTAGTAACCAGCCATTTTAAAGGGATAGTTGAATTCTGCGTGAACAAAGTATATAAACTGTCACGAAGAAAGGTTCGCGGGAACCTTAGCGTAATTGGTGACCCAGTATTGAACGTTGATGAGCTTACTATGTTGTTTTTATAGATCCTCATCAACTAGCTTACACATCGTTTCTCTCTCGCAGGTCTCGACGCCATCGTGTGGTCTGAGAAGTGGCATGGCGGTCTTCCGTGGAAGGGGAAAACACCCACCCGTTCGGCAATCCACAGTGTGTCCAAAGAATGCCCCTTGGATCAATCAAATTGCAATAAATGAGAGCAGCGAGCTGTCCAATGCAAGTCGTAGCAGGCCATGCTATGCTGGAATGACAAAAGTCTCCGGCTGGTGGATATACCGAAGTCGGATGTGCACCTATTGTTGGTGTCGGACAGACTACGGGGATGGATAGTTTCGTCGTAACGTCTCTGCAGTGTGCATCAAAATGTAGCGAATCGAATTCTGGCGTGGAATCGCTTGGAGTCATGCTCATGGGTCGAGAGGGGGGGGTGACTCTCACGCGCTTCTAAGGATCGGACCATAACCCGCCCACACAATAAAACAGCCGCGACACTCTGCAACTTCCCTCTCGCGAGACCCGCGATATGAAAGATATCCAGCTGTAGTTGAAGACAGTCTTCACTTGCCGGACCCGGTGGAGATAACACATTGTTTCCAAACTTTGGTGATAGGAAACTTTGGAACATTCTTCTCGCTGACACCTCGAGACGAGGCATGCATGTGGGCGGCGTCTGCGCTTATTGATCTTAGTTCGTGCTGAACATTGTTCGAGTACAAGCAGAGCTGTGCTTAGGCATTATTGCATCAGACGCAATTATATTGAAAGATTGAATTATATTGAAATTAGTGTGGCATTTAGTGATACATAGCCTGATGACCAAGAGTGTTCGTCCGCTTGCAGGCCTAATGTGTAGCTTAAAGTAAGGTTTGGTGGAGCTCCTGTCCAACGTTCATGCCACCTTTGGAACATTTGTAGGTTGGTCTCATGGCGTGGCGCTCATGGTGTGACAGGAATCTTGATGAGGTCGGATGTGTTCCACATCATCTGCAACACTGACAGCTCCAACTGCTGTCCTTAACGGCTGCGGTCAGACCAGCACCATGCTCCGGGGAGTGTAGCGCGCGCGACGTCAGGCCCTGCTCCGGGGAGTGTAGCGCGCGCGACGTCAGACCAGCACCCTGCTCCGGGGAGTGTAGCGCGAGCGACGTCAGACCAGTACCCTGCTCCGGGGAGTGTAGCGCGCGCGACATCGCTCGCCTACGGCGGGTGCGCATCAATAAATGCCGGCAATTGCCACGCGCCGACTTGTGCATTTGGAACATGGATTTATCGTGGGATCCGCTTCCATCGGCGAACTGGTTAACTGATAGAGAATGTCGTACTTGGCTTCCAGCGCTGTGGTGATGGCCTGCTAGTTATTCCCGCGGAGCTTGGCGACATATTTTCACGCCGCTCGAATTTAGCTTCAGCACATTCTGGATGATGGGTGTCGTGTTTCTTTTTCGAGCAACCAAAATACACAAGTACACCTGGCTTTGAAAGGCTTCTGCGACCCGCTGGCTTCATCCTGTTACGGGGAGGGGGGGGCTCATAAAAGCACAGCGATGACATACTGCAGTGCTGTGGCGATGCGCACATTCCACTGATCCTTGATAGTTATGTTCTCGGTAAGCATATGGTGTTTACTAGTACTTGTTTATGTGTGTGTTAGGCATGTGGAAAAGCCATCGAATTGAGGTTTACACACGCGCGACCTCCAACTGGAGTGTGACGCTCTTGGTCGGTCTGGGCTGTTCATCGTCAACATCTTGCATGCCAGCACCCGACCGTCAGGCTACTGTACCGCCATACCAAGTGTCCGCGGCGCACTCTACAGACACCTTCCATACCAGCACCCGACCGTCAGGCTACTGTACCGTCATACCAAGTGTCCGCGGCTCACACTACAGGTGCGCTAGGATGCTGTACCGTCTTACTCTAGAGTCCCCAGGCGGTCGACTGCTCCGAATAGGCCGTATTGAATGGCTTAATGATGACGATATTTTTTGTCCAGGTTAGCTTGTCTTAATACCATGATTTTGCCTGATCACCTTCCAACTTATTATGCATTTGTAAGGCCCTTTATGTGCCAGATTTGAAGCTGTTGCAAGCCCTTGCTTTCTTGGGACATAAGTATCTGGTTTGCGAAGTTAACGTTTGAAATAGGTGAGGACAAGGAGGACAACTCTGAAGGCAAATACCGGACAACTTTGACACCTCTGTAGTACTGACCCAGCGGGGGGCAATGGCATCATTTGCGGTGACAATGGCGGCTCATAATAGGCGGAGCCAGGGGTTCGCCAGGTCGAAACGGTCGGGGGTATCCACTACCCATGGGCGATGTCATCCACGGAGATTAAGCACCGGCAGCCAAACGGATATTCACTACCCATGGACGATATCACCGCCGGAGATGGAGTGCGCGACCCCAAGCGGATATCCACTATCCATGGGCGATGTCACACGCAGGGATGGAGCACGCGTCCCCCGAACTTCGTGAAACTTGACGTCAAGCCAATGGCGTTGCATTGACATAATTGGTCCAAAAACCATCTCGGTTTCCATTTTTCAGATCCCGTGGCGACGCCCAGTCTTTGGGAGTGTTTTTGTTCCATACAGCACCCATTGGCGTGTGCTAAATACAAGAGTGTTGAGGATACCCCTTCGAGAATTTGTCCCCACACCCCTTTCCCTGTGGCAAAGCACATAGTCGGCGCAGGTGGGGGTGGTTCTGACACAGGGAGCTGACACCAGCGGTACTGACACCGTGTCATTGATAGATGCGGCACTGACACTGTATCAATGGCATTGGTGACACCAAAGCACGGTCATACCAGGACTCCGCGGCACACAGTGGGCGGCCTTGGGGACTATGACTCGGCCGCACCAGGATTCAGCGGCGCACGCAGTGGGTTGCCTTGGGGAAGGTGACTCATCCAGAGTTGTTCGACTTCCCAAAAATAAAAGGTTTTGCTGCGCTTAGTATAGGAAATTACCCACCAGACAAGCTTGTTCATTTCATGCGCAACTCGTCCAATTTGTTAACGTTGATTTCCTTTTTGCCTTGCCGGTTATCAGTTTTCGTCGCATGTCTTTGCTCCTTCCGAAATCATGTTCCGCTTACACTCTATGCCCCCATCTAAAATAATTGTCTGATTGAGCACCTTCCAGGTTTCGTAGACTCTTCACAATTTCGGAAACTATTGTGACAAAGCGACACAGATTAACCCTGGCCGGGCCGGCCGGCATCTCCACCTTCGCCGAGCCGGGGCGGCGGGAGTGGGGGAGCGGGGGGGGGGGGGGGCTCTTGAAAGCCCATCTAACCTCCGATATATGCATGCTAAGGTGAAATCCAAACCACCGTCTCGAACCTCTGATCACGGAGTGCCAGAAACATCCCTTAAAATTGCATTTTGACTGATAATGAGGTTAACGGAGATTACATTCAGTCAATATACCGACCTCGACTTAACTACCTGGGAAATGTTAAAAAGGAAGAATTTGTGTTATTTCGACATTGTCTTTCAATAAATAACATCGATGACGGTTAAATAATGGCAAGGGTTAAGACAACGAAAGAATGACAACGACAAGTACGTGGCCCCAAAAACAGCATACCATCAGCGAAAGCTGTCACTTCTCTGCAGGCGTTGGTGTGCAGAGGGTAGCACAGGCCATCCGACAGGGGAGCACAGGCAATCGGACATGGGGCATAGGTCATCGGACGGGGGAGCACAAACCATCGGACAGGTGAACACAGGCCATCGGGCAGGGGAGCACAGGCCATCGGACAGGGCAGCACAAGCCATCGGACAGGGGAACACAAGCCATTATACGGGGAGTACAGGCCATCGGACAGGGAGCACAGGTCATCAGACGGGGGAGCAGGTAAAACACAGGCCATCGGACAGGGGAGCACAAGCCATCGGACAGGGAAACACAAGCCATTATATGGGGAGTACAGGCCATCGGACAGGGAGCACAGGTCATTAGACGGGGAAGCACAGGCCATCGGACAGGGGAGCACAGGCCATAGGACAGGGGAGCACAGACCATCGGACAGGGGAGCACGGGTCATCGTACAATCTGACAGGAGAGCACAGGCCATCAGACGGGAGGAGCAGGTAAACCACAGGCCATCGGACAGGGCAACACAGGCAATCGAACAGAGGAGCACAGGCTATCGCACAGGGGAGCAGGTAAGCCACAGATCCAGCATATCCATATAATCTGATTGCAGGCGTGGTTCCACCAGATCGAGAGAGGAACGAATTCGACATGATATTTATGAACGTCGTGGAACGAAGAACCTAATACCTGAACGCAGAATCTACACATATCCACAACTTCTGACATAATGACACATTTTTTGAAAATGTGCCTCACATTGTTGTGACCCTGACGCCGCCCCTGCACATAACAGAGCTATGTGCGCGCTGCCCTCTCAGCACGGTCAAAGCCTTCTACAACGGTGCTGATGACGAAGTCGATGGTCAGCTTGTAGATGGTGTCCATGTTGTCGGTGTACGCGTCTCTCAGAGTCATCTTTACCGCCTCCAGAAAGGGCTTCTTGATTTTCTGGAAGGCATCCACATATTGGAATGCAGAGGCGTGGAGGATGGGCGACATTTGATGGACGGCCGGGAATACCTCTACCGTAGCACTCGTGTAACCGGCTATCAGTCAAGCATTCGACACTGTAGCAGGTTGAATCGCCAGCAGGTCATCGGATGGGAATAGTTCCACCGTAGCACTCGTGTAGCCAGACATAAGTCAAGCATTCGACACTGTAGCAGGTTGAATCATCAGCGACAAACGGCATAACGTAGCTACATCGTTGAACCTTTAAAGTTACTTGAAACATTTTTATAATCTCTCTTAGTGGACTTATCCGATCAGGTCAAGGAGGACAACGTCGGGGTGCGGTCGGTTACACGTCCTAGTCGTAGTTTCCGGATCCTGGTCGCAAAGCAAATGAGATTTCGTGGTGCAGTATTGATGATAAGCAAACTGAATGCTTATTCTAGTACAGGTGACACATGCGAAGGTCAAGATCACCGATCCCGTGAAGGTCAAATATCTGGAAATATGTGACCTGCTGAAGAGGACATTATTTGAAACAGATGGCACTCAGGAAGGTGTTACTATATGACATCCATGTTTTCAACCCCCTTGAATGTGTTAGAAAAAACGGTTATAAATTAATATGTTGTATTTTACAAAAAAAATCTACAAATTTTGAAGAATGAGCACAACATTCAAATCAAACTCAGGGATCTCAACCACACCAGAAATTAACTAGACGTACCAGGCTACCCTGGTGGAGCCATTATTGCTCCACAACAGTCAGCATGTTAGCCTCTAGAGCTCCTCAAATGCATGTACCTTTGAGATGTTTCAGGTCATATGTCAGTGACCTGAAATCAGAATGATCCAAAACGTGGCAAGCTTTTAGAGGACATAATTTGTCACTACATATATTCCGGGTGTTTAAGTTCGCTTTTGACTGTATCTTGCATGGTTTGCCTGCAACTAAAACGATTCAATGTACATCTAAAAACCACATCGAGACGAGATCGTGACCTGACTTTAACCCGCCCTTGCTTCCCTATCGTAAGAGCCTAAAACGCCATTTTTAACACCATATGCACAAATGATGCAACCGAATGTATGCCAATGTCAAAGCCATATCATGAACGGCGCAATAGTTATTTCAGACAACTCTCAGAGTGGCAAAAATGTCCCCCCGCACTACGAAGGCTAAGGGTACTGAACTATTTAAATATTATCTTATTATCGATGCTGGTCGCCTCCTGATTGCATCGTTCACTTGAATCAAAAGCGCCGTTTGCGTCTCACCCAGAAGAATTCCTTTTTGAAGCCGGGCACCTTGGTGTGAGCGCCGCCGATCTGGTGCAGCAGCGTGAAGAAGTAGTCCATGTCCTCCAGCGCCTTGATGGCCTCGTCCAGCGAGCTCATCACGATGGACGCGTGCTCGGCCAGCTCCAAACTCTCCGCCTGTGCGTCCCGACTGCGCAGCTTCCGAAATTTCTCGAAAAAGTTGATCAACTCGGTGTGATCCTCAAACAGCCTGCGGAACATGGAAAGAGATACATTGGAGAGAAGAACAGAGAAGCAGAAGCAAAATGTGTATGTGTGTGTGTTCGTATGCTGTGTGCATGTGTGTATATTTTTGAGAGAGAGAGAGAGAGAGAGAGAGAGAGAGAGAGAGAGAGAGAGAGAGAGAGAGAGAGAGAGAAAAAAAAAAAAAAAAAAAAAAAAAAAAAAAAAAAAAAAAAAAAAAAAAAAAAAAAAAAAAAAAAAAAAAAAAAAAAAAAAAAAAAAAAAAAAAAAAAAAAAAAAAAAAAAAAAAAAAAAAAAAAAAAAAAAAAAAAAAAAAAAAAAAAAAAAAAAAAAAAAAAAAAAAAAAAAAAAAAAAAAAAAAAAAAAAAAAAAAAAAAAAAAAAAAAAAAAAAAAAAAAAAAAAAAAAAAAAAAAAAAAAAAAAAAAAAAAAAAAAAAAAAAAAAAAAAAAAAAAAAAAAAAAAAAAAAAAAAAAAAAAAAAAAAAAAGAAAAAGAAAAAGAAAAAAAAAAAAAAAAAGAAGCTAGTGTTTTAAGATTTAGGAAACATTACAAATATGCTTCCTTTTCAGCTGCCGACATCGCTCCCACATAATCATCGACATTCTCTGCCGGGACATGAGACTGCCACCGGGACATATGGCTGTCACCGGGACATGTGGCTGTCACCGGGACATGTGGCTGTCACCGGAAGTGGCTGTACCGGGACATGTGGCTGTCACCGGGACATGTGGCTGTCACCGGAACATGTGGCTGTCACCGGGACATGTGGTCGCCGCCGGGACATGTAGTTGCCACCACATGGCAGTGGCTGCCATGTCACTGCCACTGCGGGACATGTAGTGACTGCCCACCACTACCACCACCACCACCAGTCCACACCCCTCCTGACTGCAGGAGAGGCGGGACCGCCCGTGGAGCCGGTCCCCCAGTGGCCGCCGCTGTCTGCTGCTGTCTCCCTGTCCGGCCTTCGACGGCGCTAGTATCGCCCTGTCGGTGGCGCCCCTGGCGGCGGTCCCGCAGCACTCTACCGGCTGGCGCTAGCGTCGATGCCAGGCGACACCTTCATCTACTGGCTCCTCCATTTGTTCATGCATGACGTATTCCGGGATAGGAAGCTACCTGCCGGTATTTAATATTGTTATTTGCCCCGGTCCCTGCACTCTACATTCACCAGTACATTCAAACAGGGGTGGAGTTTCCTATGCTTTTGGCCGAGCATGGGCCCCTCCGTCTTTGTCTTGGCACCAACAACCTCGTGCTCTCTTAACATGGGACGCTATGGGGTGAGCCCCACCAACCAAATTGGCAGCACTCACTGCCTCCATGCATCGGGCCCCACCAATAATTTTCAAACGTCTCCCCCATGCATTCAAGGTTTCTACTAACGCTTCGTAGTTGAACATGTCATTAACTTCAGTACGCAACGTTCTTTGCCTAATTGTCCTACTTCATGCCCCTTGCCCTACTTCACGATGTTGCCGTTTGCTGTGACATGCAATGAGTTGGCATGCTTCATCGGAATCGTATCTGTCCTTGCTGAAACCTTTGGAAGACACCAGTTTGCACGTCGATACATGATTTGCAAACACGCATGTTTTTCATAAGATGTGATCTGCTGCGAAAATATAGCAAGTATCGTAGCTGAGAACTGCAGCATGCATTTTATTGCTTACGGGAGCCTGGAAGCATTAAATCACTAACAGGAACGAATCTACTAATGTATTCATCAATTATCATTTGATCATTCAATAACGCAATATATTTTCACAGTGGAAGCTGAGCGCCCAATAGGCGTTTGCCACGGTGGAGCCTACTTACGTCAGAAAGCTCATTCCGTCCGCTATGTTAAAGCCGTACCTATGCCACCACTGATTACGCAATGCGCATGCACTATTTCTGCACGTCAATAATTTGTCAGCTGACCGCTGCTTTTGCTGCTCCGCATCCTACTGCACCGCGTTCAGCCTTCATTACAGCCAGTCAATCTCAAGCTCGGCAATAACGAAAGCATAATATTGGCGTCCTGAGCCCGACACACGTAAGCATTGATTATTGATTACCGGAAACTCCTACACATGCGATAACTATCTTCTACGGGCACGATGAAGCGAGACAGTGTGTTGCCTGAACAATGGACGGAAGCCTGAGCCTGCGTTTGAGGCCGTCCGTACGGCAAATAATCGCTCGGACACCCCATTGATAACATCCTGGACGACAAACGGTTTTTATGGTACTTGGTCAGTGGCTATGATCGTTGAGCTTTTGTTTTCCATGTGGCGCATCATTCGCGAAATCATCGCAGGACATTCTATCAGAGCATGGAGGTTACATAAATATTACAGCGAAAAACCAATGTTCTCTCACTCTCACTCTTTCGCTCTTTCCCAATATTTTCCTCTCCTTTTTCTCTCTCTCTCTCTCTGCACACACACACACACACACACACACACACACACACACACACACACACACACACACACACACACACACACACACACACACACACACACACACACACACACACACACACACACACACACACACACACACACACACACACACACACACACACACACACACACACACATACGCCACACACATAAATATATATATATATATATATATATATATATATATATATATATATATATATATATATATATATATATGTATATATGCAACAAATACAACGCACCAGCGCATCCAGTTACTCACGGGTAGACTATGGCGAACGCTCGGAACGCGGGTATGAAATTTCTAAGGAACATCCTGTAGATTATTTTTTTTCGCCCGGGTGGTCTCAAACGCACGCCAAGAGCTGAGGATCAGTTGATTGGTGCGCTGCAAGGATGCTGATTCACTGGCATCCGTGGCTTCCCTTGCTAGGCGATAGTGGTCTCATGCATGCGGCGTGACCACATGACACAAACGATTTAAAATTGTGTGAAAATCAGCCTTACAGTCGAACCTATTTTTCAAGCCAGGACTGATAACTTGCCATGAATTGACGCATGTCCAGTCGTTGCCAGCTGACAATAGGACACCCTGACAAAGCATGAGAACGGTGAACACTGAAAGGAACTGCGCTTTTGAATACCAGACCAAGGAGAGGTGTGACGTTGTGGAATGTAGCGCGGCCTGGTGGCGTGCACTTGCCACATACTTGACAAACATGAAGACTCCGGTGGGCTCCATGGCACGACTGATGCCTTTCCACGACTTGACGATGCTGAACCTTTGCCGGATGGTGAGCGGAAGTCTGGGGTCCTGGCGAAGCCACAGCTGGAGCTGATCCGCCATGCGGTCGTCCGTACAGGAGGTCACCTTCCGCCGACTTCGTCCCACACCCATCACCAGCCTGCAGCCTGCAGATAACCCCTGCAGCCGCCTGCAGACACCGATACCACCCTGGGCTGATTATGCCTAGAGTTACCGCAGCTGGTACTACCCAGAGTCACCACAGCTGGTAATGTTCAGTCACCACAGCTGATACTGCCCAGAGTCACCACAGCTGTTGCGACTCAGAGTCACCGCAGCTGGAACCGATCAGTCACCACAGCTGGTACTGGGCAGAATTACCGGGACTGGTAGTGTCCAGATTGGTCAGGGCTAGCACTGCTCGCAGTCATCAGGACTGACACTGTTGACAGCACAGCCCCAGGCTTCAGTGCCGTCTACTTGGCGTCGGTGGGGCTTGCGTCTGGTTCCCAGGACACGACTTCCGGCTCCAGTGCCGTTCACCAGGCGTCTGTGGGGCTTGCTTCTGGTTCGGACGCGACAGTCCGCAGCGCTGTGGCTCACGTGTCCTCGGCGCCGTACCAGAGTGTCTCCGGAGAGTGCCGATCCGACTATCAGTGTCGAGTCCGATGGCCGTCCTGTGCCACAGAGCACGGTTCCATCGTGCATCAAGAACAGTGGCAATGACGGATTTGCTGTTGTGATTGACATCTTGAGCTGTGCAAAACCGTGTAGCAGCTGGTACATGAGACGGACTGACACCACTGACACACCAGAGAGAGTCTGACACCACTGACAGACGGACCACTACTGACAGCCGGACCACCACTGACAGACGGACCACCACTGACACACGGACCACAACTGACAGCCGGACCACCACTAACAGATCACCACTGACAGACGGACCACCTCTGACAGACGGACCACCACTGACATACGGACCACCACTGACAGACGGACCACCACTGTCATGTGGACCACTACTGACAGACGGACCACCACTGACAGCCGGACCACCACTGACATACGGACCACAACTGACAGCCGGACCACCACTAACAGATCACCACTGACAGGCGGACCACCTCTGACAGACGGACCACCACTGACAGACGGATACCACCACTGACAGATCATCACTGACAGACGGACCACCTCTGTCATGTGGACCACCACTGACAGACGGACCACCACTGACAGATCACCACTGACAGACGGACCACCACTGACAGCCGGACCACCACTGACAGCCGGACCACCACTAACAGATCACCACTGACAGACGGACCACCTCTGACAGACGGACCACCACTGACAGACGGACCACCTCTGACAGATCACCACTGACAGACGGACCACCACTGACAGCCGGATACCACCACTGACAGACGGACCACCACTGACAGATCACCACTGACAGACGGACCACCACTGACAGCCGGACCACCACTGTCATGTGGACCACCACTGACAGACGACAGACGGACCACCACTGACAGCCGGACCACCACTGTCATGTGGACCACCACTGACAGACGGACCACCACTGACAGATCACCACTGACAGACGGACCACCACTGACAGCCGGACCACTACTGACAGCCGGACCACCACTAACAGATCACCACTGACAGACGGACCACCTCTGACAGACGGACCACCACTGACAGACGGATACCACCACTGACAGACGGACCACCACTGTCATGTGGACCACCACTGACAGACGGACCACCACTGACAGACGGATACCACCACTGACAGACGGACCACCACTGTCATGTGGACCACCACTGACGGACGGACCACCACTGACAGACGGACCATCACTGACAGACGGACCACCTCTGACAGACGGACCACCAGAGACAGACGGACCAACAGTGACAGACGGACCACCTCTGACAGACGGACCACCACTGACAGACGGACCACCACTGGCAGACGGACCACCTCTGACAGACGGACCACCTCTGACAGACAGACCACCTCTGACAGACGGACCATCACTGACAGACGGACCACCTCTGACAGACGGACCATCACTGACAGACGGACCACCTCTGACAGACGGACCACCTCTGACAGACGGACCACCAGAGACAGACGGACCAACAGTGACAGACGGACCACCTCTGACAGACGGACCACCACTGACAGACGGACCACCACTGGCAGACGGACCACCTCTGACAGACGGACCACCTCTGACAGACAGACCACCTCTGACAGACGGACCATCACTGACAGACGGACCACCTCTGACAGACGGACCATCACTGACAGACGGACCACCTCTGACAGACGGACCACCTCTGACAGACGGACCACCAGTGACAGACGGACCACCACTGACAGACGGACCACCACTGACAGACGGACCAACAGTGACAGACGGACCACCACTGACAGACGGACCACCACTGACATGTGGACCACCACTGACATGTGGACCACCACTGACAGACGGACCTCCTGCTGACGGACGGACCACCACTGACAGACGGACCACCTCTGACAGACGAACCACCTCTGACAGACGGACCATCACTGACAGACGGACCACCTCTGACAGACGGACCACCAGAGACAGACGGACCAACAGTGACAGACGGACCACCACTGACGGACGGACCACCACTGACAGACGGACCACCAGTGACAGACGGACCACCTCTGACAGACGGACCACCTCTGACAGACGGACCATCACTGACAGACGGACCACCTCTGACAGACGGACCACCAGTGACAGACGGACCAACAGTGACAGACGGACCACCTCTGACAGACGGACCACCACTGACAGACGGACCACCTCTGACAGACGGACCACCACTGACAGACGGACCACCACTGACATGTGGACCACCACTGACAGACGGACCTCCTCTGACAGACAGACGGACCACCACTGACAGACGGACCTCCTGCTGACGGACGGACTACCACTGACAGACGGACCACCTCTGACAGACAGACCATCACTGACAGACGGATACCACCAACAGACAGACCACCACTGACAGACGGACCACCTCTGATAGACGGACCACCACTGGCAGACGGACCATCTCTGACAGACGGACCACCACTGACAGACCACCACTGATAGACGGATCACCACTGACGGACGGACCACCACTGACAGACGGACCACCACTGACAGACGGACCACCCTGACGCACCTCTGACAGACGGACCACCACTGACAGAAGGACCACCTCTGACGGACGGACCACCACTGACAGACGGACCACCTCTGACAGACGGACCACCACTGACAGACGGACCACCACTGACAGACGGACCACCTCTGACAGACGGACCACCACTGACAGAAGGACCACCTCTGACGGACGGAACTGACAGACGGACCACCTCTGACAGACGGACCACCACTGACAAGGACAGACGGACCACCACTGACAGACGGATACCACCAACAGACAGACCACCACTGACAGACGGACCACCTCTGACAGACGGACCACCACTGACAGACGGACCACCACTGACAGACGGACCACCTCTGACAGACGGACCACCACTGACAGAAGGACCACCTCTGACGGACGGACCACCACTGACAGACGGACCACCTCTGACAGACGGACCACCACTGACAGACGGACCACCACTGACAGACGGACCACCACTGACAGACGGATACCACCAACAGACAGACCACCACTGACAGACGGACCACCTCTGACAGACGGACCACCACTGACAGACGGACCACCACTGACGGACGGACCACCTCTGACAGACGGACCACCACTGACAGACGGACCACCACTGACAGACGGACCACCAGTGACAGACGGACCACCACTGACAGACGGACCACCACTGACAGACGGACCACCTCTGACAGACGGACCACCTCTGACAGACGGACCACCTCTGACAGACGGACCACCTCTGACAGACGGACCACCACTGACAGACGGACCACCACTGACAGACTGACCACCTCTGACAGACGGACCACCTCTGACAGACGGACCACCTCTGACAGACGGACCACCTCTGACAGACGGACCACCACTGACAGACGGACCACCTCTGACAGACGGACCACCTCTGACAGACGGACCACCTCTGACAGACGGACCACCACTGACAGACGGACCACCACTGACAGACGGACCACCACTGACAGACGAACCACCTCTGACAGACGGACCACCAGTGACAGACGGACCACCACTGACAAAAGGACCACCTCTGACAGACGGACCACCACTGACAGACGGACCACCACTGACAGACGGACCACCAGTGACAGACGGACCTCCTCTGACAGACGGACCACCTCTGACAGACGGACCACCACTGACAGACGGACCACCAGTGACAGACGGACCTCCTGCTGACGGCGGACGGCGGCGGTGTGTTGTCGGCGTCGACACTGAGACTGAGCGCCGTTGGCCGGCTTACATGAGGAGCGACGGCTCAGCGAGAGGGCGCGTCCTGTCACAGTGGCACGCCAGTCGGAGTACCGTCAGGGAGCTGACGTAGACCTGGCAGATGGTCCCTAGCGGACATGTAAAGCTCCGCTTCTGGCGCCCAGAGGCGTACCGTCACTGAGCTGACGGGTCCCTAGCGGACATGTAACGCTCCGCTTCTGGCGCCCACAGGCGCTGGACAGCCCGGAAATCGCTTTTGGCGGACAGGATTGACAGCGTTAGATTGCCAATACAGTGGATAACCGTTATCAGATTAGAGGACAGTGGTGGCCCGGATTGATTGATTAGGGTAACAGTGCTGGCCCGGATCCCTTAATTAGGATGAAAGTGCTGCCTGATCCCTTGAATAAGGGAACAGTACTGGCCCGGATCCCTTGATTAGGAAGACAATGCTGACCAAGATCCCTTGATTAGGTTGACAGTGGTGGCCAGGATCCTTTGATTAGGGTGAGAGTGTTGGCCCGGAACCCTTGAATTGCTGGTGGCAGACTGCTCTCCGATGGCTGAAACAAAATATCATACCACGCGCACTGCCTTACATGGTGCGTCCCTGAACCCATGGGGCCTCGGATCGTGCATTGTCACGCGCACTGCCTTACATGATGCGTCCCTGAACCCATGGGGCCTCGGATCGCGCATTGTCACGCGCACTGCCTTACATGGTGCGTCCCTGAACCCATGGACAGTCTCGGCAGTGGCAGGAGGACGGTGGTACACTGTGGTGGCCGGGCCTGGACGTGGTTGCAGTCAGCGGCCTCCGCCCAACTCACCAGTACGCACTACCCCTGAGGCGTATGCCCTCGAGGCCTTCCAGGAAAAAACCTCAGACCGGAACTGATATTGGATTGAAACCTTGACCCACTATTATGTGTGTAGCTGGCATTTTTGGGCGAGTCAGCTGCTTCGGTTATAGTGCGCCCTGGGGCACAATTAGGAGATACAGCGTGGCATGACAGATATTCGGTTTGCTGACAAATATTAATTAGTTACGAAGTAATACATATAGACACCAACTTATCAAACAGCTTGACCTGGTGAGCTGTTTGATGGAAGTCTAAACGCTTTATAACTTTATATAGGGTGTACCTAGCAGTGGGTTCAGCACCTTCCTTCGGGATGTGATACTGATGAGATTGTCTATGGTAGCACAATGGGTATGATGGGAGGAGTTTGTAATTGTTGAGTGTATTATGCAATAGCAAGTGAGTCTCTTATTAAGTCTGAACGCTTTATGAATTTGTGTGGGGTGTGCCTAGCAGTGGATTCGGCACCTTCCTTCGGGATGTGATGCTGATGAGATTGTCTATGGTGGCACGCATAGGCGCACCGGAGGGGGGGCCCAGGGGGCCCGGCCCCCCCATGAGACCAAAGTGCCCTTTTGACCGAAAAGTGCCCTCTTGGCCGGAATGTCCCAAATTTAGCCCAAAAATCACCTGCCTTATGTGCCCCGCCTGTGCCAAAGGTGCCCTTTGGGCCCAAAACTGCCCTTTTGGCCTAAAAATGACATTCCCCTGTGCCCTTTCCTGTCCTATGCCTGTCCCAATTAGGTGGCCTTTTGATCTAAAAGTGCCCTGTGCCCTACCCTGTACCCTGCCCTGTGCCTTGTGCTGTACCGTGAACTCTGCCCTGCCCTGTGTCCTGCCCTTTGCCCTGCCCTATGCCCTGCCCTGTGCCCTGCCCTGTGTCCTGCCCTGTGCCCTGCCCTGCCCTGTGCCCTGTGCCCTGCCCTGCCCCCGCTATTTTTATTGTGTTACATGTTTGTGTACCTGTCACCTGCCTTCAGGACCATCGCCTTCGTGTCAGCTGTTATCATCCTTTCCAGAAATCCACATCCTGCGTACTTTTACATCAAAGGTAAGCGGGCAACCTTCATCTCACGACATAATGCATGCAGGCTGCATGTTTTTGGAAATATTATTGTAAATACAAGGGTTCGGTGCTATAACATATAACGTGTCCCATGGAAAATTCACGCTCCCCCCCCCCCCGGTCAGCAAACCTTCCAGTGTGCCCCGGGCCGCAAAGTGCCCTTTTGGAGCCGGTCAAGTGCCCTTTTGGAGCCGGCCAAGTGCCCTTTTCGGTCCGGGCCCCCCATTGAAAAATCCTGGGTGCGCGCCTGGTGGCATGTTGGGTATGATGGGAGGAGCTTGTGATTGTTGAGGGTGTTATGCGGTAGCAAATGAGTGGTGCTAGATAGGCTGGGATATATATCTTCCTAGGAACTTGGGATAAGGGATTTATTGGGGTGAGAGTATGTACATTTCTAGTACCTTTTCTGGATAGGCTTAACCCAGATGGGCCCCTGTGGCTCTTATTAAGCCTTAATACTTTATGACTTTATGACTTTATGAGCTAACCCGGGATCACGTGTTAATTTTTATATTTTCTTAGATCATTTGTCTGTGCACTCACCTTCCATTTCTGGCTGCATCTCGTTATATATTTCACTTAGAATGTTTCTAAGTACACCTAAATGTCCCGTCGGTAACAGGTCACGACCTGACCCGACCTTGCTGAGCTATATTACCATGCTGGGCTTTTTTGCCGCAGTATGTGTTCAACAATCGTCAAAAGGTACCTATGCCAACTTTGAAAGTGATATCACTTTCACATCACCTTGATCTTGAATGATTCAGTAGTTTCAGAAAACGTTACTTCAGTTGACGCATTCTCTTGAAGAACTGCATTAGGTAATTGTGTTTCCCCAGGGCTCTCTCAAACCGTATGTTCTCACCCGGTCATTCACACCGCAACAACAGATCAAATGGCCCCTTTTTGGTAATGACCGTACTATCAACTGTTTATGCTGAGTACTGTTGTGCGAGTCAGGGGCGGATCCAGCAATTTTGATGGAGGGGGTCTGCCCAGGGGCGTCGCCACCGGGGGGGGGGGGGGCAGCGGGGGCAGTCGCCCCCTGCCGTGAGACTGGGCCCCCCACCCTGAAATTTGAGGAGGCCGCTATCGGGAAGTGCACAGGAAAAAGGTGAGCAAGGAGGCCGACGGGACAGAAGATCATGCTGTCAAGGAGGCCTCAAGACTGGCAACGAGACTCCCAGGAAATCTAATCGGATCCCTATAAGAGACGCAGGCCAGAAATTGAGAGGAGGCCCCCAGGACGAAAAGGATATCACCGAGACGGGCAAGAAGCCACCCAGGTTAGACAAGAATGCTTCCGATGGGTGGCAGGATATTCTTAATTTGGAAAACGAGGCCCCCAAGATGGAAGAGGGGGGGATTTTGGGGGGGGGAGAGGAAGCCCCTACAATAGAAAATAACGACATATGATAGGAGAGATTTATCCGGACGCAAGAGGGGCCCCAAGATGGAAAAGAAGGTCTCCGCAGGAATGAGAGAAGGCCACTGAGACCAGCCAGATGAGGCACATATTTTGGAAGAGGAGGACCCTAGGAGAGAAGATTTGTGACTAGGACGCAAAAGCACCCTGCTAAGAGGATAATGAGGCTCCAAGCACAGATGAGGAGGCCTCCAAGACGTGAGAGGAGGCCCCTAATTTGAAAAAGGAGTCACCTAGAAGAGGATAGGAGGCCCCAGAAATAAAGAGAGTGCCAAAAAGTTGGCACGGAGGCCCTCAGGATTGCAAAGGAGGCCTCAATACGGGAAGGAAGGCCCCAGAAAATGAGAGGAGGCCCTAAGACGGAAGAGAAAGCCAGTGAATATGAGATGAGGTTTCGGAGACGCAAAAGCAGGCCCCAAAACGGGTAAGGTTCCACCAAGATAGAAAATGATGATCCAGAGACGTGGCAGGAGGCACCTAATTCGGAAGAGGACGACACAAGATCGGAAATGAAACCCCATGATGAACGAGGAGGCCCCTAGAATAGGAGAGAAAGGCTATTGGATAAGAGAGATGGCTCCCAGGCGGGAAAGAAGGCTCCAAGACGGGTAAGAAGGTCCCCAGGAAATGACAAGGCCACTGAGATAGGAAAGGGTGCTTGTAATTTGGAAGAGGAGGCACCTGGGAGAGAAAAGGAGTCCACCAGGAGATAAGAGGCCACCATTAAGATGGGCAAAGATCGAATCAAAACGCAGAGCAAGGGGCCCCTAAGACGTGAGAGGAGGCCCCTAATTTGAAAAAGAAGGCATCTAAACGAAAAAGGAGGCCCTGCAGGACTCTAGAGGAGTCCCTCAAGACGGAGTAGGAGGTCTCCAGGACCGAATGAGGCCCCGAAGAACGGAAGGAGTTCCCAGGAAATGAGAGGGGACCCTTAAGATGGGAGTGATAGTAAGTATGAAAGGAGGAAAGGTTTCCGAAATTGAAGATCTCCTCAGGACGGGTAAGGCTTTGCCAGGACAAAGGCGGAGGCCCACGAGGCGTGGCAGGAGGCCCATAATTTGGCAGAGAATGCCCCTGGAACATGAGAGGAAGCCCCATGCCATGTTGAAGGGCCCCATGATGTAAAAGGAGGCCCTCCAAGACGGGAGAGGAGGACCATTGAATATGGATGAGGGAAGGGCACACGAGGAGACATCCAAAACCGGTAAAGAGGCTCCAGGAAATGAGACGAGACAACTAAGACGCGAGAGGAGGCCTATAATTTGCAAGAAGAAGCCCCTAAGAAATAGTAGGAGCCGTGCCGGATTACTGGAAAACTACGATATGGGCCCCAAAAGATTCGGCCGGGGCCTCTGAAAATCACGCTGAGCCTGGGGGTACCAAAAAGTCACGCCCGGACCATGGAAATCACGGTAGGGGAACGACAGGTCGTACCGTGCACCAACAGTCTCATTGGGACCAAAACAAATGAAGCCGGGGCAACGAAAAACAATCCGGACATGGATAATGACTCTGGAGCCCCAACAATGACGCCAAAAGCCCCCAAAACGTATCGGATCCCCCCAAAAGTGTCGAGGCCGCTAAAACTCGCGTATAGGATCCACGCAAATGACGTCGGGGCCCAAAAGATCACATTGGACTAAAAAACAGTCGCGTCGCAGCCCTTGAAAATCACACTGGGGCCTAAAAGGTCGCACCGGGGCCCCAAAAGTTGCAGCTGCCCCCAAAATCAAATATTAACCGGAATGTCACTCTGCGGCCTTAAAAAGCGGGTCAAAGTCCCACAAAAACCCGGTGAGCTCCGGAATAAAACGTGTCAGGGCACCGAAAAAATCGCACTGGGAGGCCGAAGAATCGTATACAGGGTCCCAAAAATATCGCACAAGGACATTTGAAAAAACAGAACTCGATGTCAAAAAAGTTCACACCGAAACTCAATCGAATCGAACCCAGCACCGGAAAATTAAGAACAGGTCCAGAAAAAAATTACCAGGAGGGTTCTTCTGCTCAGAAAGGTGCCATCGGTTGAAAAACTCCTTCAGTAACCGCAGTGGTATATCAAAGCGCCAAATGTCCCCTCCCTCCTGAGAGGGATAAGCTCCCAAAATCGTGCCAGGCCCCCAAAAGTCGCGCTGGGGCCACCAAAATTCGCGTCGGTCCATCAGAATTCGCGCAGGGGGCTCCGAATAAATACGGCAGGCCCTAGAAAACACGCTTAGAGGCCCGACAATTTGGAACAGGCCACAGCTAAGTACAACGTGCCCCGAAAATTCGAACTGGTCCCCCCAAATATCGCGCTCGGGACCCACAATTCCCATCGGTGGTCCCAACAATTTGGTCTGGGCATACAAAATTCACGTCGGGGCTCCCAAAAATTGGCGTCTAGGGCCCCACATAAGCACAGTGTGACCCCAAAAATCGCATCGGTATCCGAAAAAAAATCAATTCGTGGCCCTCCAAAGCAAGGAGGGATTCCAAAACACAAATGTCCGTTCCAGGAGAATGGCCCTGGAGCGCCCAAAAAATATCACCGTTGCCTTCATGCTTCAGTCGCGAAGGCATGAAGGCAATGGGTGATATTTTTTGGCATTTTATTCAGATGCCTTCACAAATCGAGTACGGCCCCGGAAAACATACCGGAGCTCGAAAAATCGAGGTGGAATGCAAAAACATGGGGCCAGGGGCTGACAAAATCAGGCCGGGATTCGGACTTTAAAAACAAAGTGAGGAAAGTTCTACAAAAATCGCGTTGAGCCCAGAAAACTGGCGTTGGGTCCCCGGAACCACGCGCCTGGGCACGATAAATCGCGCTGGGACACATACAAATCGCACCGAAGCCCTAATATCATATTGGGACCCTACAAATGTGCGTCAGAAGCCCCAAATAAACATAGCGGGACCCTAAGAACACAACGAGGGCCGAAAATGCAACTGGCCCTCCAAAGCGCACAGTATCGGAAAAAGCGACAGGGTCTTAAAACATGCGCTGCAGTCCTAAATAAACATACCGGGATCTCTATAAAAAACAAACAAACAAAAACACTAGAAGCTCTCAAAGCACACAGGGGTCATGAGACCGCACAAGGGCTTAAAAAGAGTCTGGGGCCGAAAAAAGCAACATGGCCCCAAAACGAACAAAAAGACCGGGCACTAAATAAACACATCGGGATTTTCGAAAACGCCCGAAACCTAAAAAAATCCTCGGTGCACAAAAAAGCAACAAAACCCTACAACGAGCAGGGGATTCAAAAATGTGTTGAGTCCCTAACAAAGATGGCCTGGAGCTCTGAGACGGGGGCGGTCAAGTTGTTCCGGGCCTGTGACGTAACCAAGGCGATACTCGGCAGCACCTTGCGTGCATGTCAAGCCAAAACGGCCAATATTTGCCACGGCTTTACGCACGCAATTTGTGTTGTATGTAGGCAAATTTGACATCATGCGAATGCCTGAAGAATTCTACATACGAATCCGGATCGTTTTTACTTGCATCGCCTCGAAAAGTATGTTTCCTTACCGGTAAACGAGGACACTACACAAAACCGGCCGGCCGACTCCCGGAGGGCGGGGCCTAGAGTCGTTGCCATGACGAACGGCTGGCCCTCAAGGCCAGTCGTGCGCCGAGCCTGGACAGAAAAGGAACCTGCTGTTAAATGAAATTGCCAGGAATCTGCTACATTGGGAATATTCTACTATAGGTTTCTATAATCTGCCAGATGTCCACCACATTCTAGTAGAATATTGCTTATTCTAGCTGTGACGTCACCAAGGCACAGTATATACTAGATCTGATAATATACTAAACTTGGGTGTACCCGTTCTTTAATATACTCTGCTCTGAGACACATCCATAGACGACGAAAGACGCAACGGGTCCAAAAAAGAACACTGAGGCAGGACCTCGCTTCGGTAGCCAATCTGGGAGCATATTTAATGAAAGATATGAGGTGCATCAAAGCTCAGCGGGTATCCGCATTTTTAACCACCAGAAAATGTGGAAAGTAGGGAACTAATGACATCATTTAATTAATAGAATTTTCGCAGCGAACGCCCATACCAAGCATTCCATCACGTCAAGTATGGCGCGAGTCATCATGTGGCAGCAATTAGCAAAACGTAGGAGGCCTAGCAGAAACCGAAGCATCGCAGGAAGTGTGGCGAATGCGCCGAATGTGCAAGATGGGTATGCACTGGGTACTGTAGGTATGCACGTGCACCAACGTTGGCGTTGTGGCGACCGGGCGCTATGAGCTGGAATGCCTGAAATTGGGAAGCTTTACATTTTACAGTGATTTGTATAGGTGTAATTTCAGCAGTGTGAGGTGACTTATCAAGAGATATCAATAGAAAACCTTCGAACAGGGTGGGGGAGTTAGGGTTGAAATCCGACGAATCAGAAACGACGGTGGTAGATTAGGCCCCTCCACAGGACAATTCAGTTGGTCACTAATTATTACATTTAAAAACGGTCCCTTTTGACAAAATAGTGGTCGAAATCCGAAGACTTTTTACTGGGGGTAGGTGGTCCACCTCAAAATCCGTTTGCCCCCTCCCCCTTTGACGTAAAGATAGGTACGCCACTGGTCCCCTAATAATTTTCAGAAACATACGCCCATGGGGACAAAGCCAACATTGAGGGGGAAAATTCCCTCTCACAAGCGTACAAAACAACACCCATGCCCCATATAAAGAAGGAGAACTGATGTTTTTAACTGTATTTTCGTCCTACAAACTTGTTTTCTGTGATTGGTTGGTTATTTGGATTTAGGGGCGCATCGACCGCGTTGGTCACATAGCGCCCATTGTTTTCTGTGATTACAGCCTGTATGATTAGAGCTTCCCAGCTTCAATACCTTCTCGACGTCATTTACAAAACGGTACAGCACCGCGAAAACCATGGGTGTTACGGTGTGAAATTTGAAGGTTTTGCATTATTTATGCATTGCCATTGTTGCATTGCTAGTTATGCATTGTTATTCAATGTTTGTTCTTGCCGTGAATTTATTCGCTGAGGATTTATTAGTTTAGCTTGTGTGCCAGATGCATTCCAGCCAGCACCAAATGTTATACAAATCAATAAATCCCAAAGATAAAGATCAGAAAACCAATTCAATCCACTTCTCGATGTCACCTTCACTTCACTTCTCGCGAACCTGCGAAATTGTCGTCCTAGGACTGATAAATGATCGTTTAAGCTTGCTTATGACATCAAGCTGGTCGGAATGACTAACCGTAGTGATGAATCTAGCTATATTCAGTTAGACTTGCAGGACATAGAATTGGGTTGATAAGTTGGAGATATCTTTAAGATATGCTTGGCACCGGCCCCGCCAGCTCGCTGCAATCTAGAGGCCAGTGGGAAGATTCTTCTGGTCGAGAAAGCATAAAAAACATTGGTTTGTTTTGGCACTTAGGTATGTATCCACATATTACTTATTTATACCCTGGTATGGATCAGTCCTCAGTGAAAAATGATTATTGCTATTGGGTTTTGCATAAATGATGCACCATGCCAAGAACGAACAAGACATCAATATGAAATCATGTTTCCCGTTTCCGAACCACATGAAGAGCCTAAAAAACAATAGGAGGCCTTAACACAATGGAGTCCCCCTTTCGGGGAGCAGGAGGCCCCCTTTCAACCTTGCCCCCCTGGAAGAATTTCGTGGCGACGCCACTGGGTCTGCCACTTATCTGGAGGGCGCCACTGCGGAAGTCCCGACACCTTTCTGTGAGGGAGGGGGGGAGGGGCACACATATCCTAGTCCCCCTGAATCTGCATCTGGCGCGAGTTGGTCTACACATTTTCAGCGTGATTTGCTTCTTGAACACTGCTGTTTTACGGATCTTCCTTGCCACCTTGACATCTAGGAACGGCAGAGTACCATGATACTCCTTCTCGACTGTGCAATAAATATCCGGAGACAAGCTATTTAGATAGCTATCGCAGCTCGGCGATATGATCTTCCCTGACCACTATAAAAGTGACAACCTATCCTTCTCATACTTGGACTGTATGCTGAAACGCATTGAATGCTCGGTCGTCCAGTTTCTCCACAAATAAAGTGGCCATAACTACACTGAATGTACTTACCATAGCTATGCTTTATTCATATATCTACCATTGACCTGGAAGTACACTGCGTTGCTACACACCTTTAACAGAGGTGAAATGTTCTTCACTGCTATGCACGTTCAAGCGCTGTGCATACAAGATTTCCCTAATTTGCAACCTCGCCATCTAAGTTCTATTTTCCAATTTAATGCCGATATCTTTCGTCATTGTAATAATATCAATAACCTTGATGCACTGTCATTCTGCTACCACCAAACACTAAGTCGCATTTTGCACAGTTGAAGCTAAGTTGCTGCTCGTACATATGAGATATCAAAGTTGCTAATAATCGAAATCGGCAACGACGGCAGATCTTTTATATTGTGCTGATGATACTCCTGCATGTGCGGGAACACTGCATTTTCACATGAATGTAATGACGAAATATAGTGTACTGGTTTTTTCTTCCCACAAAAGGTTAGAAGTCAAGGCGTGGGAAAAAAGCTCGTACAATTCAGCTAACATAGGCATCAATCCGCACAACTACCTAATTCGTCTTTATTACATCACACTATTCGCACATGTAAGGTAAGCTGGCAAATAGCATTTTAATGAAACTGTATAAGCTTGTTTGGTGCAAAAGATGTGTGACAACAAGGCAAATATCACGGTCATTACAAAGCATCAAATAATAAGACTTTATTTCGTTTATGTTCATGAAATATACACGCATAGCACAAGGGTATCAACAGAGAATATTGACGTGGTTTTGCAAAGCAAGCACAACCATGTAAGTCTACCTCTACCTCGACGTAGACCTAGTGCGCATAGTTCACTAGAAAGTCGTGGCAGTCAGACACCAGTCTCGGTGAGCTCCCGAGATACCCCAGGCGTACCGCACAGACTTAGTATCCCGACGTCATCACGTCACGCACATCAGAACTCCTCTCAAAATGACACCTAAGCGCGAGTCCAGACGCATAAAGCCCGTACCGGTAACACGACCGAAGGCCGGCTCGCCACGCAGCCAGCCGCGAATGACATCCGGCGGCCGGCCTCCGCAGCGCGTCTGACGGGCCGACCGGTGCGTCGTCCCCCAACACCGGGACCGCCACCCGATGCCGGAGAAAGCCTAACGCTCAAACACGACGACAAAAGATACAAAAGATGCAACCGGAACGCAACGTCGCGCTTACATGTCGCACGACCATCGGCAAGAATGAGCACACGGCTGGCAGACAAATCGGCGGCGACGCAGTTCGCAGAAGAGGCAGTGGAGGCAACAGACAGCATAAGCTGGGAGTATGGAGGCGACAGGCCAGGGATGATTGGCGTGCTGGGCGACAGCCCGGGACTAGCCGGGTGGCGAGCCGACCAGCACCGCTGTGCTGGTGGCGCCACCACCGCGGCTCCGCACAACACCGGTGGGAGCAGCACCCACACCACTACGCCAGACCGGCAGTGTGAGCATCACCTCGACAGCGCTGGTGCGACCGCACGTCAACTGGCGAGCTCTGGCGAGCTGCGGCACAGCGCAGGCGTGTGCTCGGCGGAGATGCCGACACAAAACAGCCCCACGTTCGGCCGCCGTGGTGGCACGCGCACACTCGAGGAGTGAGATCTCTGCAGACAATGAACACGTACCAGGCCCTGCGCGTTAGATCTTACTCGTCATGCTCAAGTACCAAACAAGTACCAAGCAAGTACCAAACAAGCTCAATTGGTCCCAACAGAGGGAGTACGTACCAAACGTAACCATTGCGATGCAAAAATGTCACATGTAAGCACTTGGCCAGCTGTTTCCATCAGCAGTAAGTACTACTAGACCGGGCATGATCCCAGCACGCTCCGCGACCCCCACAATCCAACATAAGGTCTGCATATCTCCCGGTCAAAAGAGCTTACTCTTACATCACGCTATCATTCAAGTACGCAAACAGATCCTTCAATTTATCACGGAAAAGAAAATAAGAAAAACACCGGAATCTGCAAGGGCTGCATCAGCACCAAACGATTTGGCTCAGCACAGACCCTACGCTCTCGCAAGGAAGACGAACACCTTCTCCGCTGGGCGAAGCAGCTCCACGAGATCCATGCTTGTCGCGCTCACGAGCGCTCGGCCCTCCATAAATAGACATGTAGTACTGAGCAACAGCCGACTGCTGTCGGACATCAAGGGCCTCCGAAGGCCCGGCCACACACGTCGACATGTACACAGGCTAAAAACGAAATACCAAAGCAGTAGCACGTCGTCAGAACAAGCACACAGTGTAGCATTCATCCTGCCCACTCACAACAGCCAGTCATTCCATGGAACCTCCGAACTAGCATTCATAATGACTAGGTGATATTATCATCCAGGTCAGGGAGCGCCAGAGCGGTGACCCGGACTTGACCTTTGGCTCGGGTATCAGCTGTCCAATCACCAGACGCCACTGTGCTCCTAGGCAAAGATTTTCAGCCGATGCATCATTGGCAGTACAGCATCACCCATGATGGTACACCTTGCCACTGCTATCAGCAGGGGCAAGGAGCGGTGCTCTACCTCACTCCGCGGCCGCCTCTGAAACGGCCAGCGGTGCTCTACCTCACTCCACGGCCGCCTCTGGGACGGCCAGCGGTGCTACGCCTCACCACACGGCCACCTCTGGAGCGCCCACCGCCAGGAGCGGTGCTCTACCTCATCCTGCGGCCGCCTCTGGAACAACCAGTGGTGCTCTACCTCACCACGCAGCTGTGCCTGGGGCGCCCACCGCCGCCAGGAGCGGCACTCATACCTCATCCTGCGACCGTGCCTGGGACGCGCGCCTGTCGGCAGCACCAGCGGACGCCGGGTGGTGTGGTTTACCGCAGCACGTCTCCGGCGGGCGGTGTAGTTTACCGCAGCACGTCTCCGGGGGGTGGCGTGGTTTACCGCAGCACGTCTCCGGCGGGCAGCGTGGTTTACCGCAGCACGTCTCCGGCGGGTGGCGTGGTTTACCGCAGCACGTCTCCGGGGGGGGCGGTGCCGGGCGTGGTTTCCCGCAGCACATCTCCGGGGGGGGGGGCGGTGCCGGGCGTGGTTTACCGCAGCACGTCTCCGGGGGGCGGTGCAGGACGCTGTAGGATGCTCATGGGTCGGCCGGCGGCGGCCGGCGGCTGTCGGCTGGGCTGCACGTCACGCATGTCCGGCTGCAGTCGCTCCTTGATCAGCTGGGTGTAGTCCTTCACCAGGTTGGCGATCATGAACGCCTGCCGGGTCGGTCGAGGTCAAACTAGGCCACGTATTAAATGGGAGACTGGGTCAAGTGCAAAGGACGAGTGTCTGGTGCGGGATGCTGACCTGGACGGGTGTCAGTGGTGCGGGATGCTGACCTGGACGAGTGTCAGTGGTGCGGGATGCTGACCTGGACGGGTGTCAGTGGTGCGGGATGCTGACCTGGACGGGTGTCAGTGGTGCGGGATGCTGACCTGGACGGGTGTCAGTGGTGCGGGATGCTGACCTGGACGGGTGTCAGTGGTGCGGGATGCTGACCTGGACGGGCACCTACACCCGTCCATTGTCGTCAGTGGTCTTTGGAGCTCACCGCCGCGGACAAGTGTTGCGACGCTGGGGTATCGTCCGGTGCGACGGCTGGCACTGGGGCATCGTCCTGGTGCGACGGCTGGCACTGGGGCATCGTCTGGTTCCATGGCTGACACTGAGGTATCGTCTGGTCCCATGACTGGCACTAGGGTATCGTTTGGTCCCACGGCTGTCACTAGGGTATCGTCTGGTCCCATGACTGGCACTAGGGTATCGTTTGGTGCCACGGCTGGCACTAGGAGTATCGTCTGGTTCCATGGCTGTCACTGAGGTATCGTCTGGTCCCACGGCTGTCACTAGGGTATCGTTTGGTGCCACGGCTGGCACTAGGGTATCGTTTGGTGCCACGGCTGTCACTAGGGTATCGTCTGGTCCCATGACTGGCACTAGGGTATCGTCTGGTGCCACGGCTGGCACTGGCACAGAGTGGTGAGAACGATAAATGAACTGTAAAACATTGAATATGCGATATTGATTCTGATATTTCACGAAATCTGTGGGTAGCTCAATATGACGAGGGGAAAGCTGTCCAACCGTCTGACCAGGTGAAGTTTGTCTCAGACCACCGCATTCAGATGTGCATCATATGAACAGTACCTGCTGGATTAATGGAATGTTATCGATTAGGGACTATGGCTTCAAAATTTCAACAATACGGCTATTCTGAATCTGAATAGCTGGCAGAGCCATGGAGCAGATATCTCATGCACCGCATCTATCTGAACTTAGCAATGTGGAGGGGAAAGTTCCAAGGTCACGCAGGTCAGGTCGAGGTTATATAAGTATATCACGTTGTAGCGCGCTGATATATTATCGCGTGGATGACGACCCCGATGAGGCTTTGAGTGCTGCTTAGTTTTGACTATATATCCAAAACCTGGCGACTTTAGCCAACTATTCCAAAAAATAAATTATGTGAATCACATTATGTCCTAATTCTAGCCAGAGGGCTCAGAGAAGAAGTTATGGCAAACCGTTCTGCCATTTATAGTTTCTGTCGAGGTCGTGCCGTGACCTCGACCTCGACCACGGTCGAGGTCGGCCGTGCCGTGCCGTGACCTATAGTTTCTGTCGAGGTCGTTCAATATACTGCGAGTATATTGTGATTAAACATGCTACGTGGTTATTATATACCATGTGGCTATTTATTTCGTTCTTATACACTTAGCGCTTGATGTATGCCTCAGAAAGTGGTGTGCCCAGAGGGTCAACATTTGGAGCCTTTTCAAAACTATCTGCATCGAACTAAAGGACGTATACTGTACTGAACTTTGCATGGTTTATTTTAAACTTCCAACCGGTTTTATGATCAATGGCGAAATTCGGACACTGCCATTTTCGCTGCTATTGTGAAATTTGGGGGTCTGAATATCCCATATTTCTCTCGAAACATAGACGACAGAAATAAATGAAACCAGCCCAACATTGGGTGGGCCCACACCAGCCCACCATTGGGTGGCCCTCACCAACCCACCATTGGGTGGCCCTCAACCACGCCACTGCACTAAAATATGTTTTCGGGTGTAAGTGGTGGAATGGACTTTTGAAAACTATTCAATATCCAGAACAGAACGACAATGTACCGAACAATCACAACCATGAGCCCTCACCAAGCCCGACCCACAGCCCGCCAAGAGCAGCGACTGAATAGTGCAGTTTACAGCAGCTTACTCTTGGCGAAAATAAGCCAACATTATATTCCACCAGCACGTCGAAACTCGAAAATTGTTGGTCACAATGCACCCTGATCGGTAAAAATGTTTGTATATGGAATCAAACAAATATTGAAATAATAGCACCACTTGCAGAGGTGTATCACACAAAATATCATTTAGACAAAGGCTGACACAAGGTTGAAGACTTGGTCAATATCAAGAATGGACATTTTTATTCATGTCCTTAGCCGAAAAAATAAAAGTTCTATGTCTATCTCATATGACCCACAAATAAACTCGAATGTACTCTACGGTACACCGCATTGCCTGACACATAGCTAATTACATATTTATGCGTTATGCGTCAAAGCGGCAGCCTTACACTGAATCAGTTTTGTTTTGATAGTTTTGAACAGAACAGAAGCCTTACCCTGAATCAGAGCCTGCAGTGACATCGGCTGCCACACGGCGACGGCGACGTGACAAGTACACTCCACTCACCTGTCCCGTGTTCAGGATGATTTTACTCTGCTTGCGCGTGCTGCCGGTGATGATCATGAGCGAGTTGATGGCCGGGCTGTAGTTGACGATGTAGTCGTACTCGTAGGTGCAGAGAACGTTGCGGCTGCGGAAGTCGAGCAGATGCACGCCGTGCTCGTCCACGGCCAGCCACAGCATCTTGGGCCAGTTGGAGGTGAACGATTGCTGTGGACGCGCGCCGACCAATGAAGCGCGCTGACACACCTGGCGCCGCCAAACGCAGGGCGAATGACGCGGTGCGATACACTTGGCGCCGCCAACCGCAGGGCGAATGACGCGGTGCGATACACTTGGCGCCGCCAAACGCAGGGCGAATGACGCGGTGCGATACACTTGGCGCCGCCAACCGCAGGGCGAATGACGCGGTGCGATACACTTGGCGCCGCCAAACGCAGGGCGAATGACGGTGAGATACATTTGGATGCCGGGCCACGCTGGATAAATGAGCTGCAGGGGAGCATAGTGCCTGAAGCGGTACGGATGGTGCTTCCTGGGTTGTGTCGGGACAGTGTCTCCCACTTAATGAAAGGAATGTAGGTACAGGTCTAGTATCTTTTTTAGCACTGGACTGTATATCGGCTTGATTAATTGATGATTGGGGCTCAACGAAACTACACGCACTGCAACACAAAAAGCTAGGAGAGCTAACATTTAATTGAAGATGGCCTACAGTGAACTTGAGCAAACCAACATGAAACAAATCCTGGGCAAGCTAATACAAATGCACGTGTGCACAAAACAGCATTCAGGAACGACCGGTTGCAACTGAGATTTTGGGCGTGCCCGAGGACTGAAACTAATGGATACACAGGGGAAAACGAGGTACAGGGATATGGAGAGGAACCGAGGCACATGTAAATGCAGGGGAGCCGAGGCACATGGACAGGTGGGGACGAACGAGGCACACACAAATGCGGTGGAATAAGAACCTTGGGTTCTTTTACGACGCATCCAACCGCTAGGTTATATAGCGTCGCCAACCTCTCACGCCGATTGGTCGCGGGTGGACTCGGTAAATACAAATGCGGTGGAAATGAGACACAAGGACATGCAGGAGCGGACACAAGAACACGTGGGAAAATGAGATAGCATTACGCCGGATTACGGAGCGACGAGATAGTCAGTCACCAGACCATCGTAAGTTCATCGTAAGACCATCGTAAATCACATCACCGAGCACAGACCATAAGATCATCAATCACAGTCGCAAGACTCGTACATCAGTACATCGGGCGAACTAGACGGCAACACACCCGACAGCTAAGCCAGGCAAGAACGAACCACAACAGGGAATTCAGAGACACTAGTGAGGACACAGAGACATGCACAATGGGAAGATTAGCATGGATTCTTATTAGGAGTGTTGCACGAGCTAGGGCGAGAGGTGGACTGTGGGGCTCCTTTGTTACAGACACAGCACGAGCGAGGGCGAGAGGCGGGCTATGGGGCTCCCTTGTTGCAGACACAGCACGAGCGAGGGCGAGAGATACGCTGTGGGGCTTCCTCGTTGCAGACACAACACGAGCGAGGGCGAGAGGCGGACTGTGGGGCTCCCTTGTTGTAGACACAGCACGAGCGAGGGCGAGAGGTGGACTGTGGGGCTCCCTTGTTGTAGACACAGCACGAGCGAGGGCGAGAGGTGGACTGTGGGGCTCCCTTGTTGTAGACACAACACGAGCGAGGGCGAGAGGCGGACTGTGGGGCTCCCTTGTTGCAGACACAGCACGAGCGAGGGCGAGAGATAGGCTGTGGGGCTTCCTCGTTGCAGACACAACACGAGCGAGGGCGAGAGGCGGACTGTGGGGCTCCCTTGTTGTAGACACAGCACGAGCGAGGGCGAGAGGTGGACTGTGGGGCTCCCTTGTTGTAGACACAGCACGAGCGAGGGCGAGAGGTGGACTGTGGGGCTCCCTTGTTGTAGACACAACACGAGCGAGGGCGAGAGGCGGACTGTGGGGCTCCCTTGTTGCAGACACAACACGAGCGAGGGCGAAGAGGCGGGCTGTGGGGCTCCCTTGTTGCAGACACAACACGAGCGAGGGCGAGAGGCGGACTGTGGGGCTCCCTTGTTGCAGACACAACACGAGCGAGGGCGAAGAGGCGGGCTGTGGGGCTCCCTTGTTGCAGACACAACACGAGCGAGGGCGAGAGGTGGACTGTGGGGCTCCCTTGTTGTAGACACAACACGAGCGAGGGCAGAGGCGGACTGTGGGGCTCCCTTGTTGCAGACACAACACGAGCGAGGGCGAGAGGCGGACTGTGGGGCTCCCTTGTTGCAGACACAACACGAGCGAGGGCGAGAGGTGGACTGTGGGGCTCCCTTGTTGTAGACACAACACGAGCGAGGGCGAGAGGCGGGCTGTGGGGCTCCCTTGTTGCAGACACGCACGAGCGAGGGCGAGGCTGTGGGGACCCTTGTTGTAGAGGCGAGGGGGGGGGCTGTGGGGCTCCCTTGTTGCAGACACAGCACGAGCGAGGGCGAAGAGGCGGGCTATGGGGCTCCCTTGTTGCCGACACAACACGAGCGAGGGCGAAGAGGCGGGCTGTGGGGCTCCAGTACTGCAGGCACAGCGTTGGACATCACACTGCTGTCGGCGGGGCAGTTGTGGACCAACCGCAGCTGCTCTCTCGGGGGCTACCGTGCAAACAAGAAATGCTGGCTGAATTGTGAACGTGGCGTTCCGGGCCGCATGGAGCGGGAAGCAACCCCCCCCCCACACACAACACTCTCATTTGAATAAGGAATCCAATTACTAGATGAAGTGTTGCTGTGCAATTAGTAAAAATCAACTTAAACAGCAGGTTTCATTCTGAGTCGGGAAAGAAGGAATTGAGCAGTTTGGCAGACAGTTAGCAAGACTTCAAAAGCGTGACACCGGGACCGGACGGGGTCGGGCCGCCCACGTGAGCCCTTCTCGTACACACACGGCAGCAAACTCGCTCCGACTCCACCCTCGGACGGGGTCGGGCCGCCCACGTGAGCCCTTCTCGTACACACACGGCAGCAAACTCGCTCCGACTCCACCCTCGGACGGGGTCGGGCCGCCCACGTGAGCCCTTCTCGTACACACACAGCAGCAAACTCGCTCCGACTCCACCCTCGCTCGCAAAGTGCACACAACCACTAGATGGCGTACGACAGCAATGGGCAGACAAACTCGGGAAAAGCTTTTCTTTTCAAGACGTTGAACTGAAATGACGATACCACCGGTTAACTCACTCGAGCCTTCACCCTCGACTTCCTCCGCCAGCAGGCGAGCAGCCCCATCGGGTCGCCCGGCCAGCCGGCACACTCACCACGACCTCGAAGACGCTGGCGCGGTAGAAGGGCCACGACTGGATCAGGTTGAGGAAGGCCTGCTTGGCCTGGTCGGCCGACATGCCCTCCATGCTCTGGTGGTGCACGGTGACCGTGTGCACGGACGCGGCCGAGGCGACGCGTGGCGGCAGCGTGTACGCCATCACTTGCTGGTAGTCGATGGTGGACAGGTTGTAGTCGCCCAGCTCGATCTGGGCCCGCAGCGCCGTCAGCATCACCTGTCGGCACGGCCGGCAGCGTCAGTGTCGGCGCCAACGTAGTGTCGGCACGGCCGACGGCCGTATCGGCGGCGACCCAACGTCGTCGGCTCGACTGCCGGCACGGCCAGCTCACCAGGTGTGGCTGCCGTCCACCTGGCCACCTGCTGTCATTCGCCGGCTCGACTGCCGGCACGGCCAGCTCACCAGGTGTGGCTGCCGCCCACCTGGCCACCTGCTGTCATTCGCCGGCTCGACTGCCGGCACGGCCAGCTGCTGAGTAATTCATTTCCAGTCCCCTATGATACCGGAGCTAGAGCGAGCTAAGGTCAGGTCACGACCTGCAACGATACGGTTTTTAGATGCGCACTGAAACATTGTTAAATAAGGTTGAGTGAAATTAAATCAGATACAGTTAAAAGTGAAATATGATAGCACAGACAAATGATAAAAAGCAAGAAAGTAAAATGTGGCCTCAGACCAGGCCCCCATCTGAAATTAAGGCTTCCACCAGGTATTTTGTTTTGTACATAGCCTTGTGTTACTGATCACTATTTTCCAACATCAGGAATGAAATCGTGGCACATTACGTCCTCTAAAAAAGTTCCAGGTTTCAAGTCAATATACGATCAGGTGACTGAGATACGACCTGAAACATCCCGAGGGTACGTGGATTCCACAATTCCAGCTCTAGGGGCAAACTACTGTAATCAAATAATACGGACTGTTATAGAGTCAAAATGGCTAAGCGAGGGTCAGTTTGTATGCGGGGTTCAGTTCTGATGTAATTGGGGTCCCCGAATTATGATTTGAAAAGTGGTGGCATCGAAAGCCTTAGGACATTTTCCCCCAAAAATGAAAATGTTTCGTTGTTTTCTTTCAAATCTCTCAAAGAGTGAGGCAAATAATTGGTTCTGCTTTGGCGACACTCATTACCTTTTCGCGAGAGCCATCTGTTTCGAAACTTGTTATCTTGCACTATTAATTACATAAGGCTTAGGCTAGGTTAGGCTACATTAGGTTAGCTTAGATTAGATTAGGTTGATTCCGTGCGTAGGTAGGCCATGTTCCAGGCAGTTGACCTTGACGGGATCGGTCAACTTGACATTTGCACGTGTCGCCTGTGCTAGACTATGTCTTCAGTTTGCATATCATCAACATCGAAGGACGAAGAAGGGGTAGAATGTTCTTCAGCACTGCCAGGATTAAACTGGTCCAAAGTTAGGGGGAGGGGGGGGGAGTGCTGCCCTCTGCCCCCCCCCCCCAGTTCCTACGCCCTTGGGCATAAGCGACGTCACTCACAGCCTCCATGGTTGTCAGCGGAAACTTGTCGTTGCGGACGTTGTGAAGCATCTGGTGGTAGTGCAGCTCCTTCTCCACGCGGTCCTGTAGATCCAGTGTTTCGTCACACAGCAGGTGCTTCTTGAAGAGGAAGATGTGCTGTTTGCGGGCCTTGTCCGTGCCCGACGTGGCTGTGTGGTAGCTGCGGGGAGACGACACCGGGTCAGTATCAGAGCCGGCAGCGCCACAGCGCTGTCGTCGGCAGCCACACAGCGCTGTCGCCGCCGGCCACACAGCGCTGTCGCAGTAGACCACACAGCGCTGTCGCCACCAGCCACATAGAATTGTCGCCGCCGACCACACAGCGCTGTCGCCGCCGACCACACAACGCTGTAGCCAGCCACACAGCACTGTCGCCGCCGACCACACAGCGCTGTCGCCACCGATCTCACCACGCTGTAGCCGGCCACACAGCACTGTCGCCACCGGCCACACAGCAATGCCGCCGCCGTCCACATAGAACTGTCGCCGCCGACCACACAGCGCTGTCGCCGCCGACCACACAGCGCTGTCGCCGCCGACCACACAACGCTGTAGCCGGCCACACAGCACTGTCGCAGTAGACCACACAGCGCTGTCGCCACCAGCCACATAGAATTGTCGCCGCCGACCACACAGCGCTGTCGCCGCCGACCACACAACGCTGTAGCCGGCCACACAGCACTGTCGCCGCCGACCGCACAGCGCTGTCGCCGCTAACCTCACAGCACTGTCGCCGCTAATCTCACAGCACTGTCGCCGCCGGCCACACAACGCTGTCGCCACCGATCTCACCACGCTGTAGCCGGCCACACAGCACTGTCGCCACCGGCCACACAGCAATGCCGCCGCCGTCCACATAGAACTGTCGCCGCCGACCACACAGCGCTGTCGCCGCCGACCACACAGCGCTGTCGCCGCCGACCACACAACGCTGTAGCCGGCCACACAGCACTGTCGCTGCCGACCACACAGCAATGCCGCCGCCGGCCCCATAGAACTGTCGCCGCCGACCACACAGCGCTGTCGCCGACCACACAGCACTGTCGCCGCCGACCACACAACGCTGTCGCCACCGACCTCACCACGCTGTAGCCGGCCACACAGCACTGTCGCTACCGGCCACACAGCACTGTCGCCACCGGCCACACAGCACTGTCGCCACCGACCACACAGCACTGTCGCCGCCGGCCACACAGCGCTGTCGCCGCCGACCACACAGCGCTGTCGCCGCTAACCACACAGCGCTGTCGCCGCCGACCACACAACGCTGTCGCCACCGACCACACAGCACTGTCGCCACCGACCACACAGCACTGTCGCCACCGACCACACAGCGCTGTCGCCACTGGCCACACAGCGCTGTCGCCACCGACCACACAGCACTGTCGCCACCGACCACACAGCATTGTCGCCACCGGCCACACAGCACTGTCGCCACCGGCCACACAGCACTGTCGCCACCGGCCACACATCGCTGTCGCCACTGACCACACAGCGCTGTCGCCGCCGACCACACAGCACTGTCGCCACCGACCACACAGCACTGTCGCCACCGACCACACAGCGCTGTCGCCACCGGTCACACAACGCTGTCGTCGCCGACCACATAGAACTGTCGCCGCCGACCACATAGAACTGTCGCCGCTGACCTCACCACGCTGTCGTCGCCGGCCACACAGCGCGACAAAAAAGTCAGCTAGCCGAAAGTTCAGCTGGACTACCTGTCAGGAGCATTGCCACCGACGCAATGTTCGCTCGAGTCCTCTGGGCGATTTGCCACCACCGATAAATGTTTCGGCCACACGTATCCCAACTCGCGACTCCGATGTCGCTTCTGCCCGAGGGCATGGCTCGTCAGGTCACTTGACCACCCAGCCACACACCATGGTGACTGGCATGATGCCCTCACGTGTCAGATGCAATGCAGTACGCAAGCGCAACGGCATCCTACGTGTAAACGAAGCGCAGGTCTGTGGTGCGAGAACACTGCTCTTTAACGGACCGACAACGACATGAGAGGTGACACAGGCTCACACATTCATTGAGATTTGAACTTCTGACCAGCTGATCCACGCTCCAAAAATGCTGATGCATAATATAGCAACGGCTCGCGAGCACTGAATAAATACCAAGGAGTCTGCCGCACTTGCTGAACTGAAACTCTTGGTTCCGGCGGATTGTGAGACGTGAATTGTCAGCTACGTTGTGCGCTAATTACACTGCCTAATGGGCTTGTCGATCTGACTTACGGAAAAGGGAGCATATTTGTACGTGATGATACTATTGGATGATAATGACTCTGCGTCTACGGTGCATATTGTCGTAATGTTCACGTCGTTCGGCATTAAAGTCTCGGCAGATTCTCATATGCTGCCGGATGGCCGAAAATACATCCTCCCGATCGATCATAGATCGGACGAACCAATAAGCGGCGAAATGGCTGTCAAGCTCAGACACGACCGCATCGATTTCGTTCGAGTGCCGATCGAACCTGAACGTGCACCAGTGAGACCAAAGAGTTGACGTCATGTTGAGATACCTCCCCCTTAAGCGCACAAAAGAAGGGGAATCCACTGCTTTCAATCTGTGGAAGCATAGCGTTAAACAGGAGCTTCATGTCCAAGAAAGAACATATATATGGGCATTACATTTCAGGATTCTATGGCCCGGAGGGTACAATATAGAGCACAATATAGGGTGTAGTACTAAGTACGATGTAGGGTTGCGATTTAGGATTCAGTGTAGGGTGCAATGTAAATTGCCGTGCAGAGTGCAGTACACGGTAGTGCATGATGTAATATTGGGTGCAATGCAGGATGCAATGTACGGTACGGTGTGCAGTGGCGCGCACGGTGCACTGTAAGGTGCAGCGGCGGGTGGTGCACGGTGCACTGTAAGGGGCAGCGGCGGGTGGTGCACGGTGCACTGTAAGGTGCAGCGGCGGGTGGTGCACGGTGCAATGTAAGGTGCAGCGGCGGGTGGTGCACGGTGCACTGTAAGGTGCAGCGGCGGGTGGTGCACGGTGCACTGTAAGGTGCAGCGGCGGGTGGTGCACGGTGCACTGTAAGGTGCAGCGGCGGGTGGTGCACGGTGCACTGTAAGGGGCAGCGGCGGGTGGTGCACGGTGCACTGTAAGGGGCAGCGGCGGGTGGTGCACGGTGCAATGTAAGGTGCAGCGGCGGGTGGTGCACGGTGCACTGTAAGGTGCAGCGGCGGGTGGTGCACGGTGCACTGTAAGGTGCAGCGGCGGGTGGTGCACGGTGCACTGTAAGGTGCAGCGGCGGGTGGTGCACGGTGCACTGTAAGGTGCAGCGGCGGGTGGTGCACGGTGCACTGTAAGGTGCAGCGGCAGGTGGTGCACGGTAAGGTGCAGTGGCGGGTGGTGCACGGTGCACTGTAAGGTGCAGCGGCGGGTGGTGCACGGTGCACTGTAAGGTGCAGCGGCGGGTGGTGCACGGTGCACTGTAAGGTGCAGCGGCGGGTGGTGCACGGTGCACTGTAAGGTGCAGCGGCGGGTGGTGCACGGTGCAATGGAGGGTGTCGCGTAGGGTGCAGCACAGGGTACATACTGCGGTACTCTTTACGGCACATCACAAGGTGTAGTGCAGGGTACAGTGTTGGTTACATAGTGTAGTACACCTTACGGTACAGCATAGGGAGCAGTGCAGGGTACAGTGTATGGCACATAGTGTAGTACACCTTACTGTACAGCATATGGTGTAGTGTAGGATACAGTGCATGATACATAATGTAGTACACCTTACGGTACAGCATAGGGTGTAGTGTAGGATACAGTGTATGATACATAATGTAGTACACCTTACGGTACAGCAAAGGGTGTAGTGCAGGGTATAGTGTATGACAAATAGTGTAGTACACCTTACGGTACAGCATATGGTGTAGTGTAGGATACAGTGTACGGTGCAGTGTAGGGTGGAGTGTACGGTGCGGTGAAAGGTGAAGTGTACGGTGCAGTGTAGGGTGGAGTGTACGGTGCAATGCAAGGTTCAGTGCAGGGTGAAGCACGACGTGACGATGCAGTACCGGATGGGACTCACCGTTCCCATTTTGACATGACATCGGCCAGAGTTTCATCTGGCAGCAGGTTGCGCTCGCTCTGACCTAACACCTCGTAAATGGCGTAACCTGAAAACGACACAGCTCATATGACACACATCCGACACAACTCAGCCGACCTAACGCAATTCACAAAGCACTTGGAGCAGCTAATAATACATAGAACACAACTCACAGCACACATGACACAATTCACAAATCATCTGACTCAACTCAACACGCTTGACACAACTCACAACACATCTCACATAACTCACAGCACATCCGACACAATTCATAACACATCTGACTCAATTTAACGCACATGACGAAAATCACAAAACATCTAACACAACTCAACACGCTTGACACGACTCACAACACACTAATACTAGGTGGATACGCGCCTGACAACTCAAAACCACTGATACAACCCTCAACAAACCAATGGTACAACTTTGGATAGATTAAAGGTTGCACTACTCTGAGGTTAATCATAGCTGAAGTATGTTCATTCCATTGCTAATGAGACCAACATGCATGGACAGGTACCTATCGTGTCAGTAATGGTGGCGCGGGCCACCCATGGACAGGTACCTATCGTGTCAGCAATGGTGGCGCGGGCCACCCATTGACAGGTACCTATCATGTCAGTAATGGTGGCGCGGGCCACCCATGGATAGGTACCTATCGTGTCAGTAATGGTGGCGCGGGTTACCCATGGACAGGTACCTATCGTGTCAGTAATGGTGGCGCGGGTTACCCATGGACAGGTACCTATCGTGTCAGTAATGGTGGCGCGGGCCACCCATGGACAGGTACCTATCGTGTCAGTAATGGTGGCGCGGGCCACCCATGGACAGGTACCTATCGTGTCAGTAATGTTGGCGCGGATCACCCATGGATACGATATATGAACAGGAAAACCCAGCTATGTCCACAGTCATTGACATGAACTGCCTCTCACTCAATACAACTAATAGCCAGCTGACACACACAAACACACCCGATGTGCTCATGGAACCGACGTAACAAATAGTGGTGATACAATTAGTGGTGATACAAATAGTGGTGATACAATTAAGACATCATTCAGTTTATAGGGCATGGATGTCTATTTTAGCACACTATTCATTAGCTTCGAGATTGGGGCCGACATGCACACGCCACAGATGTCACACTACGAGAAACGTAGCGTTTCACACCAGACGGTGCAGGACCTGTGGCGTCTAACACCAGGAGATGCGGGACAATTCAATACCACGCCGGCCTTCGTACTGACGGCAAGTCTCCACCCGCCAACACACGCCTCATCGAACAGCTATGCAAAACTAGGTATACATCAGTGGCAGCTTTGGCACGTTCACGTAGGCACTTGGACACTCTGACACGTGGACAGCGCCCCTGTTCACCGGTTGATAACGACAGGACAGCTGACGTCTGGGCCGGGTGTTTGACTTCATCCGAGCACCATCGGGACACCCGTGATGTACCCACGGTAAGCATCCTCAGTGGTATTCACACGTCGGCCGTTGTAGGTGGCGGCGAGGGCGACGGACAAACGTGGACACATGTAGAGGCAGATAGTGAGGCAGATGGACAGACAGGATCGGGTAGATGAAACATACACAGAGGACGGGGGTTTGAGAGGGGGAGAGAAGTAGGGATGTCAGACTAGATAAGCACCCACACAATAACGATAGTTTTACAACATGAATCCGTCATCGGCATAGAACAAACAAGATGGAGAACAATATTAATCACGGAAATGCATGCACATGGAACAAATACTGGTCACAGCAAGAACGACAAGTTTCCAAGTAAAACAGCTGACCGCAAGCCATCACTTCATGCTGAAGCCAAGCAGCCCAGTCAGTGGTAGCACCGGATGTCATCTCCTTGTTTTTTGCACTTCCATTCAGCTCAGACAGACAGTCGACGTGGTGGGACGAGAGGTCCGCGCCACCACGCGCTACAGACCCCTCGAGGCGTACCTCTGGCGTCCGGGTTCAGTCCGATCTTCTCCTTGACCAGCCGGAGCACCTCGCCGGCCGTGGCGGCCGCCTCGAACTCGACGCTGTGGAACTGGCCGTCCATGAAGTGGAAGCGCGCGTGGATGGGCCGACAGTTGACCGTGCAGAGTACCTCCTGCCGCGACGGGGCCCACTGGCGCCGCCGCGAGTTCAGCGTCTTGTACAGACACTGTCCAACACACGACGCGAGGTGTCAGCTGGGATAGGTGGGGTGTGAGTCAAGAGCTCTCGACAACAATGGAGTAGGGATTCAAGCGGGTTAAAATGGCACATATTCGGGCGAGCTGTGGGTCGACATGGGCCCGGATCTCGCCTGAGTCGCATGTCACCTATCCCATTTCGGATTCAACCAATGACTTTTCCTTGGATAATCACTTCAACCATCAATGTACCAAAACACGGACGGAAGTCAATTTGAGCCCATCTCCAACAGCATGCAAAGGGCTAGATAAACAACTGTAATACACGCGCAAAGGACGCGGACGCACCTCTGGTAAGCGTGTTCACGCCAGGCACAATCCGCGATGCTTGGAACGACTAAAAACGTGATGCAACTGCTAGAATAAATGACCTAATCAGCGAGAAGCTTACATCTCAGGCGTGAAGAGCCTGTGAAAAACGGCATCGAATATTACAAATCACTATGCGCACACCATGACCGATTTGTTCCCTGCATAGCCGCTGCTACAGATCTACATAAGCCATGCGACTAACCTTCTCAGCGAAACGGGCATACTTGCCCTCCTCGGTAACGTAATCGCTAGCGCACTTGGTGAGGTGTGCCGCCAGGTACTTCTTGACAGGCAAACTAGATGGCACCACCGTCGAACAGAGCAGCGCCATCAGAGACCAGTGCCGCCGGTTGACGCGCGAGTTGGGATCCGGGTGGTCTGTCGTGACAGAACACAGTCGCTGTCACTTGATGCATACACACGCGCGCAGGCAGGCACGCACACACACACACACACAAATTCTACCACCTAGGATTTGGGTGTTTTGTTGGCACCACCGTTGCTTGAGCCAGAGGTGACCTGTTGCGCTGGACCACGCTGGACCGCAGTTGACTGCAGTTGACAGCAGTTGAGGAGCTCAGTGGTGTAGTGACTCGGGAGCGGTTATCTAAAGACCGATCTGATGTCTTAGGCTGCGGCCGGCTGGCTTATACAAGTGGTGTGTATAATTCTGACAGCGACCTTAAAGTTCGATGATGCATTGGGATGCTGGCAGATAAGACAAAGATGGTCGACGAGCTGGTGACGGCTAGGTCAGACTGGTGGTACAAAGGGTTAACCTTAGAACTACCGGAGGGGCAGTTCTAAGGAGGGCCATGTCTTTTTTTATAACCGCCGAAAGCAGAACGCGATCGTGCTCTAATTTACATACCTTCTGACGAATAGCGAGTCTTATGATTTGCGTATTTTATCTCGGAACCCAAGGCCACCAAGCTAGTTGAGGTCAAAATCAGGCCAGTGGCTCCCAGAAGCGTCAATTTTAGGGTATTTGTCCAAGAGATGTCAAAAAGTTCTTAATGAAACCTAAACATCCATGTGTAGGCGTTTTCCGACGAAAAACAAACAAAAAGGATTTGGATGACCTCAGGTAAGGTACCGAGGTCAGGTCAAGGTCAAAACCAACCTTCTGATTTCGTACTCAAAAGCTACAACCTAACAATCATAGCATAACAAACAGAATACCTGTGATAGAGTGCATTGTCTTCTTTAAGTGTGCAAAGCTTCAGGCAGCTATCAGGTCAGGCCGCGGAGGCATGACACGAAATGTGTACATGCACCCTTCCGCAGAAATAGCTAGATGTTGAAATGCCATTGAACTTCCTTTTTAGGCAGCTAAGTGATATCGCAGGCTCATATTGCATGAGCTGACATATGTTCTACGCGCGATTTAATGTTTGCACGCGATTTCAGGGTCATCCTAGGTCAATGACCTTGGTGACATGGTTTGGTTCAAGTTGATATGCTTCCAATGCATTAATTTCTAGGGTAGTTTTCTATGCTAAATTTGAATTCGTCTCTCCTCTTTACCCAAACATGCAAAAATCATGGAAATCGATAAGGTGTGAAAAGTGTACCTCTAAAAATGGGTGCGCATACCCGGTCAAATGTTCCCATGTAAGTTTGCATCACGTCTTTGGACAACATGTGTTGCACCACATCTATCCATGTCTATCTGCTTTTGCTATATCGCTTCATCATTGGTAACATGGAAGTTACGGTACAATTACGTTCGAACGCGGAAAAATATGTTTCTTTCCTACGCGTGACCGTGCCCATGAATTCGTATTTTGATCATACCAGAAGCTCAGGCAAGTCTTATCAAAACACGGCGAGACCTGGATTTTAACCTCTTGACCTGATCTGGAGCGTCAACGGTAAAAGATACAAACATTTTGTTTGCAACACTAAACAGGAGGATGGGGCCGTGGAAAGTCGCGTTGTGGCCAGACAGTGTCCACATGGCCGGGACTGGGTGTAGCCAGACAGTGTCCACACGGCCGGAACTGAGTGTGGCCAGACAGTGTCCACACAGCCGGGACTGTGGACAGTGGAGTACGGCGATGAGTGCGACAGACACTGACCGGTAGTCTGCTTGATGAGCTGCGCCGTCAGTTCGGTCAGCAGGGTCTCGCTCTTCATGGCCCGGTCGATGATGCCCTGCACCAGACGCACGTTGTTCTCGTCGCTGGCGTTGTCTGACAGCTGGTCTGTGGCAGCACGAGACACACACGTGACGCCAGCGGGTCCATCGCTCCCAGTGACGTCACACGACGTGACGCCAGCGGGTCCACCGCTCCCAGTGACGCCACACGACGTGAGTACCGGCGAGCACGAGACCATGAGCCGACGGCCAATCTGGTGTACACGTGAATCGGCTTGTATAGTTCACGTTCACACACTATTTCCTAGCGAGAAACAAAGATAACTTGACAAAAAGTGACCATGTGATCTTTCATGCATCGTGGCCGCAACAGTCAGATTGCTGCCAGTAGATCAATCGAAGGGTATAGCTGAAGGGTTCGTATTCTTCGCGAAGCACTGAAACATCAGACTCTATAGAGATGAGGTGGTAGATGATTTCACACTGCCCTCATGTTTATCGGTGCTGCTGAGGACATAGTAACTTCCGACAGCTACTATATCCTCAGGTGGCTACTGTATTCTCAGGCGACTACTGCATCCTCAGGTGGCTACAATAGCCTCAGACAGCTACTATATCGCCAAGTTGCTACTGCTATTATATCCTCAGGTGGCTACTGTATCCTCAGGATATTGTAGCTTGAAACGGCTACTGCAGCCTGTGACAGCTACTGCAGCCTCAGGCGGCTACTGCAGCCTGGGGGCGACACTGACTCACCGCTGTGCACCAGGCCCGAGAACATGAGGACAGCCTGGAAGATCTGCACGGCCGTCTCCTCCACCTCTGGCTCGGCGATTCGCGTCAAACTCTGCGGAATGGACTGCCGACTGAAGCCCCAGAAGGCGCGGTCGAAGCCGCGGTAGGCGTCAGAGTCTTCTGCGCCGCCTGTCGCCGGCGCCGTCTGTCGCAGCTTCTCCAGCTTCGCCTTGTTGAATCTGTTGTGACGGTCCACACGTATGTCGATGGGTGCTTCTTGGTTACCGAAATGCTTCGCGTGCATTCTAAGTTTAAGGGTAATTGTCATCGGATAATGCCATGTTCAAGTTGTTTTGTGGAGAAGCTCCACTGAAACTTTCCATGAAACGTTGACAACGATTTGTAGGTATTAGAAGTTCCGTAATGCGTCTATGCAATTGGAAAACTACAGCATGTTATACATGTGTAGTTTGTTCTAATAAGATATACAAATGTTTTTTATATGCTCATAATGTTGCATAAATGTTGCCATCGGAAAATAGGACAGTCATCGAAAGGGTAAGGCTGCTACAGATTCCGCACTAAGACTGCTACAGCTTCCTCCTTAAGACTGGTGTAGCTTCTCATTAAGATTGCTACAGTTTCCTTATAATACTACTACAGCTTCTTTCTGAAAACTGGTGTAGCCTCATCATTAAGATTGCTTCAGCTTAACCATTAAGACTGTTATAGCTTCCTCCTTAAGACTGCTACAACCTCCTCCCGCTAAATGCAATTCACTGAAACTATGACTCCGCGAGATATAAAAATGCATGACTAAAAACCGGACTATAGCAGGGCTCTGTGGTTGAGTCGAATCAAACCAGGATGGTGGAGCCTCTGGCACTACCTCCTGAGGGTGTTCTTGAAGAAGTTTGAGGCGGCCTGGTCGACGGGTTTGCGCATCATCTCGGCGTCGACCAGACTGCGTCGACACTGCGCCACGTTGTGGTGCAGCCGGATCCGGTCATCGTTGGTGATGTGCTGGATCTGAGCAGACGTCACGCGTCACAGGCCAGCCAGACGTCACGCGTCACGGGTACATCAGACGTCACAGGCACGTCCCAAGTCACACGCTGGTGATGTGCTGGATCTGGGCAGACGTCACGCGTCACAGGCCAGCCAGACGTCACGCGTCACGGGTACATCAGACGTCACAGGCACGTCCCACGTCACACGCTGGTGATGTGCTGGATCTCAGCAGACGTCACGCGTCACAGGCACATCACACGTCACACGCTGGTGATGTGCTGGATCTGAGCAGACGTCACGCGTCACAGGTACGTCAGACGTCATAGTACGTCACACGCCACTCATCATGGCCGATAGACACGTGTGTCGGCGAGTCGGGGCCGTCATGTGGCAGTCGGTGCCGTCATGTGGCAGTCGGGCCGTCGTGTGGCAGTCGGTGCCGTCATGTGGCAGTCGGTGCCGTCATGTGGCAGTCGGTGCCGTCATGTGGCAGTCGGGCCGTCGTGTGGCAGTCGGTGCCGTCATGTGGCAGTCGGTGCCGTCATGTGGCAGTCGGGCCGTCGTGTGGCAGTCGGTGCCGTCGTGTGGCAGTCGGTGCCGTCATGTGGCAGTCGGGGCCGTCATGTGGCAGTCGGTGCCGTCATGTGGCAGTCGGGGCCGTCGTGTGGCAGTCGGTGCCGTCATGTGGCAGTCGGGGCCGTCATGTGGCAGTCGGTGCCGTTGTGTGGCAGTCGGTGCCGTCGTGTGGCAGTCGGTGCCGTTGTGTGGCAGTCGGTGCCGTCATGTGGCAGTCGGGCCGTCGTGTGGCAGTCGGTGCCGTCATGTGGCAGTCGGGCCGTCGTGTGGCAGTCGGTGCCGTCATGTGGCAGTCGGTGCCGTCGTGTGGCAGTCGGTGCCGTCGTGTGGCAGTCGGTGCCGTCATGTGGCAGTCGGGCCGTCGTGTGGCAGTCGGTGCCGTCATGTGGCAGTCGGTGCCGTCATGTGGCAGTCGGTGCCGTCATGTGGCAGTCGGTGCCGTCATGTGGCAGTCGGTGCCGTCATGTGGCAGTCGGTGCCGTCATGTGGCAGTCGGTGCCGTCATGTGGCAGTCGGGGCCGTCGTGTGGCAGTCGGTGCCGTCATGTGGCAGTCGGTGCCGTCATGTGGCAGTCGGTGCCGTCGTGTGGCAGTCGGTGCCGTCGTGTGGCAGTCGGTGCCGTCATGTGGCAGTCGGTGCCGTCATGTGGCAGTCGGTGCCGTCATGTGGCAGTCGGTGCCGTCATGTGGCAGTCGGTGCCGTCATGTGGCAGTCGGTGCCGTCATGTGGCAGTCGGGGCCGTCGTGTGGCAGTCGGTGCCGTCATGTGGCAGTCGGTGCCGTTGTGTGGCAGTCGGGGCCGTCGTGTGGCAGTCGGTGCCGTCATGTGGCAGTCGGTGCCGTTGTGTGGCAGTGGGTGCCGTCATGTGGCAGTCGGTGCCGTCATGTGGCAGTCGGTGCCGTCGTGTGGCAGTCGGTGCCGTCATGTGGCAGTCGGTGCCGTTGTGTGGCAGTCGGTGCCGTCGTGTGGCAGTCGGTGCCGTCATGTGGCAGTCGGTGCCGTCATGTGGCAGTCGGGGCCGTCGTGTGGCAGTCGGTGCCGTCATGTGGCAGTCGGTGCCGTTGTGTGGCAGTCGGGGCCGTCGTGTGGCAGTCGGTGCCGTCATGTGGCAGTCGGTGCCGTCATGTGGCAGTCGGTGCCGTCATGTGCAGTCGGGGCCGTTGTGGCAGTCGGTGCCGTCGTGTGGCAGTCGGTGCCGTCATGTGGCAGTCGGTGCCGTCATGTGGCAGTCGGTGCCGTCATGTGGCAGTCGGTGCCGTCATGTGGCAGTCGGTGCCGTCATGTGGCAGTCGGTGCCGTTGTGTGGCAGTCGGTGCCGTCATGTGGCAGTCGGTGCCGTCATGTGGCAGTCGGGGCCGTCGTGTGGCAGTCGGTGCCGTCATGTGGCAGTCGGTGCCGTTGTGTGGCAGTCGGGGCCGTCATGTGGCAGTCGGTGCCGTCATGTGGCAGTCGGGGCCGTCGTGTGGCAGTCGGTGCCGTCGTGTGGCAGTCGGTGCCGTCATGTGGCAGTCGGGGCCGTCGTGTGGCAGTCGGTGCCGTCGTGTGGCAGTCGGGGCCGTCGTGTGGCAGTCGGTCGCCGAGGCTCCGCATTCACGCAGATGCACGACACTCGGCGCTTCAGTGGTGGTTCTTCGAATTAAAATAGATCAAGATGCGCAAAATTGACTTTTGGTCGACAAACTAGTTTTCTGTTCGTAACTCAAATACCTTGTAACAACCGCAGATCGACCGGGACAGATATAATACGTCAACCGAATAGTACACCATCAGCACCAATAAACGGCCATCCTGGATCAGCCAATCCTGATTATGGGGCAACCGAACTGTAGCACTGCAGCCTCCGCCCTTCTCACCCGTTTGCTGATGTTGTCCACCTCCCGGATCCAGGTGGCGTGCTCCGGGGAGTAGCTGGCAATGAGCGCGCCCATCTCGTCCTTCCAGCGAGCCTCGAACACGAACACGCGCTGCGCGTCGTGGTTACGGTGCAGGTTGACGGTGATGAAGTCGTCCGATGGGTCCAGGATGATGGACTCGATGTCCGTGTAGGGGAACTCGACGATGACGTACTTGTCGTCGGGTCGGATCAGCAGCACACCCTCGCAGTTGATGCCCATGTTCAGGTTGCTGCCTGCCGGGCGAGGCGACAGCGGTTGATTGGTGAGCACGTCTTTGCGCTGCCTGTCCACCTCGAGGCTCATCGTCCAGTGGCTTCCGCTCGCACGCGGGTCCCATGCACAGGCCCATCGACTGTCCACAAATCATGACCGTCTACTTGGCGTACGTGTTCGTATTCATCGCTCGCCACCCATGTCGCTACATTTGTCGCATAGGGTCCAACTGACCGTCGCATGCACACATATGAGGATCGTTGCGTCAACATCGTAACTGTTTGACCCAGGGACTCGTCTAAGATATTTCTAGAGGACGTGTCCTTTGGCTACTGCGGGGACCATCGTCGCCGCTCAGCTGACTCCTGCCACTGCAGTAATGCTAAAGCAATGGGAAACGTCCCCTGACTGGGGGAGGGGGACAGGAGCCGTAACTGAGGAGGGGAACCCCGGTTAACATGTTAGACGAGTCCCTGGTTTGATCTCTAGAAGCCAATTGATGCATAATCTAAGAAAATGTATTATCTTACAGCACGGACAACCTCAAAATGGCAAGTTGCTGCCGACCAAATTCCATAAATCGGTCGATGAATCGAAAATCCCTATCTTCACTTGCATCAGGATTCAGAAAACAATAAGTCGAGGCCATCTTATCAAGGTCAGTCACCGTGGAACAGCGATTAACTGGTCGTATGACAACTGTAGAAGGAGTCCCGCTACAAGGAGACAAGGAGACCCGCTGTACTTTATACCTTGTAGAAGTTGGAACAAATTATTGCTACATGGCCAGATCTGGATGCAAAAAACGCCTCGTCCTCTATCACATGTGTTCTGTCGGTAAGTGTTTCAGAATTACTTGCTTAATCTGTATTCGTTTTTGGGACCCTGGGCTGAAGAAGTCCCTTGATCGCATTACGTCCATCAGAAATTCCGTTAAATATATTGCAGAGCTTTCTCATCAATAATAGGCAATGGTTAATTATAATTCACTATTCAATTTATCACTGTAATTATGTTCAACACAGCACTCAGTTAGAACACAATTTCCATCGAAACTTCCACTTCGAACATTCCATTTTCTCCCCGGCGATCAGATATGAATCGCAAGCCATCACGCAGCCGAGAGTGGCGGCCAGTTCCTCCCAGCTGGTCACATACAACAAGTAGTACGCAGTGTCAACTCTGAAATCGTCTTAATATGTCTGTCTGTGATCGGTAATCCACTTTGGGGGGGGGGGGGGGGGGGGGGGCTCCGCTAGCAGCGGCTCTCCTTCCAACTTCAGCAAGTTTTAGCCATAAGATATATGATATTGTAGCAATGCTAATATGCCAGAAATCACCCAAAATAACTTCTAGCCTACAACATACTACTACTATGCTACAGGCAACCGCCTAACCATCATGGTTCCCAAGCTTCTAAGGACATGAAGCTCGTCTCGGGAAGGACTTCCTTCTTTATTTTTGGCATACACTGCAGTTCATCAAACGCTTCCCTGTTTTCACTTCCACCAATTGCTTCCCGGTACCCCTTCTTTGTGCACCGTGATTAATGCGGAACAATGGCGCACGATTTGTCAAGTACCACATCTCTCCGACGTGACCACCATCCACCACATAGAACACCGAATGGCCACAACCATCGGAAAAAAAACATACTGAAACTTACAGGAAACACTATAGGTGCCTAAGAGACTGAGTCACGAGTGAAGCAGCTAAAATGATCCGTGGCACAAGGGCAGCAAACAATGGACTAATCGCCTGTGGATGCCAGAAGTTGAACACAGATATAGCCACAAGCCAGATGGGACACCCATGAACAAAACAACCACTGAAAATGAAAAGTATTTTCAGTCCTTAAACGCCCACGTAGGCTTCATTAGCTCCCTTATAATGCTGACGAAATACTGAGGCGAACTGAACTCACATTTTGGACAACAAGATCGGACATGGACAACAATATGGACAACAAGAACGAAGAAAGATCGGCAGAAGTGAAGCAGCTGAACGCATCAGCGGTTTTAATAGACTCGAAGCAGTCAGAGGTGTACCGGGAACCGTCTGCCATACCTAAGAAGTCAACAGTTGCCTCGCTGGCCCCCACGGCCACTTCGCCAGGAATACACAGCTCCTCCACAGACACTCTCAAGCCGACTGCCTCGCTGGCTCCATCGGCGGTCACTTTGCCAGGAATGCACAACACTTCCGAAGGCGCTTTCAAGTCGAGCGGCTCCCTGGGCCCTTCAGCGGCCGTACTCGATGCATCCATCACATCCATCGGGAGGGCGGCCACTCTCAGCCCAACTGCAGCGACCATCGTCCACAAATCGGCCGCCTCCATCAATATCCGCTCGCCCGATGCGTCGCAGACATCGTCCGTTCTCAAAGACGTCTCGGCCACGTCGTCACAAGGGCGGCGGCCGGCCGTCGGACGTCCACCGGCAGACAAAAGCGGCTACCACACAGCGCACGCGCTCACTATCTCTCACGTGGCCACACTGTCAACGGGCATCATCGTCTTCTGCTGCCTGGCGTACAATCGCATCTGGCTGTACTGCCTGGGCGCGCTGGGCGAGACCCAATCCTGGCACCGTCCGGCGCAGCCCTGGTACGAGGTGAGCTCCTCAGATTTCGGTAGACTGCTGGAGCACGACAGACTTGGCTCCAACGGTCAGGGTGGACTCCCACTGGCAGTGTTGAAAGGATGGTTTTTCGTTGGGTGTGCGATGTCGAAACGAGCACGGTTCTTCAGGATGGTATGTCGAAATTTGGTCTGGAATCATGTCATTTAAAATACTTCTTAAGTTCTCCAAACTCAATTTTGAGCAAATATCCTACTATGACTAAACCTTTCTCGTTTGTTGTGAGATACCTGAGTTAGGAATGCCTATGTTTGGAATAACCATGAAATAGCTATGCCATAAACGGGCATGATATAACAGACCACATGATAGGCGATCCCTTTACCTGGTATTAAGTCAGGAGATCACGATGTATCACGTGTATCACGATCCACCATCAGCATAAGCATGCTGTGCATAAACCAGATACTGTTAGAAACGGTGCACGAAAAACGTTAAAAAAACACGATGTCGAGGCCTCTTTGGGAAGGATGTCGATTCAGTGTTCAAAAAGTGGTATATTCTATATATCGGTGGCGACACTTATTTCGGAAGAGCGCCATTTCTCCGGAGGAGGAGCGGGGAATTCTGTACCCTGAGGGGCTATATTGGCTGAAAAACTCATTGAGCAGGCGAGTTTTTGTTTTGTTTTGTGCGGCCTTACGACGCACCAGCCACGGCTATATGGCGTCGCATGCCTCTCACCTTGGCAGAAAGGACGGGAGTCGGGAATCCAACCTCGTACCTCTGGCTGCTCAGAAGCTCAGCTCAACCACTCAGTTACCAACGCCCCCCCCCGGGGAAGGGGGTACTTTAGCCTCCTGGTCGGGCGCCTTCTCCTACTCCCCCTATCCTCTACGCTAATATGAGAGCCAGAAATCGCCAGCACATAGACAGAGATGACGTCGAGCTAATATGAGAGCCAGGAATCGTCATTACATAGACCGAGATGACGTCGAGCTAATGTGAGAGCCAGGAATCGCCAGCACATAGACCAAGATGGCGTCGAGCTGATGTAACAACTAGGAATCGCCAGTACATAGACATAGATGACGTCCAGCTAATGTGAGAGCCAGTACGTGGATGGCCGTCCCTGGTAAAAAGTGACCAATATCTGCTGTCTCGCCTACCAACCTAACCCGACAGAGGTGCCCATGATGACCAACAAGCTGCATCTCCGCCTGTTGACGTCAACTGCAGCATGATTGACAACAGCACAGGCGCACATTCAACGCATGAACATCACCATCGTACCGAGGTGGTCTCACTGCTGTCGTGATCAATAACCTCACTTGCATGGAGCAGATGTCATTGAGAGGGAGAGGGATTTACAACATTTTGGAATATCTCAATGGGAGAAGGGATGATGTCTTAGAAACGTGAAGGTTGCTGCGTGAGGGAGAACAATTGAGGTGTTTCACAAACCAAATCACACATGAGCCGAACATACGTCGGGCTGGTGACGTAGTGGACGTCTGCCGGCCAGCTGAACGTCATCTCGTCCGGCAGGTGGCCATCTGTTTCGGACCGCGTCTGCCCGCCGGCCTGCTGCGCAATCGCGTGACACACGTGGCGGCGACGCCACTGTCGGCCGTCGACAGTGCTGCCACCTATCGCCGATTGTTCGGCAGCATACTGCAGTGGACCGACTCGGCCGCCGGCGACCTGCTCGACCACCCAGTCACGCTCGTCCTCGACCGCCTGCAGCAGCTGCAGTACGACACGGGCCACGACCGGCTGGTCCGCTTCACCGACATGCCGTTCCTGTTCCGCTACTCGCTCTGCCGCAACTTCTCGTTCGACGTGACGCGGAACACCGACGCGGGGCAGGACGAGTACCATCGCGCCGAGTGGGACAGGGGCAGCCGGTTCGTGCGGCACCGACTGCGCCTGCCGGCCGACACGCGCGCGCAGCTGCTGGACGGCGTGGCGGCCAGCTACGCCGACGTGTACGTGTACGGCGCGGGCGAGTTCAGCGAGCACGCGCTCGTCTCGGAGCTGGCGGCGTACCGCACCGACCTGCGGCGGTCGCTGCTGCTGCGCGTCACCAACGACCGCGTCGACCGGCTGTCGACCGGCCACCAGCCGTGCCGGCGCGAAGCCGCGGCCGGCGAGCAGGTCAACTGCCGCGCCTGGTGTCTGGCCAGGGCGCTGCTGCGCGCCGGCAGCTGCACCATGCCCTGGCTGGACGCGCTCGTCTACAACATGACCGCCGTGCAGCGGAATGCGCATCCGTGGATGCGCGAGTTCGCCCGGCACAGGCCGTGCCGGTCGGCGGCCGACTTCAACGCGTCGTTCGCCGAGTTGGCCGCCGTGTACCTGCCGAGCCCGCTGGCGCCGATGGCGGGCGCGCCGGCCGACTGTGTGCGCCGGTGTCCCGCCGCCTGCCGGCTCAACCGCGTCACCATAAGCTCGGCGGGCGACGAGTTGCGACCCGACGACGACACCAGCGAGGTCATCATCGAGCTGAGCGTGGACGTGCTGGTCGTCCACTACTGGTGGCTGTACGAGTGGTGGCAGCTGGCCAACCACCTGGCCGGGCTGCTGGTCGGCCTGTTCGGCCTGCACCTGCTCGGCCTGCACGACAGGCTGTTCGGTGTCGTCGACTGGTGCGCGCGGCGGGCTGGTCTGACCTTGACCAGCCGCACTGACACACGTCTGACCCAGACTGACACGTCTGACCGCCCTCGCCGGCAAGACTCCCCGCCGGCGGCAACCGCACCGGCAGCGACTGCAGTTGAGAGGGCAGCAACATAGCTGCAGTGGAAGGCAGCAGCAAAGCTGCAGTGTAAGGCAACAGCAGAGCTGCATTGCATAGCAGCAGCAGAGCTGCAGTGTAGGAGAGCAGCAGAACTGCACTGTATGGCAGCAGCAGAGCCGCATTGTATGGCAGCAGCAGAGCTGCAGTGTAGGGGCTGCAGTGTAGGGCAGCAGTATAGCTGCAGTGCAGGGCAGCACCCGAGCTGCAGTGTATGGCAGCAGCCGAGCTGCAATGTATGGCAGCAGCCGAGCTGCAGTGTACGGCAGCAGCAGAGCTGCAGTGAATGGCAGCAGCAGAGCTGCAGTGTAGGGCAGCATCAGAGCTGCAGTGGAGGGCAGCATGGTTGCAGCGGCAGGAAATAATGCCCCGTTTGATCAAAGCCAGGGCCAGGAAGCGTGAATGGACTGCAGGGTTGCGCGCTGGTCCGCTGGCAAGACTGGTATGCTATGTGACATCTCATCTCACGCTGGTGACAAGTGCATTCTTTACATACAATGCGACCAGAATCCCATGCTGCAAGTGATGTTGATTGATCAGTTCTAACGTGGTATTGCCAACATTCACAAACTTATTAGGACCGTAATATTCTGCTAAAAAACGTTTGACCGCATGTTTTCCATAGGCAGTAATGTTAGTCCCATGCCATGAATGCAAGCACGTTACGGCGGTAGCGCTACGGGAAGGGGCGACCCTACGGTAGTAATGCTACATAAAAGGGCGACGTAACAGAGCCAGCTGAAACAAAAATTATTGTCTGTGCTAGTGATGTCAATCATTTCACTTGGCAGGGTCCTTTGTTTTGCTTCTGGACTTCCGGCCTGAATATACGAGCTATTATTCAGCCTTCTTCTTCCCGGACGCTTCCCAAAAAGTACCAGTCGACAACAGGTTGGTGTCGACACAAAAGTACGATCCACAGCCCCCAGCATAGTAACAACATTCAGAGAAGCTTCTGATTTTTTTTTAACTGGTAACTTTACACACTGAAGTGATGTCCAGCCGAGGCAAAGACTGACATCATATATAACCTTCACGAAGACTTCCCTTATAGCCATGTTTAAAGCCAACATAAGTTGTCATTAAGATAGCTGGGCGAGAGAGGGCAGGAGGCTGGTTACATGTATAAAGTGCTGCGAACACAGCTTCGATGACCGTAGCCGGCAGAACACTTGTGAACCTACTGCCACTGGGGTCTCTATGATCGTAGCGGGCAGAACATCTGTGAATCTACTGCCACTGGGCTCTCTAGGACCGTAGCGGTCAAAATACTTGTGAACATTGTGTGGTTGTGCCCATCACAAGCTACCGTATTTGTACCGGTACTTCAGGCATCAAAACAACATCGTGTGGTCGTGTCATCACAAAATGATGACGGTTGCTTCCGGCAGTCTTTATCTGGCTGCCCCTAATTGGAAGAATTCAGTACAAATTGTGGAATGCATTGTTCTCTGATTATCGAGTATTCCAGCAGTCTAACCATAAATAACAATCTTTCTTTCAAATAGAGCTCAGAATTGGGATACCTACCCGTGAATATGACACTAATCTATATTTGTGGCCGCCAGTATCCTGAAATCGACTTTTTTTGCGGAGTGGCGGGGGAGAGGGGTGATGTCAAAAAAGTCAACTGATCTAAAATAATGTGCAAATATATATGAATAATCAATCGGTGATTTTGTACGACCGTTGTTGGTTTAATGATGGTGATGATGCGTGTAAAGAAAATATACGACCTTCAATATACCAGGAGGTGCTGAGTTGACATCAAAAGTAACGATAAAGATTATACTTTATTGCTCAACGTCTCGGCCAGGGGCCATCGTCAGGAGTGATGAAAAAAGCTCAAGCTGAAAAAAAATTGAAAAAAGCACGCGGGAAAAAAGCGTGCAAAGACACATGGAATGCAGAAAAGCCTCCTCAGTGGTGCAGACACTCACAAAAACTCCAAACCAGAAACAAACTATGTCAAGAAGGAATCCTCTGATGAATTGAAACCTTGGAGACTATGAATCTGGGGTAGAGCCTTTCCTGTCTGCAGTTGATGAGGAAGATGATCCGTTCTTCGACACGTCCTAGCTTTTGATGCAAAATTGCAAATAGGGCCATTTCTTCCGTGAGGTCGCCACTGTTATAACATTGTTTAATAAAACGAAGCTCTTAGATGCTCCTGGGTCCTCACGGAAGAAATGGTCCAATTTGCAATTTTGCATCAAAAGCTAGGACGTGTCGAAGAACGGATCATCTTCCTCATCAACTGCAGACAGGAAAGGCTCTACCCCAGATTCATAGTCTCCAAGGTTTCAATTCATCAGAGGATTCCTTCTTGACATAGTTTGTTTCTGGTTTGGAGTTTCTGTGAGTGTCTGCACCACTCAGGAGGCTTTTCTGCATTCCATGTGTCTTTTTGCACGCTTTTTTCCTGCGTGCTTTTAAAAAGTTGTTTAAGCTTGAGCTTTTTTCATCACTCCTGACGATGGCCCATGGCCGAAACGTTGAGCAATAAAGTATAATCTTTATCGTTACTTTTGATGTCAACTCAGCACCTCCTGGTATATTGAAGGTCGTATATTTTCTTTACACGCAATGTCTAAAACCCAGGAACATCTAAGAGCCATTCTTCGTTGTATTAAACGATGGTGATGATGTCAGTGTTGTACCTGCTGCCTTTACCAGTGGGCAGCTCTGCTGCCAGAGGCATGAGCGCGTTCAAAGAGCCAAAGCTCATTCATAATCTAGACAAAAAATAGCACAGGTGGTACTTAATGCTGTCAAAAAGAAAAAAGTTGTCAAAACAATTTGCATCGCGTGTGCATCTACACTCAAACGTCACAATTTCAGGACACTGACCGTCTGCTTAAATCAGAAAAACTGCCTGCGCCATCCGACTGATTTGAGAAGAATTCTGTTCCAGAAAAAGAAGGCATTACATTGGAGGCAAACAGGAGGCCTCTACTAGGCGAGAGTAACAATGCGCTATACAAGCCGAGAATAAGGCGGCATCTCCACGTCGGGCGGCTTAACTAGGCTACTGAGCCAGTTGCACTCACCGTACGGCCAATATCCTTTGTACTTGACGGGGAACTGTGTGGTGCCCCACACCGGGTACTGCATCACACACGACAGGTACCAGATCTTGGCGACCAGCTCGGACTTGCCGGAGCCGTACTGGTGGTGTGCGTGCGCCAAAATCGGCACCTGACCACCCGTAGTGGAACATGGTCAAGCTGGGTGCAGCGAGAAACATATTGGGACACACAAACGTCGCGTGACAACATGCCATGACTGGTGACTCATGTGACGGCTGGGTAATGATTCATGGATGCAACGACTCCGACCTCATACTCTTGCAACTGTATTACTAACAAGAAATTATAATTTAAGATCCCCATGGGAGGGACTTTGGATTGTGTAGAGGCATTGCACAACAATGTCTGCACAGATTACAACACCATTAGGTGAGTGAGAGCAGGCGGGGATACAAGCAGCGATCAGCAGAGTACGGATGAGACTGACATTGAGATAGATTGGCCGTTAGTTTAAGAAATACCACGGTATGCGTGATTTCATGAACAAAATCAGGCTTCCCTGTACAGTTGCCCTTCGCTGCCAGGTAGCTACGCCCGTTGCTAGATACCTACCCATGCAAGTTTCATACCAGCGTTCCAGTGGTGCACACTCCTGACCATGGTTGGATTTGTTTTACAATCTTTAACTTAGAGATGAAAATATCGAGCCATGAAATTCAGAGATAATAATTTGCCTTCCGTTTCAAGCATCAGAAGCTCATTTTTATACCTTCCATGGAGTTTCTGACGTTTCTATTGAAGTCAGGAGTCGTTTCAAATGGCACCATTCGATCTTTTGGCAAGAAAATGAGAAGATGGATTCCTGGGGATGATAATGTTCTAGATTGGAAAAAATCCATGGCAAGGCTGTTTTCCCAACCCTGCCCCTGGCCCACGTCTCCACACCAGCTATTGAAATACAGCTACGACGACCCACTCATAACGAAACGACGAACAACACGTTCACCCATACTGCACATTTCAGCTATATGGTGGCAACTAACCCAATCCGGCCGGCGCTTGGTGGAGGCGACCCTCTGCGACAGGAAGGTGGTCACATCCGAGTAGTGGTCGTAATTGTCCTTCGGATCGCCGAGCAGCACCTGTGCCTGCAGACCAGCCAACTGCAGCGCCACCTTTTCGCTGACCGGCAAACTATCACTCTGAAAACACACCGCCAAGTAGAGCTGTGCACTGCAGCGCCTTCTTTTGGCTGACCGGCAAACTATTGGTCTGAAAACACACCACCAGGAAGCTGGCAGTGTGTTGAAATACCCAACATGTCTACATTCAGTAATGATGTGTCTTTACTGAAGGTGGAAAACAAATGTTCTGCGCACTGTCCCGCTTGGGACCCAATGATTACGCATAGAAGATGAAATAGCGAGGATACAAATTGAATGGCAATACCATGGAGCCAATGCGAAGCAAAAAAAAGAAAAATCGGTGCAAAGGGCGGAACGCAGTGGATCTCCTACTCATTATAACATCATTTAATCAGGCATTAATTTGCTGGGAGCTAGGTGGAGAGGTCCACCACATGATTCTCATTAATTTCTCACAGCTGCAACAGTTCCCAAGTTGGTAATTCACCACTACACTAAATATGCACACACATAGTTAATTCACACAGCAGCGAAATTTGGCGATTTCCAATGACAATTTGACTCAAGCCCGTTCTCTCCTCCCAGCATCTCTGCCTCAACTCATCCAGGTCTGGCAACGAACCTGTACACCTGGCACCAACGGAGACCACCAACCCGGGCCAACATACCTGAACGACATTGTAGACGGCCTGCGAGTAGAGCATGTGCACCTCCACCGGGTCGTTGGGTATCTCGCGCGCCGTGCGGAACAGCCGCTTCTTGAACAGGAAGCGGTTCTCGCCGGCCCCGACGCCGACGGTCGACTGGCGACGCAGCATTGGAGAGCCGGCCGGCGACTCGGCCCGCAACTTCTGCTGCTTCTCACTGCAACGGCCACGAACACTGACGACCAACGGCCACGAACACTGACGACCAACGGCCACGAACGCTGACGACCAACGGCCACGAACACTGACGACCAACGGCCACGAACACTGACGACTAACGGCCACGAACACTGACGACCAACGGCCACGAACACTGACGACCAACGGCCACGAACACTGACGACCAACGGCCACGAACACTGACGACCAACGCTGGCACTACTCGTGCTTATCCAGTCCACTTCAGTTGGTGAAACAGCCTCATATTAACCCGCAGTATTAGTCGGGGCGCCCGTTATGCTACTTCAATTGTGGGTTAGTTGGTTATCTGCGCTTCGGAACGCACCGGTTTCAGTGTAATTCGGTCATTCGGATCAATGCGCAGCCCTTCCTCAGTACCATTTGCTTAATACTACGCTAAAAGATAATGCTATTGAAGCGGTGGCGGACGCTTCCTTCGTCCACAAATTTCACATGACTACTACCATCACTACAGGCTAGCCAACCTGATGATATAATAACCTAGCCTTTGCACGACTAAATTTCCTTGAGAATGCTGCAAGTCTAAACCAGCCGTGAGCTCATACATGATACGCACATTTCCCACGATGATATGACGTCATAGAGGTACTCGTGAGACTTGACATGGTGTTCGCCATCGCCGGTAGCCTGGAACACTGCCCAGCCCTCCAGATTCATCAGGCCGATCCTGTCGACAGCACCAGCACCGTCTGTTAGGTCGGCATTGCCACAGTAACATCAACAGCCGCTCCTGTCGACAACACCAGCATCGTCTGTTAGGTCGGCATTGCCACAGTAACATCAACAACCACTCCTGCCGACAACACCAGCATCGTCTGTTAGGTCGGTATTGACACAGTAACATCAACAGCCGCTCCTGTCGACAACACCAGCATCGTCTGTTAGGTCGGCATTGCCACAGTAACATCAACAACCGCTCCTGTCGACAACACCAGCATCGTCTGTTAGGTCGGCATTGCCACAGTAACATCAACAGCCGCTCCTGTCGACAACACCAGCATCGTTTGTTAGGTCGGAACTACCACAGTAACATCAACAGCCGCTCCTGTCGACAACACGAGCATCGTCTGTTAGGTCGGAACTGCCGCAGTAACATCACCAGCCGCTCCTGTCGACAACACCAGCACCGTCTGTTAGGTCGGCATTGCCACAGTAACATCAACAGCCGCTCCTGTCGACAACACCAGCATCGTCTGTTAGGTCGGAACTGCCACAGTAACATCAACAGCCGCTCCTGTCGACAACACCAGCACCGTCTGTTAGGTCGGCACTCCCACAGTAACATCAACAGCCGCTCCTGTCGACAACACCAGCATCGTTTGTTAGGTCGGCATTGCCACAGTAACATCAACAGCCGCTCCTGTCGACAGCATCAGCATCGTCTGTTAGGTCGGCATTGCCACAGTAACATCAACAGCCGCTCCTGTCGACAACACCAGCATCGTCTGTTAGGTCGGCATTGCCACAGTAACATCAACAGCCGCTCCTGTCGACAACACCAGCATCGTCTGTTAGGTCGGCATTGCCACAGTAACATCAACAGCCACTCCTGTCGACAGCATCAGCATCGTCTGTTAGGTCGGCATTGCCACAGTAACATCAACAGCCGCTCCTGTCGACAACACCAGCATCGTCTGTTAGGTCGGCATTGCCACAGTAACATCAACAGCCACTCCTGTCGACAGCATCAGCATCGTCTGTTAGGTCGGCATTGCCACAGTAACATCAACAGCCGCTCCTGTCGACAGCACCAGTATCGTCTGTTAGGTCGGCATTGCCACAGTAACATCAGCAGCCACTCCTGTCGACAGCACCAGCATCGCCTGCTGGGTCGGCATTGGCGGACAGTTGGAACTGCCATAGTAGCAGCACAACAGGCAGCATACCAGTCGGTGTTAATGGGAGACATCGCGGAGTCTCTGCCACCAGATGGCAGTCCAGGCGAGTGTGACACGAAAGGCGGCAGGCTGCGACCCGCTTACGCTTGAAGTGTGCGTTGATGGGCTGTTGATGCTGGTTTTTAACAGTTCGCGCGTAGTATGTCAGTAACCATTTTATGGGATGGGTATTTGCTGTGTCACGACAATCAGCGGAGCGGGCGGGGATAAGTTCCCGGTCGAGAAACCCGAGAAAAGGCATGGATTATGAAAAATTCAAGAGAAGACTCCTTCAAACGAACTAAGCACTCCCGTGTAGGTATCCATGTGCGGCACATTTAGAAAAGTCTGATTGTGTTGCTGAGATGTGGCATGATGAATATTCCTAAACAAACATGAAATATGCTAATGTTTGCTTACCGAATGCCGACGATCTTCCTCATGTACTGTGTTTTGCCTTACGGCCGGAGCAGTGCCTGGGAAAACACTTGCTCCCCCTCCATGTGTTGGATGTGCCCTTCAAATAATCTCAACTTCTAATATTGGACCTTAATGTGATGCCCCCTCCCCCCAATCCATTTGGACCTGGCCATTGCCTTCGTGTATTGTGCCCTCCTGATAATTTCCAGAAACCTACACCTATGGCAGCTACCAGGGGCATTGTTGTGTATATCTTAAGAGTGCAACTACCCCAGGAACGGATACATGAGAGCACTGGGGTATGCCCCTCCCCATGGAAAGATGGCGCCGATCTGACCGGAGTACCTGTCTGCGAATACAAGAGTGCAACGACTCCCCTCGCTGAATTTTCAGCCGAAGACGCTGCTCTGAGGGGAAATGCACCCTCTTGTGGGTAAACGGTGTCATTTTCAGTACGGTCGCGTGCACACAACCATCCTCTCAACAGACTTTCAGGAAAATATGCACTTCGCAGCGGCGGTCCTCCGAGGAAATGTCGCTCCCCTCCCCACCCCACCCCAGACGAGTGTCGCCATGGAAATTTCTGGATCCGCCTCTGACCTATCCGTTTGCGCAATGTTGAGATCCCCTGGCCGAAGCTAAGTCTAGAAAGCTCACATTACATGCACAGTGTCCAGTGATGGTAGTTTCAAATCTAATATTTGATAATTTGGTTGGGAAATTACACCCAGGCGGGAACAAATTGTAAATAGTTATGCGTTGCTTCCGGATACGTAATATTCATTTTCCACATTTGCATTAGCCCATGACAAAAACAAGGCAGATGGTAAGCCAAAAATATATGCTGTATACATGATGGAATGGAATCAGAGATATACCGTAAACGATATCGTGCATTATGTACGAAATATCACACCAATCGCTGAGGACATCAGGTACACAGTTCAAATCACATCACACAATATACAGGTCTCATAAGCGGCGGATCCAGGAGCAGAGTGCCACGCCCACCCATCATGCAAAGAGCGGGGGCATGGCACATGGGCATGCCCCAACCTTTTAAGCCCCTAGCGTGATTTACAGGGACCCGGTCCGTCTCTTTGGGGACACCATCGTGATTTTCAAGAGCCCCAGCGTGATTTTCAGGGTCCCCGGCTCGAACTTTTGAGTCCGAGCGTGATTTTTAGGGGCCAGGCCAGTCTTTTGGGTTCCCCAGCGTCATTCTCGATAACCACCACACGACTTCTTGGTCCCAAGCGTGATTTTAATGGGGCCCGGCGAGACTTTTTGGGGCCCCAATGGTATTTTCAGGGCTCTGGTCCAACTTTTTGGCAACCCCAGGCAATGTCATTTTGGGAGCCATGAAGCTATTTTTGAGGCCCGAATGTAATTTTCAGGGGTCTCGTTGCAATTTTTTGGGCTCAGTCATTTTCAGTGGTCTCTGCGTGACTTCTTAGGGCCCACAATGTGATTTTTTATGAGCTCCGGTGCGATCCTTGGGGGCCCAGCGGGACTTTTAAGCGGTCCGGTGCAATTTTTATATACCCCGGCGACATTCTTGGGTGCCCCAACAGTCTCTCAGGGATTGTGGGACAAAAGGGAACTGTCCCCATTGCCCCTCCTTCGGTAGGCCACCGACTCTACCCAGGCACTGAAATTACCTCTATGCGAAACCAGGAACTCAGCTCCGAACTCCCCAACACCAAGTAATTAATCTTAGGGAACTTCTTCCACTCCAATCTCCCGCTCTTCACAAGCAAAAGTCATGGACACCGCTAATGCGGCGGGAAATTCACGTCCTACTCGCATGTGTCGCCGCTCTGGCGGCTGCGTCTGGAAGCTTTCGCGCGTTGTCTTCCATTAGCAATACAAGCGCCTGGACAGCGACAAGTGTGACAGGCGTGTTGTGTCACCTGCAGCCGTCTCACCACAGCGGTTGGACGGCGACAAGTGTGACAGGCGTGTTGTGTCACCTGCAGCCGTCTCACCACAGCGTCCGGACGGTGGTGTATCAGAACCTCTAAGGATTCAGAACATCGAATAGTTCAAAACTTCCAAAATCCGCTAACGTTCAATTCCTCTAATGGCTCAAAACCTCTAAACGGCTGAAACTTCCTTCTGTTGGGGATGTTCACAACTTCTAACGTATCAGAGCAGCTAACAGTTCAAAACCTCCAAAACAGTCAAAGTCACAAGTGTATCAAACTACCTAGAGTTCAAAGCCTCAAAGCGCTCAAAGCATCTAACGTTCAAAACCTCTAAAACGTTTAAAACCCATAAGGTTCAGAAACCATAACGCTCAGAATCTCCAAGCGTTCAAAACCTCTAAAATTTGAGAAGCAATACCCGTTTAAATCATCTAAATCAAGAGCTATCATAAAATCGATGAATGCGCGTGAAGCGCTCGGCGCCGTCGTCGGGCAGGCGAACGTTATTCCGGTTAAATTGCGTTTGGGGAGGGGAAGGGTTTGAAGTTAGTATGCAAAAACTTTGGAAGGAAATGTTTGCTTGACTTTTGATTTCATTGTAGGAAATCATAGCCTCGAGATCCTACACTCGTTGGTGGGTGCCTACCTACCTACCTACCTAGATAAAGTTAGGTCTTGTCTACCTCAACCTGCCCCCCGCACTGGCGGACGTCGATTGTATGTCACGGCTGAAATGCACTTGATGCAGCGAATTATTCACAATATTCAGGGTGGAAGAAAATTAACATTTATTATTAAGTGGAGACCAGGCCTATGCCATCTATACAGTTATTCTACTAGATATACAAAACAAGAGCAAAATTCCGCTGACAAATGGCCTACTGAAATATACGGGATTTAGACGTTCCAGCTCTAAACGAAAAGGTATAAAAAATCACTCACGTGACACCTTTTGGAGGAATCTCGCATTTTTCCTAGACAAAAAGTTCTTAATTAGTGCATTGAACACTAGGGTGTCCCAGAAAATTCAAGATGGTGATACACACTCCAGCACATGACGCCCTGGTTGCCTCTCGTGTGAAAGTAAATACTGTAAAATTTTATTTCATTTCGGCTATATTTACTGGTAGCACAATTAGTCTACTTCGTGTTACAGAAGGAGTGAAATCGACCACTTCAAGTAATGGTGTTTCGATGTTTCTTCAAGTAATGATGCTTCCCGCGACCATCAATTAATGATGTTTCTTCTCTTCCTCAGATATCTGAAGTGCAATGCCACGTGCTCGGCGGTCAGAAGATCCGCTTTTTGATCCGGACTCTTCTGAGACCTTTCCCGGGAACAGGCTGCCGTCTCGGAAGGAGGTGTTGGCCGTGTTCTTGTTCCACCATGTCGATAAGAAGGAGTTCGTCTCGGTAGCCGCTGGCTCCACCACCACCAAGATCCTCGACGTCTGGAAGAAGGCCAACCTCCCAACCTCTGACCCTTCTTACGTCAAGAAGAAATTCATGAAGCTTTTCAGCGACTTCAAAACAATCAAGAAGCTGAAGAATCGCACGACAGAGACGGTGGTGGCAAAGCGAGGGATTTTCAAGGACTCCTTTGAAGACATCTTCGACGTGGCCCACGCGGATGCCCTGACCTCAGGAATACCAGAGGAGGACAAGGAGTTCCTGAGGTCCCAACGTGAAGACAGGACGAGCTCTTCAATGGCTGGGGTCGACCAAACTTCAGTGAAGAAGCAGGAACGGGCCCGGCTGAAGAGGGAGCGAGAGGACGAACGACGAGAGGGAGGCCGCAGCTGTATCTTCCATGCTGGCGAAGGATGTCGCTCTCGAGACATCTTCGACGTCGTCATCGTCGACCGAATACGATGATCATGATACGTTCCTGGGTCCAACGCCTGCAAAATCTCCTTGTCGTCGCCGTCCAGCGAACAAGTTAAACAAGGAGATGACCCTATCCTGGGATCGGGACAACCTGTCGGTTCGGGCTGCCACCTCGTCATTCGCAGCGGCTGCCATCGCTCTTGGCCACAACATCGACGAGCTGACCCTGTCCCGCTCCTCTGCTCACCGCGCTCGAGTGAAGAACAGAGGGGAGATCGCGGCTTCGCTGACCCGGGGCACGGAAGTACCCTTGGTCCTCCACTGGGACGGGAAGCTCCTCCCTAACATCACGGACGGCAAATCCCTGGAGGAGAGGATCGCAGTCTTGGTCACTGGGGAGGACACGGAGGAAGTCCTGGGCATCCCCGTCTCCGCTGACGGAACAGGAAGAGCCGTGGCCGAGACAGTCTTGAAGCTTGTCCGGGAGAACGGCCTGGAAACCCGCATCATCTGCATGGGGTTCGGCACCACGGCGTCCAATACTGGCCTCGTGCAAGGGGCGTGTACGCTGATCTAGGGGGAGCTTCACCGTCCCCTGCTCTGGTTGGCGTGCCGGCACCATGTCTATGAGGTTGTGCTGAAGGACGTCTTCAAATGCTGCCACGGTCCTTCTTCTGGCCCGGACATTGCCCTTTTCAAGAGGCTGCAGACACGATGGCCATTCATCGACCAGAGCAAGGCCAAGCCCTTGGACACCGACCCCTTGTCGGCCGAGCAGGACACCCAACGGCAGTCCATGATCAACCTCCTGCGCCAGCTCTTGGAGGCTGGATCTCATCCGCGCGAAGACTACCAAGAGCCGATCCAGCTCTGTCTCGCGTTCCTGGGCGGTGACATGCCAAAGTCCTTCATAGTTCCTGGCGCTCACCACATGGCCCGCTGGATGGCGAAGGGGATTTACGCCATCAAGGTCATGCTCTTCTCCGACCAGCTCGAACTGACCCGTCGGGAAGAGGAGGGAATGATGCAAGTGTCGCTGTTCGTGGCGATGGTGTACATGAAGTACTGGAACGAAGCGACCATTGCCGCCCACGCCCCGAAGAACGACAAGGACTTCATCCAAGACATCGCGGACTACGGGGATCGGAGCGTGGCCGCTGTCGCCGACCGTGCCATGCGCCGACACCTGTGGTACCTGTCGGATGACATGGTCGGGCTGGCGCTCTTCGACGAGAGAGTGGACGAGAGGGAGAATCGCCATCGTCCAGGCCATGAAGACACGACCGGAATTAAAGAACAGCTCACGACGACTTCTGGGAAAGAATCTCAACCTGCAGGGGTCACTTTCCACCTGGGCAACGGTCCGATCGTCGAACCTCATCAAAGGCCTTCTGGGAGGGCAGACCTTCCTCGACGAAGATGTGGCGACCTGGCCATCCAACCCCCTGTATCAGCTGGCCCGGAAGCGGGTCGCCACCCTCCCTGTGACCAACGACGTGGCCGAGCGTGGCATCGCCCTCGTAAAGCGATTCCTCAATCAGCGGACCAAGAGCGGGGAACAGACGCAGTTCCTCCTGAGGACAGTCCCGCTCCACACACGGGCGGTGCCGAAAAAGACAAAGGAGCAGCTGAAGACCAAGGTGGTCAAGGACGTCTAAGACAGCTGAAGAAGTGGTGAAGGGGCCCTTCCGGGGTCTGGGACTTATTAGCTGATGTTCTGTGTTATTATTATTTTGTCTCTGACCCTCAAGTCTTAGAATAAATTACCTTCTCGTTTTCCCCCTTTTTCTCTCTTTCGTGATGTTTTCTCTAGAGAAGCAATCATTTTGTGCTACCAGAAAATATGGACCGATTTTGATGAAACTTTTCCTGAATCATTTCCATACATGTACGAGCAAGGGCGAAGTGTGCTGGTATCGATACCGCCAAGTTGGATTTTCACTATATAGACTTGGGACACCCTATTGAACACGTTAGAGGTTTAGATCGCTAGATGTTCTGAACTAGTTTGATTTTAGACGGTATGAACTCTTGCCGTTTGTGTGGATTCGACGCTTTGATATCTTCGAGGTTTTGAACACTTAGAGCTTTTGATCGCTTGTGCTTTTGAGTCTTTAGATATATTGATCTCCTAGATAATTTGAACACTTAGAGGTCTTGAGCATTAGAAGATCTGAATTTCCTCCATACGGAGTCAAATCTCCGAATTTACAGGATTTGAACGCTTAGTCCTTTTAATTCCTAGATGTTTTGAGCTGTTAGAGGCTATGAGCATTAGATGTTCTGATATAGACCGATTTCACCACAGCGGCTGGACAGCGACAAGTGTGACAGGCGTGTCACCTGCAGTCGTCTCACCGCAGCGTACACTAATTACTTGCATGGGGACACTTTTCTGTTGGATGAAGCAGTTAGTATGCGGATGCAGGTAGGAAATCTAATAATGCTTATGCACTAGCGTTGCATATTATATTCGCCGGTTCTATCTTTGTGGCAACGGCACCATTTTTGTGTGACATGTAGCGTCATTTCGGTCTCCTTTGAGTAAGACATATACTGCCAGCGAACGCCTTCCCGGCCCGAGAAAAACAAACAATGAAATGCTGCTTTGACAGGACATTGATTATCCTACTGTGATGTAATGAAATGCTGCTTTGCCAAGACATTGATTATCCTACTGTGATGTAATGAAATGCTGCTTCGCGAGGACATTGATTATCCTACTGTGAGGTAATAAAATGCTGCTTTGCCAGGACATCGATTATCCTACTGTGATGTAATGAAATGCTGCTTTGCCAGGACATTGATTATCCTACTGTGAGGTAATGAAATGCTGCTTTGCCAGGACATTGATTATCCTACTGTGATGTAATGAAATGCTGCTTTGCCAGGGCATTGATTATCCTACTGTGATGTAATGAAATGCTGCTTTGCCAGGACATTGATTATCCTACTGTGAGATAATGAAATGCTGCTTTGCCAGGACATTGATTATCCTACTGTGATGTAATGAAATGCTGCTTTGCCAGGGCATTGATTATCCTACTGTGATGTAATGAAATGCTCCTTTGCCAGGACATTGATTATCCTACTGTGAGGTAATGCGATCGCGTCGTAATGCATTCAACCATCAAACGGTATTTGTTGGTCTCCATAAGCAGGTCGATGAATTCACTCAGGTCACCAGTCATCAGCCGCCTGCCGACTTGTCCGACCGCTCAACATCCACCGGTGTCGCGTCGGAAGGTGAGCAGTACGTTGGCCGGGCCGGAGTGTGGAGTGTGGCGACCTCTCGGCTACCTTAGTTGTGGCGTCAGATGCCGTGGGGTATGGCGACCTCTCGGCTACCTTGGTCATGGTGTCAGATGCTGTGGGGTGCGCCATAGCATCTGACCGGTTAACTTGGTTATGACGTCAAATGTTGTGGGGTGCGCCTACCTGCCGGCTATCTTGGGCATGACGTCAGATGTCGTGGGGTGTGCCTACCTGTCGGCAATCTTGGTCATGGCGTCAGATGTCGTGGGGTGTGCCTACATGTCTGCAATCTTGGTCATGGCGTCAGATGCCCTGCGGTGTGCCTACATGTCAGCAATCTTGGTCATGGCGTCAGATGTCGTGGGGTGTGCCTACATGTCGGCAATCTTGGTCATGGCGTCAGATGTCGTGGGGTGTGCCTACCTGTCGGCAATCTTGGTCATGGCGTCAGATGTCGTGGGGTGTGCCTACATGTCGGCAATCTCAGTCATGGCGTCAGATGTCGTGGGGTGTGCCTACATGTCGGCAATCTTGGTCATGGCGTCAGATGTCGTGGGGTGTGCCTACCTGTCGGCAATTTTGGTCATGGCGTCAGATGTCGTGGGGTGTGCCTACCTGTCGGCAATTTTGGTCATGGCGTCAGATGTCGTGGGGTGTGCCTACATGTCGGCAATCTCGGTCATGGCGTCAGATGTCGTGGGGTGTGCCTACCTGTCGGCAATCTTGGGCATAGCGTCAAATGTCGTGGGGTGTACCTACATGTCGGCAATCTTGGGCATGGCGTCAAATGTCGTGGGGTGTACCTACCTGTCGGCAATCTCGGTCATGGCGTCAGATGACGTGCCGTGTGCCTACCTGTCGGCAATCTTGGTCATGGCGTCAGATGCCGTGTCCATGGGATGCACATCCACCGCCTTGGTCATGCCGTCCAAGAAGAAGAAGCGACACACGATCGTACCGAGCCGCTTCATGGCCTGCGAGGCGGCACGGAAGCGTCAACAGTGACGTCACCAGGCGAGGTGTTTCATCGGTCGGCACTGGACACAGCCGTTGCTATAGTTTGGTGGTGAGACACAACCATCGACACCTCAGATTACCTGCTCGCTGAGTCGTCATCGTTCGAATTGTGGAAACTAAGCGGTGTAATCAGCTGTCGACAGGATGACCGAATCATTGGCTGGATTCGCTCACTTCCCACGCAGTCAGGTCGGGCATGAGAATTGGTGTGGCTAGTCCACACGTCATGTTCGAGACATCGACGTTGGCTCTAACACTGACACAGCTGTGCCAGCGGGCCGAAACTGTCCAGCTGCACGGCTACCGAGCCAGTCTCCTGACATCGTACCGCGCATCTCCGGCCGAAACTGTCCAGCTGCACGGCTACCGAGCCAGTCTCCTGACATCGTACCGCGCATCTCCCCCGTCCCCTGACACCATGCTTGTGTATTTTATAAATCTTCCTGATCCTGTTGCCTGATCTGATGTGACACAAGACACCTTAACACATCCCCCATGTTTGTTCCCAGATCACGAATGGCTGCCTGACAGGAGTGCTAACAGAGCACCACATACGGTAGTTGGGGATCACACGGGCAGACTGCTGGGTGGGACCACACGGGCAGACTGCTGACCACACGGGCAGACTGCTGGGTGGGACCTTTACACGGGCAGACTGCTGGGTGGGACCACACGGGCAGACTGCTGGGTGGGACAGGACGGTGGACAATGATGGGGTGGCCGACAGCAGATGATCTGCAACTGAAGCACCCTCACCGTGATCTCGACGGTGCTGGGCGGGTTTTTGCGGCAGGTGACGTGTGTGTGTTTGCAGTTCTCCAGACACCACTGGACGTACTGGGTGGCGCGACTGTCACCCGAGTATTGACACTTGCGCAGAAAGCTAACGAAATGCTGAAAATACGGCCGTCGAAGTTAACCGACCTGCGCACCGCTGAGGACACCAAGCCACTGCATGAAAACATCGGACGACGATCAGTCGCGTCTTGAAGTCCAAGAAAACGCAGCGATATACACATTTATAAATTAATATTGGCCAAGAAGTGCTGTATTCGCTCGTTACTCAATGAGATAAAATCGACATTAAATGGTTACTAAGAGCGAAAAAGGTGAAAAACCCTATGTTACAATATTTCATGCAATAAATTAGGTATTGAATGCTCACATATTTCTTCCTTCTTAATGAGCATCCCATTATTACATCTCACATTTACACTTCATTCACTTCTCCATTCACCCTAAGCTAACGGACTAATTGGACACCATCAATGGCAAGACAGTCTGCAAACTTACAGAGCCAGCACAAGTTCAACAGGACTGAACGATGTCAGAACAAAGCACCAGCCACACAAAGTGATACAAACTCACCAGCAATGCAGAATGCCCACGGCCTACCTTGAAGAGTACTTTTCCCGGCGGGAATGAGACGACGCACAGCGAGAGCACCAGCCAAACCCTGTCCAGTGACTGCTGTACTGGGTTGTTGGTCACTTGCCGCATACACTGTGGATAGGAGGGGGGGGGCGCAGTCATCACAACTGTACCACACTGAGGTGACAGGGAACAATCTGTACTTAGTTGTTGGTAACTTTCCGTACCCACTGTGGGTGGGGGAGGGGGTGACGTAGTCATCATAACTGTGCCACACTGAGGTGACGGGGAACAATCTGTGGAGGGTTACCAGCATCCTCCTCACTCCCACATCTCGGTCATCACAACTGTGCCACACTGAGGTGACGGGGAACAATTTGTGGAGGGTTACCTGCATCCTCCTCACTCCCACATCTCGGTCATCACAACTGTGCCACACTGAGGTGACTGGGAACAATCTGTGGAGGATTACCTGCATCCTCCTCACTCCCACATCTCGGTCATCACAACTGTGCCACACTGAGGTGACGGGGAACAATCTGTGGAGGGTTACCTGCATCCTCCTCACTCCCACATCTCGGTTTTGTTGTCATTAAACAGGCCACACATTTATGGAGGTCGCTGTACATAGTTCCAGCAAATCAGCAGACAAACAAAGTCCTAAGAAATTAAAACTATGTTTAACAAGATGGGCAATGACAAACCAAGCTACATGGTGCCAAGGTCGTGCTGAGGAGCACTAGTGGACAATTGCAACTAACGCAATGATAACGCCGTACGCTGGGGTATATGTATTCGAGTGCATCTTACTTGTACATATATCTCGTTTCTCAGCTCCTCCCTCTCTATGCCATGCTGGACCATGGTTTGAATAGTCTTGATCTCGGCCTCTGGTTTCATATCACCCTTGAGGTACTGTTGCAAATCCTGCCAACAAGACACGTCAGTAAAGCACCAAGTGATGACGTCACACACGTAATCGCATACTGTACACCCCAGCACACAATATATGACCACGAACCCTACATAGTCTCCGAATGCGAACCCAGAAGCTTTCCTGTTATCCTTCTCATCGTAAGCCAATACGTTGCAACTAAGTGGCTTAAAAATGAATCAGCCGGGCTACACGACCTTCGATGGTAGAGTACATGATCAACCAGTCCGTCGGATATCGTGCAGGCAGACTCTCACCTTGAAGATGTTGCAGGCAATGTCCACGTCGTCGGGGTCGTACATGTGCACGTGCGAGGTGGGTATGCACGGAGTCTTGGTGTAGGTGATCATCTCATACTTTGGCAGGTAGTCGACGCTGCCGCCTTTGCCACGTCGACTCAACGTGGAGATGATGGCACCTGCGGCAGCCACCCGACCATGTCACGTGATGTGACGTCACCAAAACAGCAGCTACGCCCGGCGCCCACTGCGTGACGTGGCGTCATGGCGCCGACACCACGTGACGTGACGTGACAGAGCCGGCACTACGTGTGCAGCGTTCGCCAGAAACACGGCATTGTAGGAGGCATGGGCTTCTCCACGCTACATGGAAAATGAGCGATTGAGAAATGCCACTAAGGGGAAGGTAGAGCACACGAACGTTACATTTATCTCCCTTGTCGTGGTGATGATTGTGTTTTTTTAGTACTTCTTCTGGACCACAAAACATTGCTCGTATTGGAATGTTTTGTCAGAAAGGTGCAAAGGATAAAAGCGCACCGCAGCATAGGTCACCAGACGACGGCTTCCAGGCCAAGTTCCAGCGCCACATCGGCCATCAGAAGTATATCTGTGCGACGGAACACAGCATGCGTCTTCACACCGCTACATTCACATTTGCGCAGCTGCAGATGTCTAAAGACTCACCTTCTGGCACACGCTCGTGCATGTTGAAGTATCTCTCGGCGAACTCGATCATATCGTGATGCTCCTCCTGCTCCAGCTTGGCCTCACCCAACCGCTCCAGCTCCTGCAGCTCCTGCAGCTTCCGCTCCACCCTCTGCCGCCGCCGCTGCTCGCGCTCATCCTCCTCCTGCGAGATCTGCCGACAAGGGCTGGCTCAGCGAGAACAAGTCCGGCTCACAGCTCACCGAGAGCATGTCCGGCTCACACTCTCAGCTCACGGAGAGCATGTCCGGCTCACGGCACTGCATGCCAGCTTTGGTACCAGCACTTCCGTTGGCATAGACAGGTTGAAGGACGCGAAAGTCCATACTGACAGCAAATTGAGCAGCGATTTGCAAAAATAGTACAGATGATTTTGTATGGGTGGGCCTTTGGCACTTTTCTATCCTTAGTTCAATCATGGTTGTTGAGGGTTAACATATACACAAAACCTGTACGCGAATAGCCGTGGCATGACCTGATTAGTGCCTGCATGAACACAACACTATAATCACGGTGGCTACCGACGGCGCCCATCACACAACACGTGCCAGGCTCGACCGGCGCCCGGGCGGCCACTGACCGACTCTCTGCGGCTGTTGTTCCTGCTGCCGGCGCGGCTGCGGCCCGGGCTGTGCGTCTGGCCGGCGACGCGAGCGCAGCCGGCCGGCGAGCCGCTGCGTAGCCGGTGGCGCACGGCACGCTGCACCTTCTCCAGGCCGGCGTGCGGCGGCAGCCCCGGCGGCGGCACAGTCGGGATGGCAGGCGGCGCCGGCTCCGGGTCGCTCGGCGCCTTCTTGTTGTTCACCAGGATGCTCTCGTAGATGGGCTCCTTGGGCGCGCGGTCGACGGGCGGCGGCGGCGGCTGTGGCGGCGCGGCGCCCGACCGGCTGTACAGCTCCTCGCCGGGCGGCGGCAGGATCACGTCGGTCAGCTCGACCTGCTGCTGGTCGGGCGCCGGTGGCGGCGGCAGCGGCGGCGGCGGCAGCTCGCACGGCGGCGGCGACTCGGCCGCCTCGTCGGCCAGCAGCGACGGGTGCGGCAGGGTGGGCGTGGACGTGGCCGACCGCTGCTCATCCTCGGCCCGCCGTCTCTCTGACAGCTCGTCCATCTGCCGACAGCAGGCGTGCTCGTGTTACCGCGGTCATAGCCGGGGCGCTGCGCTCTGCCGTGCAGTGGCCGGTCTGCGAGCCACCAGGGAGAGAGTGTCAACAGCAGCCGCCACCGGTCGGGGTAGCTGGAGGGCGAACGCGACCCTGTTAGGGAGTACGGTGACTCAGTGGGATGAAGTGCGAAGGGCACCACCACGTTTTATTTACATTCCACAGTTCCGGCGCCCGGCCACTGATATCCACTGGGCGCTGTTGAAGTTCTGGTCGAAGAGGTGGCATAAGCAGATTAAGCATGTCTCAGCGTGCAGGCGATGTAACTGGCCCGCACAAATCCATTGGCTATGCTATCTATATGTTGTTTTCCATAGTTCCATCGGTCAGCGAACAGCAAATACCTGCACTGTTTCATACATTTATAAGCCGTTCTTGCGAACTCGACCGATATCATCAGCTAAGCCTAGCCGATTAAGGTTAGTGGTCATAGGGAGAGCAAATGGCCAACAAGACCCGAATCTCAGGTGAGGTGTAATATTCCCAAGATTCACACGTTCTGGAGAGTCAAAGTATTGGGGTAAGATCCTCCCTTTCTTCGGGGATTGCTACGACTCCAGCGGTTTGCACATTTATTTATGCATCGTTATTTCACGCCTCTAACATCCAACGTGACGGACATGATAATTCAACTAAAATCCACTACACTGCACCATCGTGTGGCAGGCGGAGGTGGGGAATTCAAACTCTACCGAACTCTACAGACGCAACTAGACTTTACCACATCCTGCACCATCATGTTCCAGGGGCGGGAGAACCTGAACTCTACCGAACTTTACCAACGCGACTAAAATCCACCACACTCCGCATCATCATGTGTGACGGACGGGGGAATTCGAACCCTACCGACCTCTACTCACCTCTACCAGCACAGTCTGCTCCAGCTCTTCCAGATTCTCTCGGATTTCATTGACGACACTGCTCTGGCCCGAGTTGATGTCGCTCAGGAAGGAGAACAAGTTGTCGAGGTCCACCGACACGGACGACTTGGCGCGGCCCGGCTGTGGCTCAGAAGTAGACAGCTTCATGTTGAGTTGGTCCGCGATCTCGGTCATCTCGTCGATCTCCTGCTGGATCATCCTGGTCGGCGATGCCGTACAGGTGTCGATCAGTGTCACGTGTCGGTCAGTGTCAGTCGGGCGGGCGGACGTTCGCCATCTCCTAACACATCAGTCAGTGTCAAGTGGCGTTAGTGTCAGGTGTCGGTCAGTGTCAGGTGGCGTCAGTGTCAGGTGTCGGTCAGTGTCAGGTGTCGGTCAGTGTCAGTCTGTCGGGCGGACGTTCGCCATCTCCTAACACATCAGTCAGTGTCAAGTGGCGTTAGTGTCAGGTGTCGGTCAGTGTCAGGTGTCGGTCAGTGTCAGGTGTCGGTCAGTGTCAGGTGTCGGTCAGTGTCAGTCTGTCGGGCGGACGTTCGCCATCTCCTAACACATCAGTCAGTGTCAAGTGGCGTTAGTGTCAGGTGTCGGGGGGGGTGTGGTGGGGGGGGGGGTGGGGTGTGTGGGGGTGTGTGGTGGGTCAGTGTCAGGTGTCGGTCAGTGTCAGGTGTCGGTCAGTGTCAGTCTGTCGGGCGGACGTTCGCCATCTCCTAACACATCAGTCAGTGTCAAGTGGCGTTAGTGTCAGGTGTCGGTCAGTGTCAGGTGTCGGTCAGTGTCAGGTGGCGTCAGTGTCAGGTGTCGGTCAGTGTCAGGTGTCGGTCAGTGTCAGGTGTCGGTCAGTGTCAGTCAGTCGGGCGGGCGGGCGTTCGCCATCTCCTGACACATCAGTCAGTGTCAGGTGGCGTCAGTGTCAGGTGTCGGTCAGTGTCAGTCGGGCGGGCGGGCGTTCGCCATCTCCTGACACATCAGTCAGTGCCAGGTGTCGGTCAGTGTCAGGTGTCGGTCAGTGTCAGGTGGCGTCAGTGTCAGGTGTCAGTCAGTGTCAGGTGGCGTCAGTGTCAGGTGTCGGTCAGTGTCAGGTGTCGGTCAGTGTCAGGTGTCGGTCAGTGTCAGGTGTCGGTCAGTGTCAGTCGGTCGGGCGGGCGTTGGTTGGTTATTGGAGTTTCGCCATCTCCTGACACATCAGTCAGTGTCAGATGGCGTCAGTGTCAGGTGTCGTCAGTGTCAGCTGACGTCAGTGTCAGATGGCGTCAGTGTCAGTGGGTCAGTGTCAGGTGTCGGTCAGTGTCAGGTGGCGTCAGTGTCAGGTGACGTCAGTGTCAGGTGTCGGTCAGTGTCAGGTGACGTCAGTGTCAGTTGGTCGGGCGGACGCTCGTCATCTCCTGACACATCAGTCAGTGTCAGATGGCGTCAGTGTCAGGTGTCGGTCAGTGTCAGGTGTCGTCAGTGTCAGCTGACGTCAGTGTCAGTTGGTCGGGCGGACGCTCGTCATCTCCTGACACATCAGTCAGTGTCAGGTGTCGGTCAGTGTCAGGTGGCGTCAGTGTCAGTGACGTCAGTGTCGTTGGTCGGGCGGACGCTCGTCATCTCCTGACACATCAGTCAGTGTCAGGTGTCGTCAGTGTCAGGTGTCGGTCAGTGTCAGGTGTCGGTCAGTGTCAGGTGTCGTCAGTGTCAGCTGACGTCAGTGTCAGTTGGTCGGGCGGACGCTCGTCATCTCCTGACACATCAGTCAGTGTCAGATGGCGTCAGTGTCAGGTGTCGTCAGTGTCAGCTGACGTCAGTGTCAGTTGGTCGGGCGGACGCTCGTCATCTCCTGACACATCAGTCAGTGTCAGATGGCGTCAGTGTCAGGTGTCGTCAGTGTCAGCTGACGTCAGTGTCAGTTGGTCGGGCGGACGCTCGTCATCTCCTGACACATCAGTCAGTGTCAGGTGTCGGTCAGTGTCAGGTGTCGTCAGTGTCAGCTGACGTCAGTGTCAGTTGGTCGGGCGGACGCTCGTCATCTCCTGACACATCAGTCAGTGTCAGATGGCGTCAGTGTCAGGTGTCGGTCAGTGTCAGGTGTCGTCAGTGTCAGGTGTCGGTCAGTGTCAGGTGTGCGTCAGTGTCAGGTGTCAGTCAGTGTCAGTTGGTCGGGCGGACGCTCGTCATCTCCTGACACATCAGTCAGTGTCAGGTGTCGGTCAGTGTCAGGTGGCGTCAGTGTCAGGTGTCGTCAGTGTCAGCTGACGTCAGTGTCAGTTGGTCGGGCGGACGCTCGTCATCTCCTGACACAGCGCATTCACAGGCGGCGGCGTGTGGACCGGTGCGGTCGGCGAGGCGACGCAACGAGCTTCACACAGCTGACGACCGGTGCGGTCGGCGAGGCGACGCAACGAGCTTCACACAGCTGACGACCGGTGCGGTCGGCGAGGCGACGCAACGAGCTTCACACAGCTGACGACCGGCGCGCCCACTGATCACCAAGACATGCGGTGTCGCGAAAAAGCATCTCAGACCTTTAATCTATTTTGAGTCGGTACGGTTTCCACCTGCACTTCAACTGGTTGGCTACACGACCGACTCGAACTACCATAACCCAAACTGTTCGCAGGCACCCACGCACGGACTCACTTTCCGTTGAGTTGTCCCTGCGGCGCAGGTACAGGCCTAGAAGCAGAGTGGAACAAGCGGTTACGATGCGCTCTCGTGGGGCGGTACGGCGGCCCTGCCATCGACATGGCGCTCATAGCCGAGTCCTGCGCAAGCAAGCAGTGCTGACCGGATCACTGACTGGGCAGCTGCTGAGGAAGCTCTGCCACAGTCCCCGGATCACGACTGGGAAGCCCCTGAAGCAGCTCTGCCACAGTCCCCGGATCACGACTGGACAGCCCCTGAGGCAGCTCTGTCACAGTCCCCGGATCACGACTGGGCAGCTGCTGAGGCAGCTCTGCCACAGTCCCCGGACAACGGCTGGGCAGCCCCTGAGGCAGCTCTGTCACAGTCCCCGGATCACGACTGGGCAGCTGCTGAGGAAGCTCTGCCACAGTCCCCGGACCACGGCTGGGCAGCCCCTGAGGCAGCTCTGTCCCAGTCCCGGCTCAGCACACAAGCGACATGATCAATCAATCACTTTACTGAAGTGTAGCCAAGCGTTCCGACGGCGCAGCGATATCGTATGGTAACCGCGTGGCTACACACGTAAGCAAAGCCGACTCCTCCCACCTCGGCGTGGCGCGCTTACTTGTCCTCCGCGTCCAGCCGTTTGCGCGCTTCCTCCTCCAGCTCCATTCGCCTCTCCTCCTCCTTTCGTTTTTCCTCCTCCTGCTTTTCCCGCCGCTGGCGCTCCTCCTCGATAGCGCGCATTTCGCGCAGAGCAGTAGCCACCTGAAAACGCACAGATGCATCTATCTTGTACTTCATCTCATGCAGGACAGGAAGTCGATTCACCTCTTATCTCCATCATCCGAAGCAGATCATCAGCAATCTGAAAGTCATCACATGTCACCTCACACAGCAGCAACACCTGAAATCCAGCAATTTCATGTCCTATTTTCCTCACCTCATAGCGACAGTCTGAAGTTCACTACCTATTTCTGACACCATCTTGCACAGAGCAAAGGCCATCTGCAACCCGGAAGATTATATCATGCTGATCGCCCCTTCTTCCGTAGAACAGCCTAAGATCCAGCAGATGCATCGCTAATCTCCCTCAACAACGCATGCAGAGACCACGCAAACACAGGAGATCAATATCATGCCCAGCTCCCTCTTGTGATGCAGAGAAGATGGCACCTGGAACCCAGCAGATTAATTTGCATGCTCCTCTCCCGCAGAGCAGCCTGAAACCCAGCAGATGCATCTCAAGTCTCTCACCTCACGCAGAGCCGCAGCCACCTGAAACCCGGCAGATCTATCATCACGCCAGCCACATACTCCACCACGGGCTGCACACGGCATGTACACCATCAGGCCAACCGCACTCCACCAGGAACTGGACGCAGATCAGGCTACCCCTTCATGGTGACGTTCACACGTCACTTAACCAGGCGATAAAGTCAAAATATTCCGGAGTATTTGGACTAACTCTTTTCAAGCCAAAAACATCACAGATGAGAGTAGGCTGGCATGTGACTGACATGCTAATATTCTAATCACTTGCACCGTCTTCAATACAAACAACAAAAACGAGATCGCGAAATCGTGGCGCATGTTCCCTGATGCAACGAGCGAAAACATGCGCGAAGAAATGCGCAGGAAACTTGTTTACCGTTACATCGTATATATCGTATAGGCTATGTGACGTATAAGGGAGGAGTTGAGGGTTTGGTCCTCGGGGAGGGGTCCGAGAAGACGGGTGGGGGAATCCGCCCACCTGAGCCGAGAGCACAGACGACCTGGTGTCCTTCAAACTGAACCTTCCAGTGAGCATGTCCACAACTGACGAGTGAACCTGCCTCTGGAACTGGCCTGTCTGGCAACCTGTCCCTACACAGCTGACCTCTCTGACGAACCTGCCTCTGGGACCTGCCTGTCTGGCGATCTGTCCCTACACAACTGACCTCTCTGGCAGACCTGTCTGTCTGGCGACCTGTCCCTACATAACTGACCTTTCTGGCGAACCTGCCTCTGGAACTGGCCTGTCTGACGATCTGTCCCTACACAACTGACCTGTCTGGCGATCTATTCCTACACAACTGACCTGTCTGGTGACCTGTCCCTACACAATTGACCTCCCTGGCGAACCTGCCTGTCTGGCGACCTGCACCTACACAACTGACCTCTCTGGCGACCTGTCCCCACACAACTGACCTCTCTGGCGAACATGCCGCGCAGGTGGCTCTGCAGCACGATGACGGCCCGCCGTTGGTGCAGGTACAGCAGGCGCTGTCGCTTGGCGCGGTAGTGCCTCTGGATACACCTGACGGCCGCCAGCCTCTCCCGGTACGCTGCGATGACGTCACACGTCAGACAGACAGACAGACAGACGGACGGACGGCCGGACGGACGGACGCACGAACGCATGCACGAACGCATGCACGTACGCATGCACGCACACACACACACACATTGCCGCAAACCGAAACGAGAAACCCGCTTCAGTCATGGAGAAATGCAAGTCAAAGATCTAAACTTCGAACTTGGAGCATGTGTAAAAGGCATCTGTGGGAGAGTGTTCGATGGCTGTCGTTGAGCATCTTTCCGCCGGACCCCTCTCTACATCGCATGCCTGGTGCCAGCGCGTACCCCTGCGGCGGATGTAGCCTCGGTATGTCTTCTGCACGCAGACGGCCGACTTGTGTACCAGAGCCTCGCGCCGGTCCTCCAGCGGATCGTGGACGCAGTTGCGCAGGAACATCTTGGTCTTGCCCATCTGCCACTCGCGCTCCGGCAGACCATGGTGCTTCATGATCAGCCTGCAGCAGACGGCCACAGTGATGTCCAGCTGGAGCAATTCGGCGCCGCCGAATAGATGCGAACTACTCTGACCTTTCAGGTGGACTATCAATGGGTATCAATGGATGAAGGGTGAAAGGCGAAAGAAAGGTGAAAGGTGAAAGAGGGTCGAAGGGTGAAGGAACAATCCCTGGTTGTGACCGATCACAGACGGTCTCCGTGGCTGGGCCAAGACATTGTCACAGACGGTCTCCGTGGCTGTGCCAAGATATTGTCACAGACGGTCTCCGTGGCTGGGCCAATACATTGTCACAGACGGTCTCCGTGGCTGGGCCAAGACATTGTCACAGACGGTCTCCGTGGCTGGGCCAAGACATTGTCACAGACGGTCTCCGTGGCTGGGCCAAGACATTGTCACAGACGGTCTCCGAGGCCGGGCCAAGACATTGTCACAGACGGTCTCCGTGGCTGGGCCAAGTCATTGCCACAGACGGTCTCCGTGGCTGGGCCAAGACATTGTCACAGACGGTCTCCGTGGCTGGGCCAAGACATTGTCACAGACGGTCTCCGAGGCCGGGCCAAGACATTGTCACAGACGGTCTCCGTGGCTGGGCCAGGTCATTGCCACAGACGGTCTCCGTGGCTGGGCCTAGACATTGTCACAGACGGTCTCCGTGGCTGGGCCAATACATTGTCACAGACGGTCTCCGTGGCTGGGCCAAGACATTGTCACAGACGGTCTCCGTTGCTGGGCCAAGACATTGTCACAGACAGTCTCCGTGGCTGGGCCAAGACATTGTCACAGACGGTCTCCGTTGCTGGGCCAAGACATTGTCACAGACGGTCTCCGTGGCCGGGCCAAGACATTGTCACAGACGGTCTCCGAGGCCGGGCCAAGACATTGTCACAGACGGTCTCCGTGGCTGGGCCAAGACATTGTCACAGACGGTCTCCGTTGCTGGGCCATGACATTGCCACAGACGGTCTCCGTGGCTGGGCCAATACATTGTCACAGACGGTCTCCGTGGCTGGGCCAATACATTGTCACAGACGGTCTCCGTGGCCGGGCCAAGACATTGTCACAGACGGTCTCCGTGGCTGGGCCAAGTCATTGCCACAGACGGTCTCCGTGGTTGGGCCTAGACATTGTCACAGACAGTCTCCGTGGCTGGGCCAAGACATTGTCACAGACGGTCTCCGTTGCTGGGCCAAGACATTGTCACAGACAGTCTCCGTGGCTGGGCCAAGACATTGTCACAGACGGTCTCCGTTGCTGGGCCAAGACATTGTCACAGACGGTCTCCGAGGCTGGGCCAAGACATTGTCACAGACGGTCTCCGTGGTTGGTGGCTGGGCCAAGACACTGTCGTCTCTCTAGGTGATTGACATAATGAGGAAACAAGCATAGGGTCAGAAAAGCAATTAGTTTCTCTACAGTAAAAATAGTTCGTTAATTAGTTATTTGGGTTCAAGGGTGCTCCGACCAAAAACAGGAGAACAAAAAGTATGTCAGTGGTTTAGCACTGATATTATTAGTTAATAGCGCCGACGTAGCTACGCGGAAGGATTACAATGCGGGCCAGATGATAGACAGAAAAGACGTCCCTGTTGGCCGCAGTTTTGTCGTCATGTGAAGCCGAACCAACAGGTTGAGCAGGTGTTTACCTGCAGCCGTCGGCCGCGGAGGTGCGCTTCCACCTTCTGCCCGTCAGACACTGATACCGCTGACAAAACTCCAGCAGAGGCATGTGAATCGGGTAACCCTGCTTCCTGATCCTGATGATGTCCAGCATGCCGAGATACTTGAGCTGGTCCATCACCAGAGGATCGTCGTAGCAATGCGCCTGCTTCTTGGAGTTTGGCTTGATGCACCTCACGTACCTGGCAAATGCAACAACACACGCCAGAGTGACGGCCACTGCACTGGGCTGTGAACGCCAGCAGTACATTGGTTACGGCCACTACACTGGCCTGTGAACGCCAGCAGTACACTGGTGACGGCCACTACACTGGCCTGTGAACGCCAGCAGTACACTGGTGACGGCCACTGCACTGGCCTGTGAACGCCAGCAGTACACTGGTGACGACCGCTACACTGGGCTGTGAACGCCAGCAGTACACTGGTGACGGCCACTACACTGGGCTGGGAACGCCAGCAGTACACTGGTGACGGCCACTACACTGGCCTGTGAACGCCAGCAGTACACTGGTGACGGCCACTACACTGGCCTGTGAACGCCAGCAGTACACTGGTGACGGCCACTACACTGGGCTGTGAACGCCAACAGTACACTGGTGACGGCCACTACACGGGGCTGTGAACGCCAGCAGTACACTGGTGACGGCCACTGCACTGGCCTGTGAACGCCAGCAGTACACTGGTGACGGCCACTACACTGGGCTGTGAACGCCAGCAGTACACTGGTGACGGCCACTACACTGGGCTGTGAACGCCAGCAGTACACTGGTGACGGCCACTGCACTGGCCTGTGAACGCCAGCAGTACACTGGTGACGGCCACTACACTGGCCTGTGAACGCCAGCAGTACACTGGTGACGGCCACTACACTGGCCTGTGAACGCCAGCAGTACACTGGTGACGGCCACTACACTGGCCTGTGAACGCCAGCAGTACATTGGTTACGGCCACTACACTGGGCTGTGAACGCCAGCAGTACATTGGTTACGGCCACTACACTGGGCTGTGAACGCCAGCAGTACACTGGTGACGGCCACTGCACTGGCCTGTGAACGCCAGCAGTACACTGGTGACGGCCACTGCACTGGCCTGTGAACGCCAGCAGTACATTGGTTACGGCCACTACACTGGGCTGTGAACGCCAGCAGTACACTGGTGACGGCCACTACACTGGCCTGTGAACGCCAGCAGTACACTGGTGACGGCCACTACACTGGCCTGTGAACGCCAGCAGTACACTGGTGACGGCCACTACACTGGGCTGTGAACGCCAGCAGTACACTGGTGACGACCACTACACTGGGCTGTGAACGCCAACAGTACACTGGTGATGGCCACTGCACTGGGCTGTGAACGCCAGCAGTACACTGGTGACGGCCACTGCACTGGCCTGTGAACGCCAGCAGTACATTGGTTACGGCCACTACACTGGGCTGTGAACGCCAGCAGTACACTGGTGACGGCCACTACACTGGGCTGGGAACGCCAGCAGTACACTGGTGACGACCACTACACTGGGCTGTGAACGCCAGCAGTACACTGGTGACGGCCACTACACTGGGCTGTGAACGCCAGCAGTACACTGGTGACGGCCACTACACTGGGCTGGGAACGCCAGCAGTACACTGGTGACGGCCGCTGCAGCTAGAGCAGCACGCACGTCTCGCACAGCACTGCACTAAACACTCACATTACGGTGTGAAAATAAACTGCACCGGTAATCCAATCAGCAACAAAACAAACAAACCGCAGACAACGTTGTTCGAGCAAATTATCACGCGACACCAGCGACCCTCAGGCGTTTAGACCATCGTAGATAGCCTAACAGAGGCCTCTAGCCTGATCGAACAGACTTGCAGAAGCCGTCCCTCCAGCCTGCCAAGCAAGCCTGCCGAGCCTACTAACCTACCCAGAGTTAGAACACAATTAGCTGACTTTCCGGAGATTAGGTGCCGTTCGACCAGTTCACCAACCGGAAGGCCGGCGTCAGATTGGCTGGCCTGTCGGAGATTACCACTGGATTGGCTGGCCTGTCGGGGATTACCACTGGATTGGCTGGCCTGTCGGGGATTACCACTGGATTGGCTGGCCTGTCGGGGATTACCACTGGTTTGGCTGGCCTGTCGGGGATTACCACTGGATTGGTTGGCCTGTCGGGGATTACCACTGGTTTGGCTGGCCTGTCGGGGATTACCACTGGATTGGTTGGCCTGTCGGGGATTACCACTGGATTGGCTGGCCTGTCGGGGATTACCACTGGATTGGCTGGCCTGTCGGGGATTACTACTGGATTGGCTCGCCTGTCGGGGATTACCACTGGATTGGCTGGCGTGTCGGGGATTACCACTGGATTGGCTGGCCTGTCGGGGATTACCACTGGATTGGCTGGCCTGTCGGGGATTACCACTGGATTGGCTGGCCTGTCGGGGATTACCACGGGATTGGCTGGTCTGTCGGGAATTACCACTGGATTGGCTGGTCTGTCGGGAATTACCACTGGATTGGCTGGCCTGTCGGGGATTACCACTGGATTGGCTGGCCTGTCGGGAATTACCACTGGATTAGCTGGCCTGTCGAGGATTACTACTGGATTGGCTGGCCTGTCGGGGATTACCACTGGATTGGCTGGCCTGTCGGGGATTACCACTGGATTGGCTGGCCTGTCGGGGATTACCACTGGATTGGCTGACCTGCCGCGATTCAGTCCCGCTCCAGTCCCGCCTGACCCACCAGGGGTTGCTCATCTGCAGCAGATCCACCAGAGCCTGCAGCTGCTGTCGGAACGCGTCGCTGACGGTGGGCTTTCCCTTCGAGGTGCCTCTGGACACCGTGCTGCTCATGGTGCCCGTGCGAGACATGCAGCTGAGCAGGTCCTGCGTGCAGGCGCACGACACACACATCGGTCACAGACGGTGCAAGGCAGGGGCCAGGCGACCCTCCACGGCAGGCAACAGGTGACACTCCGCCACCCAAGTGTCAGGTGACTCCCCACAAGAGATCAGGCGACACTCCACCAGAGACCAGGCGACACTCTACGAGAGGTCAGGCGACACTACACCAGGGGTCAGGAGACACTCCACCAGGGGTCAGGAGACACTACACCAGGGATCAGGCGACACTCTACGAGAGGTCAGGCGACACTACACCAGGGGTCAGGAGACACTCCACCAGGGGTCAGGAGACACCATACCAGGGATCAGGCGACACTACACCAGGGGTCAGGTGACACTCCACCAGGGGTCAGGAGACACCATACCATGGATCAGGAGACACTACACCAGGGATCAGGCGACACTCCGCAAGATGTCAGGTAACTCCCCATCGGAGGGCAGGCGACACTACACCAGAGATCAGACAACCTCTACCGAGAGTCAAGGGACTCTTCACTAGGGGACATTTGATTCCCCACGGCGCCTACAATGTACATCTGAGACGGACGGTGGACCAGAGCGCCCACCTCTGGTCCAGAACGGGACGGTGAAATGGTGAGAGAGGCACTCGTCACTCTGAAACAGTGGACGACGATCGACGACGGCTGTGGCGACAAGCGGTGGGCGTGGCGACAGATATTGGGCGTGGTGATAGATAGTGGGAGGAGCGATAGATGATGAACGAGGCGGGAAATAGTGGGCGTAGCGATATGTAGTGGGCGTGAAGATAGCCAGTGGGCGGGGTGGTAAATAGTGGGCATGGTGATAGATAGTGGAAGGGGCGGTAAATAGTGGGCATGGTGATAGATAGTGGGAGGGGCGGGAAATAGTGGGCATGGTGATAGACAGTGAACGAGGCGACACATAGTTGGCATGGTGATAGATAGCGTGAGGGACGATAAATAGTGGACATGGTGATAGATAGTGGGAGGGGCTGGAAATAGTGGGCAAGGTGATATATAGTGGGAAGGGCGATAGATAATGCACGAGGCGATACATAGTGGGCGTGACGATAGCCAGTGGGTGGGGCGGTAAATAGTGGGCATGATGATATATAGTGGGTGTGGTGACAGACAGCGGGCGGGGCGACAAACAGAGGACGTGGTAATGACTAGCGGATGTACAGACAAGTAGTGGGGATGGCAACAGAGATAGTGGGGTTGGTGGCAGCCAGTGAGTATGGACTCAGCACAGCGTGAATATTTCAAGTCGGCGGTTGGGGCAAACAAGTTCCACACAGGCACTCTAATTTGTTTTGGTCTCGTTTTGTTCCCCTTATTTCTTGTTTTAACGATCAGTTTTTCCCGCCACCATGACCAATATGTTTTCCTCTCGCAATCTCTGCGCACACTTATTGACAACAAGGCATGCCAAAACACCGAACAATGTCAGGCTGTAAAACAGCCGGGAAGTGCATCGGCAATCAGGAAAATTAGGACCTTGTCTACCTCGCTACTTTTCCATGTCCAATGTGGGTACGTCACCACACGGTGAGCCCACCTGGAACTGGGCCAGCTCCTCCACAAACTTGTTCTTGGAACGGCTCATGAAGTCGAAGAACAGGTCCTGCTGCGAGTCGCGGTTCTTGTCGACGAAGCCGGCGATGCTGTAGGTGACGTGACCGGCGTAGTGGCACACGCCGAACTCCATCTCCCACTTGCGTCGGTCCTCGCCCTTGATGTAGTACGGATGAGCCTCGAACTCCTGGTGCAGCTTGGAGAGGTAGGTCTCGTCCGATCCCTGCCAGCGACCGGTAAGAAGCCCGCGTCAGACCGAGGCTAATGACAAACGAGAACAGCCCAACACCATAATGATGCTTAGTGGAGCTGGTGTTATATTGATGGTCGTACGTGGTGCTGTACATCATGCTGGTGGCCTGTGTTACGGAGCAATGCCGAAGATGAACGGCATATACGTAGTGGCAGAAGCGGGATGAGTCACTCTGCGACACTTCCCAGGAGTCACTGCGAATCCGGCCAGGCCGATCGAGATGCTGTAATTAGTTCACCAGCATGTACATTTAGCTACTGCCATCATCAAAATGTCAGGTACCACCGAACACAACAAAATAACAATGCACAACGGAAGGTGCATCCTTCCTATGAATAAGTATTGCATAGCTAACAAATACGCCTTTCCCATGTTGGCACAACGTACCAGTCTATCCCACACATCCTTGCCTGCTCGTAACTGAGCCGGCTCATACCGACCGGCACGCTCTTACCCAGCACGGGCTGCACCTGAGCTGGTCGCGGCTGCAGTACGGGGGGGGGGCACGTGGGTCGATCCTCCCAGACCGGCCCCAGCTCACTCGGCACCGGCGGCAAACAAGACAATTCCGGGCGGCAATCGGCGGCGCCTCGACTCCTCTCTCCCTCCGACACCGGACCACACCGGACCACACCGGACCACACTGACCCGGCACCAACCGACACCGGACCACACCGGACCACACTGACCCGGCACCAACCGACACCGGACCACACTGACCCAGCACCAACCGACACCGGACCACACTGACCCGGCACCAACCGACACCGGACCACACTGACCCGGCACCAACCGACACCGGACCACACTGACCCGGCACCAACCGACACCGGACCACACTGACCCGGCACCAACCGACACCGGACCACACTGACCCGGCACCAACCGACACCGGACCACACTGACCCGGCACCAACCGATACCGGACCACACTGACCCAGCACCAACCGACACCGGACCACACCGGACCACACTGGACCACACTGACCCGGCACCAACCGACACCGGACCACACTGACCCGGCACCAACCGACACCGGACCACACCGGACCACACTGGACCACACTGACCCGGCACCAACCGACACCGGACCACACTGACCCGGCACCAACCGACACCGGACCACACTGACCCAGCACCAACCGACACCGGACCACACTGACCCGGCACCAACCGACACCGGACCACACTGACCCGGCACCAACCGACACCGGACCACACTGACCCGGCACCAACCGACACCGGACCACACTGACCCGGCACCAACCGACACCGGACCACACTGACCCAGCACCAACCGACACCGGACCACACTGACCCGGCACCAACCGACACCGGACCACACTGACCCAGCACCAACCGACACCGGACTACACTGACCCGGCACCAACCGACACCGGACCACACTGACCCAGCACCAACCGACACCGGACCACACCGGACCACACTGACCCGGCACCAACCGACACCGGACCACACTGACCCGGCACCAACCGACACCGGACCACACTGATCCGGCACAAACCGACACCGGACCACACTGACCCGGCACCAACCGACACCGGACCACACCGGACCACACTGACCCTGCACCAACTGACACCAGACCACACTGACCCGGCACCAACCGACACCGGACCACACCGGACCACACTGACCCGGCACCAACCGACACCGGACCACACTGACCCGGCACCAACCGACACCGGACCATACCGACCCGGCACCAACCGACACCGGACCACACTGACCCGGCACCAACCGACACCGGACCACACTGACCCGGCACCACACCGGACCACACTGACCCGGCACCAACCGACACCGGACCACACTGACCCGGCACCAACCGACACCGGACCACACTGACCCGGCACCACACTGACCCGGCACCAACCGACACCGGAACACACTGACCCGGCACCAACCGACACCGGACCACACTGACCCGGCACCAACCGACACCGGACCACACTGGACCACACTGACCCGGCACCACACCGGACCACACTGACCCGGCACCAACCGACACCGGACCACACTGACCCGGCACCAACCGACACCGGACCACACTGACCCGGCACCAACCGACACCGGACCACACCGGACCACACTGACCCGGCACCAACCGACACCGGACCACACCGGACCACACTGACCCGGCACCAACCGACACCGGACCACACTGACCCGGCACCAACCGACACCGGACCACACTGACCCGGCACCAACCGACACCGGACCACACTGACCCGGCACCAACCGACACTGGACCACACTGACCCGGCACCAACCGACACCGGACCACACTGACCCGGCACCAACCGACACCGGACCACACTGACCCCGCACCAACCGACACCGGACCACACTGATCCGGCACCAACCGACACCGGACCACACTGACCCGGCACCAACCGACACCGGACCACACTGATCCGGCACCAACCGACACCGGACCACACTGGACCACACTGGCCCGGCACCAACCGACACCGGACCACACTGACCCGGGACCAAACGACACCCTCCGACACCGGACCACACTGACCCGGCACCCTCCGGCACCAGACCACACTGACCCGGCACCAACCGACACCGGACCACACTGACCCGGCACCACACCGGACCACACTGACCCGGCACCAACCGACACCGGACCACACTGACCCGGCACCACACTGACCCGGCACCAACCGACACCGGACCACACTGACCCGGCACCAACCGACACCGGACCACACTGACCCGGCACCAACCGACACCGGACCACACTGGACCACACTGACCCGGCACCACACTGACCCGGCACCAACCGACACCGGACCACACCGGACCACACTGACCCGGCACCAACCGACACCGGACCACACTGACCCGGCACCAACCGACACCGGACCACACCGGACCACACTGACCCGGCACCAACCGACACCGGACCACACTGACCCGGCACCAACCGACACCGGACCACACTGACCCGGCACCAACCGACACCGGACCACACTGACCCGGCACCAACCGACACCGGACCACACTGACCCGGCACCAACCGACACCGGACCACACTGACCCGGCACCAACCGACACCGGACCACACTGACCCGGCACCAACCGACACCGGACCACACCGGACCACACTGACCCGGCACCAACCGACACCGGACCACACCGGACCACACTGACCCGGGACCAAACGACACCCTCCGACACCGGACCACACTGACCCGGCACCCTCCGGCACCAGACCACGCTGACCCGGCACCAAACGGCACACTCCGACACAAGACGACACTGACCCAGCACCAAACGGCACCCTCCGACACCAGACCACACTGAACCGGCACCAAACGACACCCTCCGACACCGGACCACACTGACCCGGGACCAGACGGCACCTTCCAGCACCAGACCACACTGACCCGAAACCAAACCTGTCTCGGGATGAAACCAGGTCGGCCCAGGAGCAAACCGGCGTCACCCAAATTATTCTGAGGCTCTTCCAAGACAAAATATGAGTGCAAAACGGCAAACGGTATCTCCATTGACAACATGAATAATTAATGGGAACGTATCAGAAGATAGCAGAAACTACATATTATATACTACATACATACCCAGCAGAAACTACTTCCCAGGTCGAAGCGAGACCGTGAAGATGACGGACAATGATGCAAATGGAGCACGTGGTGAGAACAGGAAACAAGTGAAGTCTGTGAGAAACAACTGAGAACGTTCCGAAACCACACGCGCTGGCTGCGGACTCATAATGCCACCGGATTTGACACCAAACTGAACCAAAGCAAGGGTAAAAACCACCGTTAAACAAACAAACAAGATCGTCTCTGTATAAACTAAAACCATCTGGATCAGACGAGGCCACCCACACCACAAAGGGTATCAATGAACCAAACTAGACCGCTCTAGGGTCAAACAAGACAGCCAGACACAAACGATTCTACCGCAGAATGAAGCCCGACCATTTAGGGGTGGCAGAAGACAACAGTTCAAGAAAGATCATCAGATACCCTGCAGCCCTCTGAGCGGCAGGAGAGACTCCTTGAAGGCAGTCACTGACGGAGACGCCAAAGTAGCAGGAGCAGACGGGGAAATGCTGAACCACATTCATAAGTAACAGCGATACACGGGGGTCAAATTGTAGGCGCACGGCGCGAACACTGACAGGGTGGGTGGGATGGGGGGGGTCAAAGGACTGATGAACGGATTCACTTGTACTGGGTGTGGGGCAGGGCAAATCGAGAAACAAGCGTGAACTGTGATAAACATATGCTTATCAAAAACGGTGGAACACCAATTCGAGCATGATCCGCATCGTCACTGCGTCTACACTGTAGAGCACGAGGGCATGGCACTGGTGATTCATTACAAAACTGAGCAGAGCGGGGCGAAGCCGCCGATATTTATGGCTCGCTCGACAGAAAGACAAACTGTTGGAGCGTTGCTCGACCACTCTCCCCGCCGCCGTGCTGGAAACTGGCTGCAGCGTGGGTCGCATACTGAATACTGGCCGACTGGCACGCCCATATCTTTTGGAACGTGCAGTCGGACATTCGCGAAGTTATTTGAGAACAGAATGGAGCGTAGGGAGAACAAATGTCGGCCTATAGCAGTACGCACCTTTGGCATTCTACATTCTTCTGAAAGCAGCTTGAGGATGCAGCGAGGAGGCTTCTCGATTAATTCCAGACATTCCGAGTTGTCTGAAAACTTGATGTGAGAAAACTTGATTTCTTCTTGTCGGTACTGAAAAGCAGACCAGTACAGAGTAGATAAATGCATGCTAGAGACTTCTGAGGGACGCTCAGGGTGGCTAAGGTGACAACACATAGGTGCAGTGGCCAAGAGAGGAAATGGGTGCTTCAAGCTGCACAGTACGTCGCTACCTGCTTACGACATACGGAACAACCTAAAATATGTTGGCGATGATGGTGATGATGGTGATGATGGTGATGATGGTGATGATGGTGGACTGGTGGCAACCATAATTCAAGACTAACATGACAAGTTGCCGGAAAGCGATGTTTCATGGTTTCCAATTTGCTCTACCATTTTAAAATGAAGGGCGTATGACGGCATGAAAAAGCTAAGCCATCAGAGAGGTGCTCCGGATTGCCATGGCAACCTTTCTTGTTTGTTGTGAGGCTGTGGCGGTTAGAGTGTGGTGCGCATACTCAGACTGGATGAAAATATTGCTAAACCATTTGTCTAAAACAAGCGCTTCAGTCCGACACCATGCAAGCCGAATTTTTTTCAGTGAAGAAAGTCGAACATTCACTTCAAGGATGGGGAGGGGGTGGGTTTGGACCACATCGACCATGTTGATCGTACAGCCTCTTCAAGATGTGTTCATGTGGAGTGAATACCGCCAGGTGAAAACAACTTCACGCAACTCACAGGGACACGCGCAGAGCACAGGACTACTCAGACCACTCGGCGAACAAGGTACGCCAAGTCACATTACGTCCCATGACACACCATCCTACGTCATATTATGACAATAATAGTACTTACAGCCTCCTGCTCCTGCGCGAACACGTAGTGGTTGAAAAAGGTATGCAGCTTTTCATTTGTGTAGTTGATGCAGAGCTGTTCGAATGAGTTTTTGCCAAAGTTCTCGAAGCCGAAGATGTCGAGAACGCCGAGGAAAGCGCCGCTGTCCTGGCCCGGGTTGGTGCACACGTTGATCTGGTTCACAAGCCACGCGAACGTCCGCGAATATAGCGCCTTGGCCATGGCGTGCCGGTTCTCACGAGCCTGTAGACCGCCGGTCAGTGTGAGACGACATCGCATACAGGACCACCACCGGCCAGTGTGAGACGACACAGTATACAGCACCACCGGCCAGTGTCAGACGACACCACAGTATACAGCACCACCGGCCAGTGTCAGACGACACAGTATACAGGACCACCACCGGGCAGTGTCAGACGACACCACAGTATACAGCACCACCGGCCAGTGTCAGACAACACAGTATACAGCGCCACCGGCCAGTGTCAGACGACACAGTATACAGCACCACCGGCCAGTGTCAGACGACACCACAGTATACAGCACCACCGGCCAGTGTCAGACGACACAGTATACAGCACCACCGGCCAGTGTCAGACGACACCACAGTATACAGCACCACCGGCCAGTGTCAGACGACACAGTATACAGGACCACCACCGGGCAGTGTCAGACGACATCGCATACAGGACCACCACCGGCCAGTGTGAGACGATACCGTATACAGCACCACCGGCCAGTGTGAGACGACACCGTATACAGCACCACCGGCCAGTGTGAGACGACACCGTATACAGGACCACCGACCAGTGAGACGACACCGTATACAGGACCACCACCGGCCAGTGCGAGACGACACCGTATACAGCACCACCGGCCAGTGTGAGACGACACCGTATACAGGACCACCGACCAGTGTGAGACGACACCGTATACAGCACCACCGGCCAGTGTGAGACGACACCGTATACAGCACCACCGGCCAGTGTGAGACGACACCGTATACAGGACCACCGACCAGTGAGACGACACCGTATACAGCACCACCGGCCAGTGTGAGACGACACCGTATACAGCACCACCGGCCAGTGTGAGACGACACCGTATACAGCACCACCGGCCAGTGTGAGACGGCACCGTATACAGCACCACCGGCCAGTGTGAGACGACACCGTATACAGCACCACCACCGGCTATTGTGAGACGACACCGCATACAGCACCACCGGCCAGTGTGAGACGACACCGTATACAGGACCATCGGCCAGTGTGAGACGACACCGTATACAGCACCACCGGCCAGTGTGAGACGACACAGTATACAGGACCACCACCGGCCAGTGCGAGACGACCAAGCTGCGACATTCACTAGGTGTCTAACTAGGTCTAACAGACTTATGGGGCAGTGTGGTGCATAGTGACTTCTGAGTGGCTGAAGACATTCGACGTCTTCCACGCTAGACCATCGCATACCGCTGGCCCAAGACCATAGCATACCCTCCGCCCAGCATCATAACATACTGTCCGCCCATAACCACATCATCCCGGCGCCCAATATCATGGCATCTCGGCGCCCAATACCATGGCATCCCGGCGCCCAATACCATGGCATCCCGGCGCCCAATACCATGGCATCTCGGCGCCCAATACCATGGCATCTCGGCGCCCAATACCATGGCATCTCGGCGCCCAATACCATGGCATCTCGGCGCCCAATACCATGGCATCTCGGCGCCCAATACCATGGCATCTCGGCGCCCAATACCATGGCATCTCGGCGCCCAATACCATGGCATCCCGGCGCCCAATACCATGGCATCCCGGCGCCCAATACCATGGCATCTCGGCGCCCAATACCATGGCATCCCGACGCCCAATACCATGGCATCCCGGCGCCCAATACCATGGCATCTCGGCGCCCAATACCATGGCATCCCGACGCCCAATACCATGGCATCTCGGCGCCCAATACCATGGCATCTCGGCGCCCAATACCATGGCATCCCGGCGCCCAATACCATGGCATCCCGGCGCCCAATACCATGGCATCTCGGCCCCCAATACCATGGCATCTCGGCGCCCAATACCATGGCATCTCGGCCCCCAATACCATGGCATCCCGGCGCTCAAGAACGTAGCATCCCGGCGCCCAAAACAGTAGCATCCTAGCGCCCAAGACCACATCCCGTCCACCCTCGCTAACGAACACATTTTACCGTCTGCTTTTGACATCAGCTGCACCCGTAAAAACGGCCTCGTCCCCCGAGCCAAGCACCGGCTACATAAATCGAACCCGACAGCCGGGCGTGTCTGACAAATGTGGGTGTTTGGTGTGGGTGGAAGTAATGACCGAGATGGATCGCCATGCTGTTTACTCAGACTACCGCGCCCCAAGCGAATCCATTACCATAAGACCAGACTGATCTACTGACGGCGCTGGACCGCCACGCTCGTGACTGAAGACTACCGTGCTGTAGGCTAATCCGTTACCGGAAGATCAGACTGATCTACTGACGGCGCTACCGCGCCAGATATGCCCCGAAAAACAGCCGCCGGCGACCGTCTCGAAAGTAATCCCTGTCGAGCGCATCAGGCGGTGTCGAGGGAGATGGGGAACAAATCCAATCAGGCCTGCCACGCAATGCACAATGTAGTGTGTCATTCACTAACGGCTCCTTGACACTACAAATCCAAATTGTACAAAATGAGAAGGAGTTGCCATAGCAAATGTTCACATACTCTAATACATTTTTCAACCGTGCTAAAATAATCAGTGGTCACGTGAGTGATTTCTGTCAGATATCAGCTGTCGTACGCAATGTAAGATTCACAACCAGTTGCTATTAAAATATCATCACAAGCTCGATGCCGAAAAGTTGACCCAACACGGACGTGCAGCTGTTTTCGGAAAGGCCGGTATCCCATCGATGCAGTCGTAGATGAAAAATGACGTTGAACGTCCTTGAAACACACAATCGCTCTTGCGTTACGCCTTCCGACAGGATGTATCACACACCATACATCACGCCGGTGCCGGAGCCACCGAACAATGACTGGTCTATCCTGACTTCAGCTGTGGCCGCCTCCTGCGCTCCATCGTGTGAACGCCTCGGGCCTCGCTCGGGCACCGTCTGGGCATAGTTGGGGCGTCGCTCGGGCACCGTCTGGGCATAGTCGGGCCTCGCTCGGGCACCGTCTGGGCATAGTCGGGCCTCGCTCGGGCACCGTCTGGGCATAGTCGGGCCTCGCTCGGGCACCGTCTGGGCATAGTTGGGGCGTTGCTCGGGCACCGTCTGGGCATAGTCGGGCCTCGCTCGGGCACCGTCTGGGCATAGTCGGGCCTCGCTCGGGCACCGTCTGGGCATAGTCGGGCCTCGCTCGGGCACCGTCTGGGCATAGTTGGGGCGTTGCTCGGGCACCGTCTGGGCATAGTCGGGCCTCGCTCGGGCACCGTCTGGGCATAGTTGGGGCGCCACTCGGGCAACGTCTGGGCATAGTTGGGGCGTCGCTCGGGCACCGTCTGGGCATAGTTGGGGCGCCACTCGGGCAACGTCTGGGCATAGTTGGGGCGCCACTCGGGCACCGTCTGGGCATAGTTGGGGCGTTGCTCGGGCACCGTCTGGGCATAGTTGGGGAGTCGCTCGGGCACCGTCTGGGCATAGTTGGGGCGTCGCTCGGGCAAAGTCTGGGCATAGTCGGGCCTCGCTCGGGCACCGTCTGGGCATAGTTGGGGCGTTGCTCGGGCACCGTCTGGGCATAGTTGGGGCGTTGCTCGGGCACCGTCTGGGCATAGTTGGGGCGTTGCTCGGGCACCGTCTGGGCATAGTTGGGGCGTTGCTCGGGCACCGTCTGGGCATAGTCGGGCCTCGCTCGGGCACCGTCTGGGCATAGTTGGGGCGTCGCTCGGGCACCGTCTGGGCATAGTCGGGCCTCGCTCGGGCACCGTCTGGGCATAGTTGGGGAGTCGCTCGGACACCGTCTGGGCATAGTTGGGGCGTTGCTCGGGCACCGTCTGGGCATAGTCGGGCCTCGCTCGGGCACCGTCTGGGCATAGTTGGGGCGTCGCTCGGGCACCGTCTGGGCATAGTCGGGCCTCGCTCGGGCACCGTCTGGGCATAGTTGGGGAGTCGCTCGGGCACCGTCTGGGCATAGTTGGGGCGTCGCTCGGGCACCGTCTGGGCATAGTCGGGCCTCGCTCGGGCACCGTCTGGGCATAGTTGGGCACCGTCTGGGTATAGTTGGGGCGCCGCTCGGGCATAGTTGGGGCGCCGGTCGGGAGCAGTTCGGGCATAGTTGAGGCGCAACTCGGGAGCAGCTCGGGCGTCCAGCTGCTCACCTCCTGCGGCTTCAGTGGGATGTCGGTGACATTTCCTCGGACGTTGATCTGACGGTAGAGCAGCACGAGGCGCACGTCGTCCACACCAAGGCCGAGCAGGAAGGACACCGTGGCCAGGATGGACGCGTCCGGCGGCGTCAGGTCCGTCTTCTCGCCGTCCACGTCCTGGGGAGATAACAGCGGAGCCTCACACAGCGCCAACAACAGAAAGGTCCGCCCCGCCCACACCCCGAGGCAGGGTTAGACAGGTGCCACCTGCCACCACGGTGTGTAGAGTGGGTGAGTGTGACACACTGTGATGCGATGCCAGCCTCACTGCTGCAGGAGGTAGCGGGTGTGGAGAGTGGGTGAGTGTGACACTGTGACGAGATGCCGGCCTCACTGCTACAGGAGGTAGCGGGTGTGGAGAGTGGGTGAGTGTGACACTGTGACGAGATGCCGGCCTCACTGCTACAGGAGGTAGCGGGTGTGGAGAGTGGGTGAGTGTGACACTGTGACGAGATGCCGGCCTCACTGCTACAGGAGGTAGCGGGTGTGGAGAGTGGGTGAGTGTGACACTGTGACGAGATGCCGGCCTCACTGCTACAGGAGGTAGCGGGTGTGGAGAGTGGATGAGTGTGACACTGTGACGAGATGCCGGTCTCACTGCTACAGGAGGTAGCGGACGTGGAGAGTGGATGAGTGTGACACTGTGACGAGATGCCGGCCTCACTGCTACAGGAGGTAGCGGGTGTGGAGAGTGGATGAGTGTGACACTGTGACGAGATGCCGGCCTCACTGCTACAGGAGGTAGCGGGTGTGGAGAGTGGATGAGTGTGACACTGTGACGAGATGCCGGCCTCACTGCTACAGGAGGTAGCGGGTGTGGAGAGTGGGTGAGTGTGACACTGTGACGAGATGCCGACCTCATTGCTACAGGAGGTAGCGGGTGTGGAGAGTGGGTGAGTGTGACACTGTGACGAGATGCCGGCCTCACTGCTGCAGGAGGTAGCGGGTGTGGAGAGTGGGTGAGTGTGACACTGTGACGAGATGCCGACCTCATTGCTACAGGAGGTAGCGGGTGTGGAGAGTGGGTGAGTGTGACACTGTGACGAGATGCCGGCCTCACTGCTGCAGGAGGTAGCGGGTGTGTAGAGTGGGTGAGTGTGACACTGTGACGAGATGCCGGCCTCATTGCTACAGGAGGTAGCGGGTGTAGAGAGTGGGTGAGTGTGACACTGTGACGAGATGCCGACCTCATTGCTACAGGAGGTAGCGGACGTGGAGAGTGGATGAGTGTGACACTGTGACGAGATGCCGGCCTCACTGCTGCAGGAGGTAGCGGGTGTGGAGAGTGGGTGAGTGTGACACTGTGACGAGATGCCGGCCTCACTGCTACAGGAGGTAGCGGGTGTGGAGAGTGGGTGAGTGTGACACTGTGACGAGATGCCGGCCTCACTGCTACAGGAGGTAGCGGGTGTGGAGAGTGGATGAGTGTGACACTGTGACGAGATGCCGGTCTCACTGCTACAGGAGGTAGCGGACGTGGAGAGTGGATGAGTGTGACACTGTGACGAGATGCCGGCCTCACTGCTACAGGAGGTAGCGGGTGTGGAGAGTGGGTGAGTGTGACACTGTGACGAGATGCCGGCCTCACTGCTACAGGAGGTAGCGGGTGTGGAGAGTGGGTGAGTGTGACACTGTGACGAGATGCCGGCCTCACTGCTACAGGAGGTAGCGGGTGTGGAGAGTGGGTGAGTGTGACACTGTGACGAGATGCCGGCCTCACTGCTACAGGAGGTAGCGGGTGTGGAGAGTGGGTGAGTGTGACACTGTGACGAGATGCCGGCCTCACTGCTACAGGAGGTAGCGGGTGTGGAGAGTGGGTGAGTGTGACACTGTGACGAGATGCCGGCCTCACTGCTACAGGAGGTAGCGGACGTGGAGAGTGGATGAGTGTGACACTGTGACGAGATGCCGGCCTCACTGCTACAGGAGGTAGCGGGTGTGGAGAGTGGGTGAGTGTGACACTGTGACGAGATGCCGGCCTCACTGCTACAGGAGGTAGCGGACGTGGAGAGTGGGTGAGTGTGACACTGTGACGAGATGCCGGCCTCACTGCTACAGGAGGTAGCGGACGTGGAGAGTGGATGAGTGTGACACTGTGACGAGATGCCGGCCTCACTGCTGAGGAATGCTGCAGAAGACAGCGGGTATGCCCCTGATTGGTTGGCGTGCAATAGACCGGAAAGCAACGGGCCTGGGACGAGCACATGTCAATGGAGGCAGTTGGATCATCCCCATGGAGTGAAAACATACACAAATCGAGCTTCCAATGGTTACGATGTAATCATTCGCGACCAATTATAAATATAAATAGCATACAAAATTACCATCCACAATCGAGCAACATCGGATTAGTTCCCGCAGTGATATTCAGTCCGCGTGATACACGTGCCACCCTCCGAGATTGCGCATCAACAAGTGAGCTCAGGCGGCAGGCAACCTCCAACCAGAGGATTGCAAGGCAATCTCCTGGCTCGTCCGGTCTGTGCCAAGTTGGGCGGAACTCGGGGCATTAGTGGCCACCGGACATCAGCCGCGACGCCGTCCTGTGCCGCTCTAAGTACATAAGCGCACGAGATCGGTGGCGAGCGGGGGCCGCTGATTGGAACACACCATCTCCGCCGAACACGAGACGGGGCGGCATGCAACAGCGACCATCTCCGCCGAATACGAGGGTGGTAACGGTGGCCGCCTGCGCCAAATACGGGACGAGCCGAGATGCAGCAGTGACCATCTCCGCCGAACACGAGACGGGGCGGCATGCAACAGCGACCATCTCCGCCGAATACGAGACGGGCCGGGTGATAACGGTGGCCGCCTGCGCCAAATACGGGACGGGCCGAGATGCAGCAGTGACCATCTCCGCTGAATACGAGACGGGCCGGGTGGTAACAGTGGCCGCCTGCGCCAAATATGGGACGGGCCGAGATGCAGCAGCGATCATCTCCGTCAAATTTGTGGCAGGTAGAGGTGTAGCAGTTACCACGTCGGTCATATGTAACATCAGCAGGTGTCTGGCAGTGAGCAAATAACCAGAGGGCCATAATGTGCCCCGAAATCGACTCTGTGATGCTATTTGAATATCCATGACAAACATTATAACATTATTCCATTCCTGCAGTGGGCTAGACAGAGTACCGGAGTCACCTGTGACGAACCTCGCAGGCAGCCCGGGTCACAAGTCACACGCAGCACAGCAGCCCCGTCCTCACCAGCTCGGGTCAAGGTCACACGCAGCACAGCAGCCCCGTCCTCACCAGCTGCCACTACAGCACCAGCTCGGGTCAAGGTCACACGCAGCACAGCAGCCCCGTCCTCACCAGCTGCCACTACAGCACCAGCTCGGGTCAAGGTCACACGCAGCACAGCAGCCGCCCCGTCTCCACCAGCAGCCATTACATCATCAGCCCGGGTCAAGGTCACACGCAGCACAGCAGCCCCGTCCTCACCAGCTGCCTCTACAGCACCAGCTCGGGTCAAGGTCACACGCAGCACAGCAGCCCCGTCCCCACCAGCAGCCATTACAGCATCAGCCCGGGTCAAGGTCACACGCAGCACAGCAGCCCCGTCCTCACCAGCTGCCACTACAGCACCAGCTCGGGTCAAGGTCACACGCAGCACAGCAGCCCCGTCCTCACCAGCTGCCACTACAGCACCAGCCCGGGTCAAGGTCACACGCAGCACAGCAGCCTCTCCCACAGCACTGCCTCCACAGAGCATCCATGTGGACATCCATGTGTCCAGTACATCGGGTTATCACGATCCAGGGCGAAGTCGGAGCGTGTTTCATCCCGGGTGTACGATACAAAATTAATATGAGCCGCCAGGCCCGGAGTTTAGGGGCGCATCGACTGCGTCGGTCAGCCGCCAGACCCGGTCAGTCGCAATTTTGAAACGTAATACTTTTTGTTTCATCCTTTCGCGTTCCAATTTCTTTACTCGGAGTCAGATGTTGCTTTTATTGTTCCTCTGACCCGTTTTTGTGCAGCTATTCTTAATGAAGTGCTCTTAATGTGTGTTCAAATAGGAAAGCTAACGGCCGCACTTCCGCTCGCGGGCAACTCTCAACACCCATTCATCGCGCAATACAGCATCTGCAGTTGTAAGTTTGTCACTCAGAGCCAGATCCGTCCGTTTCACTTTCAGATCTACCAGCTTTCGTCGCACTCTCAGATGAATATTTGTCCAGACAGGATATTGCGGCGACATTGGCACGCGCAGACAGCTGACCATAAATATGGCCCAACAGCCGCCACGAGCCATCCGTCTCCGGCAGCAGATGGTCTCTGGTTTGCTTGCCGGGGCCTCGAGTTCAGGCGCAGGGAGGCATGATGCTTTTCATTGCCGCTTTTAGCAATGCAATTTGGTGAATGCATCGCATCCGAAATCACGTTAGCCCTGCACACATGCTTGAAGGCGTGCGGCATCATACACATCACAGGCAATGCGCCTTTAGCCAGGATCGGAAACATCACGCTTCACCGGATGTGCTCTCCGGAGGACAGAAGTGTTCAGTAATCCCATCCTGCACGTCAGGTGGTAACCTGACCGGCCTGCTGACCCACGCGATCAGGGAGCCGTGTGGTGACTGGTCAAGGTCATTCGGTTGGCCAGGTAACAAAGCGCAACCACGCACTTATGTGTCCGCTCGTTCTCTTCGGAACCCAGATCCACACAGACCGGTATTTCCAACGCTGGCCATGAACTGATACACACGGAGATTCAACTCCACCCGCGCTTATGGCAGTTGCCCTCGCTCGGTCTCTGCCAGGTCAATGATCACATGACACCGACATGTACAATACATCGAGTCACTAGCGCTTTTAGCAGTTGCCCTCGCTCGGTCTCTGCCAGGTCAATGATCACATGACACCCACGTGTGCAATAGATCGGGTTATATATCATCAGGCCTTTGTGTGTCCCCACCCATTAATAGGTAGACAGGGGTACCATTCCATACCCATGTGAACCTGATACACTACGTTTCCGGTGAGTGAAGGAGGCTGACGTAGCCAAATACTAACTGTTGCTGAACTATCTTGGTGTGTTCCTAATTAATTTAGTTCCATCTATGAATGCACCTTTCAGGTATACACTTCTTGTCGCTATGAAAATGGACCAGGCTTCTGCCACACCACTCCTTCCAACAACAATCATACGTTGGGCACATCACGCTACGCCGCAATAGGCGCCTCCCGCGGAAATACGACAGCTCAGGCGTCTCCCGCGAAAATAAGACAGCGCAACGCCTCCCCGGAAATACGACAGCTCAGGCGTCTCCCACGGAAATACGAAAGCACAACGCCTCCCCGGAAATACGACAGCTCAGGCGTCTCCCGCGAAAATAAGACAGCACAACGCCTCCCCGGAAATACGACAGCTCAGGCGTCTCCCACGGAAATACGACAGTTCAGGCGTCTCCCACGGAAATACGACAGCACAACAACGCGCAGGGTCTGGGCGCGCCACGCACCACAGGCCGAGACTGGGCTGGACTCAGACCGACGACGCAGTCAGCACTGCGCGTGCGCCGACGACATGGTGGCACCTGCTTGTCGCTCCACTTCTCATAACCGTCCTGCTGGTGTCACTGCGCGTGCGCCGACGACATGGTGGCACCTGCTTGTCGCTCCACTTCTCATAGCCGTCCTGCTGGTGTCACTGCGCGTGCGCCGACGACATGGTGGCACCTGCTTGTCGCTCCACTTCTCATAACCGTCCTGCTGGTGTCACTGCGCGTGCGCCGACGACATGGTGGCACCTGCTTGTCGCTCCACTTCTCATAACCGTACTGCTGGTGTCACTGCGCGTGCGCCGACGACATGGTGGCACCTGCTTGTCGCTCCACTTCTCATAACCGTCCTGCTGGTGTCGCTGCACCTCAGCTGAGCAGCGTAATACAATCGCGTGCCCGGAAACCGAAGTTGCCGAGCCGCAGGACGGCGGCCAGCGTACATGGACGCTGAAAGTGCCAGCCACAGCCTGGCGGCTAACATACCTGGAAGTTGATGTTTCCCAGCCACAGGACGGCGGCCAGCGTGGCATACAGGCCGTCGCACACGTCCTGCGGAATCTGCAGCACACTGAAGGCCAGTCGCAACGCGTCGAACCGCTCCACATCGTCAACGCCGTCCAGCTTGACGCAGCCAGACTGGCGCAGATAGCTGAAGTGGTTGGCAGGCTTCAGGTGGAACTGGACCGCCAGCTCACTGTCCCTCTGCAGACGAGAGAGGGGTCAGGTCAGGGATCGGCAGGCTTCAGATGGAACTGGACCGCCAGCTCACTGTCCCTCTGCAGACGAGAGAGGGGTCAAGTCAGGGGTCGGCAGGCTTCAGGTGGAACTGGACCGCCAATTCACTTTCCCTCTGCAGACGAGAGAGGGGTCAGATCAGGGGTCGGCAGGCTTCAGGTGGAACTGCAAGGCTTGCTTGCTGTCCCTTTGTCGGAGAGAGAGAAGTGGGGTTGGCGGGGAAAGCCAGAGATGGGCACGTCCCAACGCAATGGGGTCGGCTGTAGCCCCGCAGACTGTGGAAAAGCCGTTACACTTCTGAGGTTGTCACATGCCCTTAGGTCTGAATTAATCACAATGCAATTGACCGGTTCTGACACCGTCTGAGTAAAACAACCGGGCACTCTCTGGGATTAGATGTCCACTTCAGTAGCTACACACACCAACTAACCGCCATTTATCGTCGCATGTCGCTGTATGTATCCGATGGATCCCTGCGGTGCTGTAACATGTGTATCCAATGGATCCCTATAGCGCTGTAGAATTCGTATCCAATGGATTCCTGCAGTGCTGTAGTATGTGTATCCGATGGATCCCTTCGGTGCTGTAGCATGCGTATCCGATGGATCCATGCAGTGCTGTAACATGTGTATCCAATGGATCCATATAGCGCTGTAGAATTTGTATCCAATGGATTCCTGCAGTGCTGTAGTATGTGTATCCGATGGATCCCTTCGGTGCTGTAGCATGCGTATCCGATGGGTCCATGTAGTGCTGTAGCATGTGTATCCGATGGATCCATGCAGTGCTGTGCATCATGGTCGTGCTAATCCTCAATTGAGACCACTGGTTGTAGATCGGCGACAGCGTGCCACCCTCGTCCCACACGAATTCCTCTGACCGACGGCCCATTTGGCTGATTGTGAGCAGGGGCATAGCCTCAGACATAACTAATGGGGCCCTTGAATGTCAAAGCTAATGAATTAAAAATGCATTTGAAGATCTCCTTCTTGATACAGCCTCATGTCATCAATAATTATTAGTGGGAGGGGGGGGGGGAGGGGGTATCGGAGATTCGAACTCATTCAGCGATAGAAAGCGCCACTCGTGGCTAAGATCTGAGCTCACCCGTCCTGGCCAAATGGCGTGGAGACTGATTGTCAAAACTTGATCCAGCTTATCTCGCGTCTCAAGTTGAACTGATCGGCCGATGAAGCGTCCGACCGATACCCACCAAGCCTGTCACAGCAGGTCACATCCTGACCTGACCTGACCTGACCTCACGCAGCCTGCCGCGCGGTGACGACCCACCTGTGCGGCGGCCACCAGCTGATAGAAGACGTGGTAGTTGCGCTCGTCGGGCCCCTGGAAGGTGATGCGCGACTGCTCCAGCAGGTAGTCCTGCATGATGCAGCCCTTGATGTGCCAGTGCGAGTCGAAGCACACCTGCATGAACCGACCGAATCGCGACGAGTTGTCGTTCCGCACAGTCTTGGCGTTGCCTGAAGCACACAACACCAGCGTCAGTGCCCCTGGCACCAGGTCACCAACACACAACACTAGCGTCGGTGTTCCTGGCACCAGGTCACCAACACACAACACCAGCATCAGTGCTCCTGGCACCAGGACACCAACACACACAACACTAGCGTCGGTGTGCCTAACACCAGGATACCAACAGACAACACTAGCAGTCGGTGTTCCTGGCACCAGGGCACCAACACACCCCACTAGTGTCAGTCTTCCTGGCACCAGGACACCAACACACAACACTAGCGTCGGTGTGCCTAACACCAGGACACCAACACACAACACTAGCGTCAGTCTTCCTGGCACCAGGGCACCAACACACAACACTAGCGTCAGTCTTCCTGGCACCAGGACACCGCCTTATCAGCGGGCTGGGGCGAGTCTCTCGAGGCGAGCAAGAAATTAATTTGAATTCACATTCAGTATCAGATTGGTGTAGTGTGCACGCAAATGCACACGCACACACTTCACACATGAAACATCTACTTAGCGAACTATACAAGCATGACGTTTTTCGCACCGTTCACTTTGACTTCGGAGCACAAAGGACAAGGGACCGACAAGAGGTTAGGCCAGAAAGGTAGGTGTCGCTACCATGATGTGCATGATGCAGTAGCGATGATGTACAGAGATAGGTGATGTTGCAACTCGGTGTTCAGCAGTTCTGGACCAACCCACCCAAGCTACCCACTGGCAAGGAGCTTGCACGCCATGCACGACCACGGTATTCCTTATCGGAACAAAGTATTCTCAGCACAGCCGACCGCTTGTTGTATTGATGCGTCGAGCGCATACGACAGCTGGTACCTGCACACTTCTGCTGGTGCAAATTGTTACGATTGCAGACAGTCATTACGAGTGGCCAGCAATAACGACCGAAAGGAACTAAGCCTAGTGTATGTCAAGATCGTCATACGTGTGGAACAATTTAATGACGAGGTGCTTTCATCATGAAATAGCAGGCGCCTAATGCAGGAAACAGTAAACCGTCTGGTAAGATATAGTATCCAGATTGGCGTTTGAATTGCTGCCCATATGTGCCGCCTGCCGGCTCGTCCCGGCTGGATCGCCAGCGCGTGAAGACCCCACCGACCCGAACATCCGGCAGGCGCAGTCAGCCGATGGCTTTTGGACGGAAACTGATGGTCGGCGAGGTGGTCGTGCGATCTTCGATTTCTTTTGCTATGTAAGACTGGCCTGATCCGTCAGCAACGTGCCGTCAGACCACCACACCAGGCCGTCAGACCACCACACCAGGTCAGACCACCACACCAGGTCAGACCACCACACCAGGCGGTCAGACCACCACACCAGGCCGTCAGACCACCACACCAGGCCGTCAGACCACCACACCAGGCCGTCAGACCACCACACCAGGCCGTCAGACCACCACACCAGGCCGTCAGACCACCACACTAGGCCGTCAGACCACCACACAGGCCGTCAGACCACCACACCAGGCCGTCAGACCACCACACCAGGCCGTCAGACCACCACACCAGGCCGTCAGACCACCACACCAGGCCGTCAGACCACCACACTAGGCCGTCAGACCACCACACTAGGCCGTCAGACCACCACACTAGGCCGTCAGACCACCACACCAGGCCGTCAGACCACCACACCAGGCCGTCAGACCACCACACCAGGCCGTCAGACCACCACACCAAGCTGTCAGACCACCACACCAGGTCAGGCCACCACACCAGGCTGTCAAACCACCACACCATCCGGTCAGACCACCAAACCAGGCCGTCAGACCACCACATCAGACGGTCAGACCACCACACCAGGCGGCCAGACCACCACACCAAGTAGGACCACCACACCAGGTCAGACCACCACACCAGATCAGACCACCACACCAGGCCGTCAGACCACCACACCATCCGGTCAGACCACCAAACCAGGCCGTCAGACCACCACATCAGACGGTCAGACCACCACACTAGGCCGTCAGACCACCACACCAGGCCGTCAGACCACCACACCAGGCCGTCAGACCACCACACCAGGCCGTCAGACCACCACACCAGGAGGTCAGACCACCACACCAGGTCGCCAGACCACCACACTAGGCCGTCAGACCACCACACCAGGCCGTCAGACTACCACACCAGGCCGTCAGACCACCACACCAGGCCGTCAGACCACCACACCAGGAGGTCAGACCACCACACCAGGTCGCCAGACCACCACACCAGGCCGTCAGACCACCACACCAGGCCGTCAGACCACCACACCAGGCCGTCAGACCACCACACCAGGCCGTCAGACCACCACACCAGGCGGTCAGACCACCACACCAGGAGGTCAGACCACCACACCAGGCGGCCAGACCACCACACCAGACGGTCAGACCACCACACCAGGCCGTCAGACCACCACACCAGGTGTCCAGACCACCACACCAGGTAAGACCACAACACCAGGCCGTCAGACCACCACACCAGGCGTAAGACCACCACACCAGGTCAGGCCACCACACCAGGCCGTCAGACCACCACACCAGGCGATCAGACCACCACACCAGGCGGCCAGACCACCACACCAGGTAAGACCACCACACCATGTCAGACCACCACACCAGATCAGACCACCACACCATCTGGTCAGACCACGACACCAGACTGTCAGACCACCACACCAGGCTGTCAGACCACCACACCAGACTGTCAGACCACCACACCATCTGGTCAGACCACCACACCAGGCTGTCAGACCACCACACCAGGCGGCCAGACCACCACACCGTCAGTACCTACAGGTGGTGACACACCTCGGAACGGCACGGAATCTGCGGCACCTACCCCAGCCATATCAGCAGCAGCACAGAACGTTTGCAGACATGACGTTATCGACATAACTATGTTGGTTAGCACACGGGAATACATGTGGTGGACGACAAGCCCTACTGTAATGCATACAAATGCATTCAAGCCTTGAAACGCTTGATGCAATTCACCGCTCAGCGCCGGCGCTGACTGTGCGGCGAGGTTGGATTGGGATTTGCCCGTGTTACGGAGTTCCTGCGTTATTACGATGGAGGTCGCGACACACACACGCACGCACGCACGCACGCACGCACGCACGCACGCACGCGCGCACGCACGCACGCACGCACGCACGCACGCACGCACGCACGCACGCACGCACGCACGCACGCACGCACGCACGCGCGCGCGCACACACACACACACACACAAATACACACAATCTTGGATCGGCATGAGAGGTAATAAGTAGGGCTTCCAATGCAGCGTCTGATGGTACAGCCAGCTTCGCGGTACCATAGGTGGCGCCACTGCGGGGGATGGTGGGACGAGTACCCCCCCCCCCACCGACCCAACTTCGTGAAACATAACATTACGCCTGTGGCGTTGCCTGAAATGAATCAACCCAGCAACCCTCTCGTCCCCTCCTGTCCGAAATCCGTGGCGACGTCCATGCATTGTACATACATCTGGCTAAATCAAACCCCGTATTCATAACAGCGTGCACGCTGGGACGGCTACGAGGGTGACTTGCACGCACAAAGAGTGCGTGCGAGATGTCGCAATGCATCAAAGTTGATTGTGCCATTTTGTGTCGCGTTATGTATATTAATGGCATACGGAACTTGAATACCATTGGTAATTTGCTCCACAATATAGCTGGGTACGCATCGAAGGGCCCCTCGATATGCCTTGATCATGAGACGAAGGCGCCAAAAGACATTGTATCCTGATCATCAGTTCGTACTCATGTCCTTACCGGCAGTGGTTCTGTTGATACACAGGAAATACAATCTAAGGACCCCAAATCCTGCATTTCCTACTGCAAAAAACGATGATTTCTCCCGCACCTGGGACCCAGCCATCGCGTGAGTAGGAATACAAGAATATACGACGTGGTAGATACACTGAAGGAAGGTATGCTATACTGGTGAGAAGGAAGCAGAGTCTATTTAAGTGTATTGTTTCCGTTTTCCATACCAGGCCATGGTCTAAGACAGGACCGGCCTGCCCAGGCTGAGCTGTGTCCCGGTACCGGCGACAGAGCAGGTCTCTGTACCGGCGTCCAGTGGGGCGGGCAGGCCCAGGCTGAGCTGTGTCCTGGTACCGACGACAGAGCAGGTCTCTGTACCGGCGTCCAGTGGGGCGGGCAGGCCCAGGCTGAGCTGTGTCCTGGTACCGGCGACAGAGCAGGTCTCTGTACCGGCGTAGTCCTGTACCGGCGACAGAGCAGGTCTCTGTACCGGCGTCCAGTGGGGCGGGCAGGCCCAGGCTGAGCTGTGTCCTGGTACCGACGACAGAGCAGGTCTCTGTACCGGCGTCCAGTGGGGCGGGCAGGCCCAGGCTGAGCTGTGTCCTGGTACCGGCGACAGAGCAGGTCTCTGTAGGCGTCTCGGCTGTAGTCCTGGTACCGGACGACAGAGCAGGTCTCTGCACCGGCGTCCAGTGGGGCGGGCAGGCCCAGGCTGAGCTATGTCCTGGTACCGACGACAGAGCAGGTCTCTGTACCGGCGTCCAGGGGGCGGGCAGGCCCAGGCTGAGCTATGTCCTGGTACCGGCGACAGAGCAGGTCTCTGTCGAAGGGTTACCGGCGTCCAGGGGGCGGGCAGGCCCAGGCTGAGCTGTGTCCTGGTACCGGCGACAGAGCAGGTCTTTCGGCGTCCAGTGCCGGCTGGGGCGGCAGGCCCGGGGCGGGCAGGCCCAGGCTGGGCCGAGTCCTGGTACCGGCGACAGAGCACGGTGATTCCCTATGGACTCTTCTAAAGAAGACCGACGCGCGGCTATACACGCAGCGACTGTAGATGCTGCTATAGACACGCCTTTGGCTGCACGTAGGCTGCCAGCGCTATAAATAGCCTCAGCAGCCTGTCGCCTCGGTCATTTGTCCTCAGACGTGTTGGCTGGGATCGGTACAGCGTCGCTGCAGCGAGAACGGCATGACGTGATGCCATTTTGCAGCTTTGAGCGCGTGTTAAGAGACGCACACGGCCTCGGATCCGGTAGGTCACGCTACATCTGTGCATAGCTTCGGTGTGAGACCGCATTCGTGCTGGGAAATCGAGGAAGCATCATATTAGTGTTCTTTGTGTGCAAGGTTTGCACCTCACCCGGCAGACTCCAGGAGGATTGCTTATTGCGCATATTACCACCAGGCTAATGCTTGTCCTGCTGGTTGTCTTATCCGGCAGAATCCAGGGGGATTGCTTATAGCGTATATTACCCCTAGGCTAATGCTGGGCGGAAGTGGTCGTATCCACAATTCAGCAATTGACTGAACGTCGTCGGTGAGCAATTTTCTAACGGTTTCTAATTTGCTGGACCATTTCACAATGAAGGAAGAAGGATAGTATGAAGAACGGCTTCAGCAGCCGGGAGGTCATTCAGCTACACTCCTCCCCCTGCAGCTGTGTGACCACACTCCTCCCCCTGTGTCTGTGTGACCACACTCCTCCCCCTGCAGCTGTGTGACCACACTCCTCCCGCTATGTCTGTGTGACCACACCCCTCCCCTGCGGCTGTGTGGCCACACCCCTCCCCCGTGTCTGTGTGACCACACTCCTCCCCCTGCAGCTGTGTGACCACACCCCTCCTCTGCAGCTGTGTGACCACACCCCTCCCCCTGTGTCTGTGTGACCACACATATCCCCCTGCAGCTGTGTGACCACACCCCTCCTCTGCAGCTGTGTGACCACACCCCTCCCCCAGTGTCTGTGTGACCACACATATCCCCCTGCGGCTGTGTGGCCACACCCCTCCCCCTGTGTCTGTGTGACCACACTCCTCCCCCTGTGTCTGTGTGACCACACTCCTCCCCTTGTCTGTGTGGCCACATCCCTCCTCTGCAGCTGTGTGACCACACCCCTCCCCTGTGTCTGTGTGGCCACACCCCTCCTCTCAGCTGTGTGGCCACACCCTCCCTGTGTCTGTGTGGCCACACCTCTCACCCTGTGTCTGTGTGGCCACACCTCACCCTGTGTCTGTGTGGCCACACCCCTCCCCTGTGTCTGTGTGGCCACACCCCTGCCCCTGTGTCTGTGTGACCACACTCCTCCCCCTGTGTCTGTGTGACCACACTCCTCTCTGTGTGGCCACTCCCTCCTCTGCAGCTGTGTGACCACACCCCTCCCCCTGTGTCTGTGTGGCCACACCCCTCCCCCTGCGGCTGTGGGGCCACACCTCTCCCCCTGTGTCTGTGTGGCCACACTCCTCCCCGTGTCTGTGTGGCCACACCCCTCCTCTGCAGCTGTGTGGCCACACCCCCCCTGTGTCTGTGTGGCCACACCTCTCACCCTGTGTCTGTGTGGCCACACCCCCCCCCTGTGTCTGTGTGGCCACACCCCTCCCCCTGTGTCTGTGGGACCACACTCCTCCCCCTGTGTCTGTGTGGCCGCACCCCTCCTCTGCAGCTGTGTGACCACACCCCTCCCCATCCATGTGTCTGTGTGACCACACTCTCCCCCTGTGTCTGTGTGACCACGCCCCTCCCCTACGGCTGTGTGGCCACGCCCCTCCCCTGCAGCTGTGTGGCCACATCCCCCTGTGTCTGTGTGGCCACGCCCCTCCCCTGTGTCTGTGTAACCACACACATTCCCCTGCAGCTGTGTGGCCACACCATTCCCCCTGTGGCTGTGTGGTCACACCCTCCCCCGGCTGTTGCCCCCTGTGGCTGTGTGGCCACACCCCTCCCCTGTGGCTGTGTGGCCACACCGCTCCCCCTGCAGCTATGTGCCCCCCTGTGGCTATGTGGCCAGACCACTCCCCTGTGTCTGTGTGGTCACACCGGCTCCACAGCTGACCACGACACGCGCCGGGCCACACTGGAGCGCGGGAGCGTTATGGCGCGACAGGACTGCGGTGGCTCACCGAACGCCTCCAGTATGGTGTTGGCCTCGAGGATCTGCTGCTCCACCCAGGTGCTGACGCCCGAAGTCACCGAGCACAGGTACTGCAGGATGAACTTGGTCGTCTCCGTCTTCCCGGCGCCGCTCTCGCCGGATATCACGCACGACTGGGGCACAGAGCGGCGTCACGGCACGCAATACCACCACAGAGCGGCGTCACGGCACGTAACACCGCCACAGAGCGGCGTCACGGCACGTAACACCGCCACAGAGCAGCGTAACGGCACGTAACACCGCCACAGAGCAGCGTCACGGCACGTAACACCGCCACAGAGCAGCGTCACGGCACGTAACACCATCAGAGCGGCGTCACGGCACGTAACACCGCCACAGAGCGGCGTCACGGCACGTAACACCGCCACAGAGCGGCGTCACGGCACGTAACACCGCCACAGAGCGGCGTCACGGCGCGTAACACCGCCACAGAGCGGCGTCAGGGGGCGTAACACCGCCACAGAGCGGCGTCAGGGGCGTAACACCGCCACAGAGCGGCGTCACGGGGCGCAACACCGCCACAGAGCGGCGTCAGGGGCGCAACACCGCCACAGAGTGGCGTCAGGGGCGTAACACCGCAACAGAGTGGCGTCAGGGGCGTAACAACCGCCACAGAGTGGCGTCAGGGGGCGTAACACCGCCACAGAGCGGCGTCAGGGGTCGTAACACCGCCACAGAGTGGCGTCAGGGGGCGTAACACCGCCACAGAGTGGCGTCAGGGGGCGTAACACCGCAACAGAGTGGCGTCAGGGGGCGTAACACCGCCACAGAGTGGCGTCAGGGGGCGTAACACCGCCACAGAGCGGCGTCAGGGGGCGTAACACCGCCACAGAGTGGCGCCAGGGGCGTAACACCGCTAAAGAGTGGTGTCAGGGGACGTAACACCGCCACAGAGTGGGTCAGGGCGTAACACCGCCACAGAGCGGCGTCAAGGGGCGTAACACCGCCACATAGCGGCGTCAAGGGGCGTAACACCGCCACAGAGTGGCGCCAGGGGCGTAACACCGCTAAAGAGTGGTGTCAGGGGACGTAACACCGCCACAGAGTGGTGTCAGGGGGCGTAACACCACCAGAGCAGCGTCACGGCACGTAACACCACCAGAGAGGCGTCACAGCGAGCAACACTGTCACAGATCTGAGTCACGGCACGTAACACCGTGGATTAGAACAGCCATAGCATGACGACAGATGTTCAGCCTAGTCAGCGCCTTACATCAAAGAGCGGCGTCACGGCACGTAACACCGTGAATCTCGAACAGTCACAGCAAGACGACAGATGTCCACCCTGGTGATGTAAGGCACTGGCCCTGCATCATCCAACATGTTATAGGTGTGCAAGTACCAAGTGGACTAAGCCATGCAAAGTATTATATCGGAGACAAGATTGAAGCAATCCGAAAATCTATGGTATGTATTTTGTCAGCGATTGCAAGCCAATGACTAGTGTTGTCTTCAACATGCACAAATACATCAAACATGTGGTAAAGGTGGATTCAACTGGTCCGTGAGCACCACGGGCGTACGTTGTGGGAAACCCTATTTTGAACTTGGATGTTTTCGTGTGTGTGTGGGGGGGGGGGGGGAGTTACTGCTTTGCCAAGCCCTTCCCGGTTCCTGTGCCGCTGGTGGTACAGCCGTACCTGGTTGCCGTCTCCTCGCTTCAGAGCCGTGTATGCGGCCTCGGCCAGCGCGTAGATGTGCGGCTCGAGAGAGCCCAGCTTTTGTCCGCGGTACTTGAAGATGGCATCCTGCAGGCACACGTGCGCAGCATGTGACGACGGCGACGCTGCTGTTGCTGCTGCTGGCAATGGTGGACATGGTGGTGTCCACACAATCAGTAGGCGCAAGAGGGTGCGGCATGGTGGCCATGGCGTCCCTCAGTTTTCGACACAGGGGAAACACATTTGTGTGAAAAAACGGACGATATTGGTTTTGGTTTGCAAAACACATTTGTGTGAAAACAGGTAGCTTCAGGTGCTTACGATGAATGTTGACTAATGACACCATTGAGCTGCCGTCGCCTCAGTCAGTTGGATGTACCAGTGGGTCAGACGGGAAACCAGTTGGTGCTATTAATGTACTGTCGTAGCTATACGGCGTTGCCATGGCCCAGTCAAAGTACATGTCCTGCATCTGTAAGGTTCCTGTGCCGAGCCACTTTTCTGTTGATCTCCACATACTATTGACAGCCAGCCAAAGTAAAGGGCACTGATGCTCGATGGGAGACTATATCCCAGAAACCACTGGTGCAGCTACTTCCATGATTCCATCTACATTAATGCCCAGGTGACGACGAGGTAGAGTGCTACACATTTACTACATTCATGGTAAATTGACATACCTAAAAGTTGGACTTTGCACAATATTCGAATAAAAACCCAATATCCGGATAAAAACAACGTACTGTGCATTGCTCAGAGCAAAGAGCAGGTATACAATACTATTCTTTGATGGCAGGGTCTACCTGATCATTTACATCAAAATACTGCGAGGTATTTTCAGCTAAGAGCTTCAACACTTTCGAAGATTGAGCAACCTTTTAAAAATAAGCTTTTTTGTCGATTTGTCTTCAAATCAGAATAATTTACTTGATTCATTTACGCGTCGGTTTTCTTTATTTATCTCTTTATTTGTTTATTGACACCATGGCCAACAGAAACATTCCATTTATAGGGAAAGTCGTTTCATAGAAAATAAATACAGGTAGTACGCTCTTAAGCAGAACATCACAAAGAACGTACATAGTTAAGTGGTCAAACAAGCAGTGAGGAAAAGTGCTACAACTAAGACATAAACTAACGGAACCGAGGAAGGCCTCTGAAGAGATGAAACATGTAATCCATTATAATACTAAATTTACCTTTGTGGACATAATTATACTAGTGAGTTTACATAATTTACTTAAAAGAGCCAATCGCATCCTTCAAGAAGTCCACGCATACATGCCAACTCGTCAAGAACACGTCATCTCACGAGGCAGTCGGCATACAAGGCTGTATCTCACGGTGGCGACTCGTCACGGCAAGGATACGTCATCTCCCGCGGCAGTCGGCATACAAGCCTATATGTCACGGTGATGACTCGCTAAGGACACCTTGTTTCCCGAGGCAGTCGGCATACAAGCATAGATCCTACAGTGGCGACTCGTCACGTCAAGGACATGTTATCTCCCGAGGGAGTCGGCACACAAGCCTGCATCCCACAGCGGCGACCGGCGCCCGAGGCTCGGTAAACAGGCGCAGTGCGCAAGGCGGTCGAGGTAGCACGTACAGAGACGATCAGGTGAGTAAGAAATGAGCCCAGTTTTGAGGAATGAATACTTCTAAGACCAGTAGTCAAGTGCGAAATTTGTTCGGCACTTGACGGCACGCACGGTGCTGGACATGGCCGTCCCATTCAAATCAAGCTGCAGTGCTCCAAAGTGGATCTTACGTTAGCAAAATATGCAACCATCAAAGACGCTTTCCTAAATCTAGGATTTAGTATACTTTATACTTATAGTATACTTTGTCTGGAACGATCTATTGCGCATGCGAAACGGCATGTTGCACGATTTACAATGTTCGAGACATGAGTGGAAACGTGAGCTTGGTATCAATGATGACACTCCGGTGGCGTATTTCGTAAATCGTTTCAAGCACAACTGCATCTGTGGGATAATTTGTGCGGACGTGCGCGCCTCTGGGTCATTGGGAACGACCTGCAATCTGTCGGACTTGGAGTTGATCACCATCCGATGGACCAGGCCTGCAGACGATTGAGATCATGCTGCAAAAAAGCCTATGAACTGGAGATGTAATTTAGCGACAAATGCGAAGGGAGAGAGAGAGAGAGGAAGCAAGATTCCATTTCTTGCGAAAGATCGCGAAACCGCTTGATAGCTGCTACAAATGAGCAAGTTTATTTTTGCACAAGTATTAATGTCAACTCCATACGGATCGCTTTAAGGAGATTAACATTACCGGGAAGTTCTGAATTAGTTCAATACCACGCCAGAAAACCGCGCTACTATGTTGATATCCGAAACATTTCAGTTCCCGGAGTCTGAGAGCAGACGCCAACACTGGCGGATCTAGCCCACCGGTTTTGGGGGGGGGGGGCAACTTTCGGTTTACGGCGTCAGCCTCCCCTCCCCTCCCGGGGGGGGGGGGGAGGGGAGGCTGACCAAACAATTATAACAAAATACCTTTAAAATTGGAGATTATTTCACCCAGAACGCTATTTTTTAACCTCAGCAAAGGTTACTGCATTTTATTTCAGTTTACTTTTGTTGGTTTGGGGGGGAAGCGCTTGGGGGAGGGGGCATGGCCGGAATGCCCCCCCCCCCCTGGATCCGCCAGTGGACGCCAATACTCAATGCAACGCAAACTTCGATGATTGACCTTTCCCGGAAGGTTACCGATCGATCCCTAAAGTAATCCAATAGAGCACCACCGGGCTAGCACAATGCCAGGCAGCACAATAGTTCTGCTCCGAGGTGCTCAACTGGTCGCAATGGCTGAGGGCAGCTGATGGCCAGCTGCGAGTGCCGGTGTGCTGTGCTGGTGAGCTACCGCCACAGCAGGACGTCAGGGCGAACTGACGGCACGGGGCCATGCGGTGCCTACATCAGCTATACTCAGCCACCGCCACGGCAGGACGTCAGGGCGAACTGACGGCACGGGCCATGCGGTGCCTACATCAGCTATACTCAGCCAACCCTCACACTCAGCCACCACCACGGCAAGACGTCAGGGCGAACTGACGGCACGGGGCCATGCGGTGCCTACATCAGCTATACTCAGCCACCGCCACGGCAGGACGTCAGGGCGAACTGACGGCACGGGGCCATGCGGTGCCTACATCAGCTATACTCAGCCAACCCTCACACTCAGCCACCGCCACGGCAAGACGTCAGGGCGAACTGACGGCACGGGCCATGCGGTGCCTACATCAGCTATACTCAGCCAACCCTCACACTCAGCCACCGCCACAGCAGGACGTCAGGGCGAACTGACGGCACGGGCCATGCGGTGCCTACATCAGCTATACTCAGCCACCGCCACGGCAGGACGTCAGGGCGAACTGACGGCACGGGGCCATGCGGTGCCTACATCAGCTATACTCAGCCAGCCCGTCTACACTCAGCCACCACCACGGCAAGACGTCAGGGCGAACTGACGGCACGGCCATGCGGTGCCTACATGAGCTATACTCAGCCACCGCCACGGCAGGACGTCAGGGCGAACTGACGGCACGGGCCATGCGGTGCCTACATCAGCTATACTCAGCCAACCCTCACAGCAGGACGTCAGGACGAACTGGCGGCACGGGCCATGCGGTGCCTACCTCAGCTATACTCAGCCAACTCTCACAGCAGGACGTCAGGGCGAACTGACGGCACGGGGCCATGCGGTGCCTACATCAGCTATACTCAGCCACCGCCACGGCAGGACGTCAGGACGAACTGACGGCACGGGGCCATGCGGTGCCTACATCAGCTATACTCAGCCAACCCTCACAGCAGGACGTCAGGACGAACTGACGGCACGGGGCCATGCGGTGCCTACATCAGCTATACTCAGCCACCGCCACGGCAGGACGTCAGGACGAACTGACGGCACGGGGCCATGCGGTGCCTACATCAGCTATACTCAGCCAACCCTCACAGCAGGACGTCAGGACGAACTGACGGCACGGGGCCATGCGGTGCCTACATCAGCTATACTCAGCCAACCCTCACAGCAGGCGTCTAATAGATACTGCAGGACGTCAGGGCGAACTGACGCGCACGGGCCATGCGGTGCCTACATCAGCTATACTCAGCCACCGCCACAGCAGGACGTCAGGGCGAACTGACGGCACGGGGCCATGCGGTGCCTACATCAGCTATACTCAGCCACCGCCACAGCAGGACGTCAGGGCGAACTGACGGCACGGGGCCATGCGGTGCCTACATCAGCTATACTCAGCCAACCCTCACACTCAGCCACCGCCACGGCAGGGCGTCAGGGCGATTTGATGGAGGCTTGAGAAGACCCTGTTCTGATTGCGATCAAACCGGAGATCAAGCCAAGAAGCTGCCCGCCGTGTCAAGCTCCCCTCCCACCCACCCCAGCTGTCTCGTAGGTGTCCTTCTCAGAGCATCTCGGGGAAGCTCCGCCCCCCCCCCCCCAGGTGACGTCAGATACCCGAACTACTAGCTGGTTGCTAGCCGGACTAGCCGGCGCAGCTCCCCTCTCCAGATATGTACTCACTCAAGTATAGGAGATTAAGAGGGGACATGATTGAAATGTACAAAATTGTTAAAGGACTAGATCAGGTCAATTTGAATGACGTTCTTCAGCTTAGAGTATCACACAGGGGTCATCAATTCAGGTTCGACAAGTTGAGGTGTAGGACAGTTAAACAACAGGTCTTCAGTCAAAGGGTTGTTGTCGATCAGTGGAATAGGCTGCCTGCTGATGTTGTGGGGAGTTCCTCATCGAATGTATTTAAAAGTAGGGTGGACAAATTTTTTAGACAGGAAAATCTTGTTTTTTAGTTCTAAATTGTGATGTATGGGTGAGATTTATGCTAAGTAAGTGTGCACGGCACAGACCCCTTTAAGCAGGCATGGATGCAGTTTGAAAATTATTGGTAAGGCATTCAATCCACATGTGTTAAGAGGGATCAAGGGAATAAGGCTGGATAGCTAGGGTAGATTGGCATTGATAGGTGTGTGGGATATTGGAGGACTAGTTTATTTAGGATGTGGTGACTAGTGGATTGAGACCATCAGTATGTGATACTGATGAGATTGGCTATGGCACAATGGGCATTATGTATTGTATCTTCCATTTACAGACTTAACTGGATGAAAGGTTGATTGGGGGATATTACTTTTCTAGTATCTTTTCTAGATAGCCTTAACCCAGATGGGCCGCTCTTATTAAGCTTTACACTTTATGACTTTATGACACTCCCCTTCGGCCCAGCGGCGCTCTCGGGCGCCGTCGGGAATCCGAATTGTAGCGGCGGCCAGCCTCGACTGTTTCATTTCCCATCCATCCCTATAGGCTAGAGTCGGTTAGTGGTACCTTTCTGGTTCAAAGGATCGTGCTAGCGGTCTACGGATCGTGCCCACGCCCGCCGCTGACCGACTTATTCCATCCCTCCAAACTCTGTCTGTCTCCCCCTTTCCACGACATATCTTTTTACCCCTTCCTTGTAGTACCCCTTCTGGGTGTCTATCTTGCTCGCACCCCTTCAAGGTGCCCTTCCCACGCCACACATCTCACTCCCCTCCCCACTCCCCTCCGGGGTATCCACCCCCGCCCCGGTATGCTCGGGGACCCTCCGCCCCGTCCCTAGGGCGGTGGGCGCCGGCGCCGGCCGGGAGCCCGCTTTCCCCCTCCTCGGGACCTTCCTGAGGGTGAGTCCTTCCTCCTCCTAACAAGGAAGGAGGGCTCGTGGGCCCGTACCTCCCCATCTGCGATCGCAAGGGAGCTGGATGAGTGGACCAGCGGAGTGGTCTCCGCCAAAGTCAGGGTGAACTGACGGCACGGGACCACACTCAACCCTGTCCCCACACTCAGCCATCCCCACGGCAGGACGTCAGGGCGAACTGACGGCATCGGGCCATGCGTGCTCACATCAGTCATACTCATCTAGCTCTTGTCTTACTCTCACCTGGTTCTCATCAGCCATACTCAGCTCTGGACTCATGTTTCATGCCACAGACGACAGTACAATATGCACGGGGACGGATGACTCGAAGATTGGTGTGGAATGCAAACTTTAGGGGCGATTATCCGAGTGACCCCCCCCCCCCCGGAAAACCCCTGCAGAGTAGTGCTCAATGACAGCTGTGCAAATGAGCAAATATGGGAGTTCCTTTTCAAGAAGAGGGGAAGAAAATGTGTCGGAATTATGAACGTAATGTGCCCCCCACCCACCCTACCATACCATACCGGTGCGTTGGTGAACTCCCGCCATATCGGAGTGTCAGTGAACTCCGGCCATACCGGTGTGTCTGTGAACTCCACCACCCACCCACCCCCACCATACCTGAGTTGGTGAACTCCCACCATACTGGTGCGTCTGTGAACTCCCCCTCACCCCACCATACCGGTGCGTTGGTGAACTCCCGCCATATCGGAGTGTCAGTGAACTCCGATCATACCGGTGAGTCATTGAACTCCCGCCATACTGGCGTTGGTTGGTTGGTTGGTTAGTTATTGGTTTTTCAACACCTCGACCGTTGATTTATAAACGTCACGTGAATCCTCCCGCCGATTGGTGCCGAAGAGTACCGGTGAGTCATTGAACTCCCGCCATATTGGTACGTCAGTGAACTCCCGCCATACTGGTGCGTCAGTGAACTCCCGCCATACCGGTGCGTCTGCGAACTCCCGCCGTACCGGTGCGTCTGTGAACTCCCGCCATACCGGCGAATACACTTCGAGCCACGATCACCAGGATATACAATGGATAACTCGTACTACAGGCAGGTGGACTGTCCTTGATGCCACCTAGTGTCTAACACACCTCGCACACTATCACACCTCAGATACTACGATACTTCGCTCACCACCATATCGTCGTACGATACTTCGCTCACCACCATATCGTCGTACGATACTTCGCTCGCCACCATATCGTCGTACGATACTTCGCTCACCACCATATCGTCGTACGATACTTCGCTCACCACCATATCGTCGTACGATACTTCGCTCACCACCATATCGTCGTACGATACTTCGCTCACCACCATATCGTCGTACGATACTTCGCTCGCCACCATATCGTCGTACGATACTTCGCTCACCACCATATCGTCGCACGATACTTCGCTCACCACCATATCGTCGTACGATACTTCGCTCACCACCATATCGTCGTACGATACTTCGCTCGCCACCATATCGTCGCACGGTACTTCGCTCGCCACTATGCCTTGCTTCGGCACACATGACAGGGTGGGGAAGACAATGTACCAGCTGAGCCGTGTCAGCACAGCAGCGTAGCTGTAATCGCTGCAAACTTACACACACGAATGTGAATGTAGCAATTATAGGCGCTCGGTATGAGCTAGAACAGCTCCAAATATAGCAGTTATTGGAGCTCGGTATGAGCAAAAACAGCTCCAAATATAGCAGTTATAGGCGCTCGGTCTGGGCTAACAGCTCCAAACATAGCAGTTATGGGCGCTCGATCTGAGCTAGAACAGCTTCAAATGTAGCAGTTATAGGAGCTCGGTATGAGCAAAAACATAGCAGTTAGAGGCGCTCGGTCTGGGCTAGAACAGCTCCAAACATAGCAGTTATGGACGCTCGATCTGAGCTAGAACAGCTCCAAACGCAATGGAATAAAGGTTTTATTCTCAAGGTAAACGAAATCTAAAGTGAGTAAAATTGTGAAGACAAAGAGCTGAACAAGACAGAACGCCCTCGTAGAACCCAAAATGACTGCATCAATGAACCGTGGAACCAATTATAGAGTGGAACATCTTAGGTGTCGCAACACATTTTTGTCAGCCGAGGGAAGATTAATATGAAGGTCAGAACAGACCGAGAGACCAAATTGCGCACTCAAATATGCATTACAGAGCGCCAATCACAAGGCTCGGTCGGTACGGACACTGACACTGGCAGCTCCAATCACACGGCTCGGTCGGTGCGGACACTGACACTGGCAGCGCCAATCACACAGCTCAGTCGGTGCGGACACTGACACTGACAGCGCCAATCACACAGCTCGGTCGGTGCGGACACGGACACTGACAGCGCCAATCACACAGGTCGGTCGGTGCGGACACGGACACTGACAGCGCCAATCACACAGGTCGGTCGGTGCGGACACTGACACTGGCAGCGCCAATCACACAGCTCGGTGCGGACACTGACACTGACAGCGCCAATCACACAGCTCGGCCGGTGCGGACACTGACAGCGCCAATCACACAGCTCGGTCGGTGCGGACACTGACACCGACAGCGCCAATCACACAGCTCGGTCGGTGCGGACACGGACACTGACAGCGCCAATCACACAGCTCGGTCGGTGCGGACACGGACACCGACAGCGCCAATCACACAGCTCGGTCGGTGCGGACACGGACACTGGCAGCGCCAATCACACAGCTCGGTAGGTGCGGACACGGACACCGTCAGCGCCAATCACACAGCTTGGTCGGTGCGGACACTGACACCGACAGCGCCAATCACACAGCTCGGTCGGTGCGGACACGGACACTGGCAGCGCCAATCACACAGCTCGGTCGGTACGGACACTGACACTGACAGCGCCAATCACACAGCTCGGTCGGTGCGGACACCGACGGCGCCAATCACACAGCTCGGCCGGTGCGGACACGGACACGGCAGCGCCAACACACAGCCGGTCGGAGGAGACACTGGCAGCGCCAATCACACAGCTCGGTAGGTGCGGACACGGACACCCCCAACCCCAAAACACAACTTGGTCGGTGCGGACACTGACACCGACAGCGCCAATCACACAGCTCGGTCGGTGCTGACACTGACAGCGCCAATCACACAGCTCGGCCGGTGCGGACACTGACACTGGCAGCGCCAATCGCACAGCTCGGTCGGTGCGGACACGGACAGTGGCAGCGCCAATCACACAGCTCGGTCGGTGCGGACACTGACACTGACAGCGCCAATCACACAGCTCGGTCGGTACGGACACGGACAGCGCCAATCACACAGCTCGGTCGGTCGAACCGACAGGCCAATCAACCTCGGTCGGCGGACACGGACAGCAGCGCCAATCACACAGCTCGGTCGGTGCGGACACGGACACTGGCAGCGCCAATCACACAGCTCGGTCGGTACGGACACTGACACGGTGTCGGACACGGTGCACACAGACAGCGCCAATCAAAGCTCGGCGGGGGACACCGACGGCGCCAATCACACAGCTCGGCCGGTGCGGACACGGACACTGGCAGCGCCAATCACACAGCTCGGTCGGTACGGACACGGACACTGGCAGGTGCACAAGCCGGAGCAGGGGCAGCGCCATGCATCGCTTCGCGGCTACCAACAGGAAATAACGGTTTGCGCTTGAGGAAACAAAAGGAGACAAACACAAACCAGTCTCGCCCTGCAAGGATAATACTTTACAGCCGAATGCAAGTATTGCCCATTGTACTGTATTTGTAGGACTGGAAACTCCAACATTGTTGCACATGGCTTTCCGCCTTGACGTCAACGAAGGAGACCTTGTCACCGGCCGGCATTACAGCCGACAAACGGACGGACACACGACGATGGCATTAGAGCTGACAAACGGACACACCCTCCTGCTCTGGCGGACACCCGACGGTGGCAAACAGTGTCTGCCTAACATTGCAGTAGTAGGGCAACATTGATATACAAGGAGCTCAAAGAAGTTGGCCTGCCGACCCTACACCTGCACTGCCGGCATCCAGGACCCGACGAGGTAGACTTACCTGGTCGTAGATGTTTACCGACTCTACACCTGCACTGCCAGCGCTCGGGGACCCAGCAGGGTAGACTTACCTGGCCGTAAATAATTACCGACCCTACACCTGCACTGTCGGCATCCAGGACCCGACGAGGTAGACTTACCTGGTCGTAGATGCTTACCGACTCTACACCTGCATGCCAGCACTCAGGATCCAGCAGGGTAGACTCACCTGGCCGTAGATGCTCAGTTCTCGGTACGGGTTTACTGCCACCAAAATGGTCCCGGTGTATGTCTGTAAAATTCGGTTAAGGATGCATTGCAAAGATGAGATCACATACGGTTCCAGACCCAACTTTGATCTGCACATGCCGACTATGCCAGCGATAAATAGCATAACACACGCCACTGAAAGACACCCAATACTGCATGACACATGCACATAAACATTGGGTGTGGAACAGGAAACACCTAAGGGCAAATCTTCGCACATCTTCACATCTTCACAGTCGGCTATGGGGATGTCATCCAGACGCCGATCTTTCCCGATCACGTCTCGTGGCTACCCGTGGCTACCGCGATGCAGTGCAGGCACCTGGGCGGCATGGGTATCCGAATCCATCGGCATGTAGTGCAGCATTGCAGCTACTCCAGCAACTCTACCAGCAACTCCACCAGCCTCCGGCACAGCACTGCCAGCTCTCGCTCAACCGTACACTGCGCTACATACGTGGCAGCACCAACGTATCCACCAAAACGATGTTAGCGGCACAGACGCTTGTTGATACAAGCTATACATCTACAACAGTGTACATGCATACAACTGTATATGATACACATATGAAGTTGTACGTATACACAACGTTCCACATACATTTTCATAGCAAACATTGCCTGTTTTTATTTACATTTCACTTCCAAACAGAAATTAAGTTGATTGCACTGGGTTCCACAGAATGATCCTCTCAGAAACTCAGATCCCAGACTGGTCCTGCAGCACGTCATCATTTTTTTTAAAAATAAATAAATTTAATCCGAGTTCTTGTTGGGGTGGCTTTATGAACCAGGGTCATTTCTAAGCAGAGCTTGTTGCGTGAACCCTGGCCCCACCACCCGATCCATGAATTCCAGTTCAACGGCAGAATTTTGACCGAAAGTTTAACGTGCCGTCAATGCATCGGCACGGCCGCCCGGTAGCTCGTCCCCGGCCTTATCGGGCCAGCTGCCAACTGACCCTCCCAGCCGGGGGCTAAATGCGAGCGCGCGAAGCGACTCGAACCCTGCGTTGCCAGGACAGGGGAGACCAGAGCAGGCCAGCGCTTCAACCAACTGAGCTACCGGGGCGGATCAATAATCAGATCCCAGACTGGTTCTGACACCTGCCGTCAGTAACTCAGATCAAATACTGATCCTGATGCGTGCCTGTCAGTAACTCAGATCCCACAGACTGGCGCTGCTAGTCTGTGGCCTCAGTAACTCAGATTAATCGGAATGAATCAGATGTGGCTAGTAGTGGCTACCGTCAGTAACTCAGATGCCGGTCTGGTTCTGGTGCCTGTCGTCAGTAACTCAGATCTCACAGGCGTGCCGCCCGTCCTCAGCGGCTGGGACATCACAGTACCACGGCAGCCTCGATCGCCGGCCGGCATGGAACACGGCACGACGGCGACACACCAACTGGGAGACGCTCAACACGAGCCGGACGTCCGATAACCAACAGTCGTCAGACACGCCCAATGGAGGGATGGGGCGCGGCCGCTGCTGACAAACAGCCCTCAGATGGAGGGATGGGGCGCGGCCGCTGCTGACAAGCGGTCCTCAGATGGAGGGATGGGGCGCGGCCGCTGCTGACAAGCGGTCCTCCTCAGATGGGGGATGGGGCGCGGCCGCTGCTGACAAGCGGTCCTCCTCAGATGGGGGATGGGGCGCGGCCGCTTCTGACAAGCGGTCCTCCTCAGATGGAGGGATGGGGCGCGGCCGCTGCTGACAAGCGGTCCTCCTCAGATGGAGGGATGGGGCGCGGCCGCTGCTGACAAGCGGTCCTCCTCAGATGGGGGGATGGGGCGCGGCCGCTGCTGACAAGCGGTCCTCCTCAGATGGGGGGATGGGGCGCGGCCGCTGCTGACAAGCGGTCCTCCTCAGATGGAGGGATGGGGCGCGGCCGCTGCTGACAAGCGGTCCTCCTCAGATGGGGGATGGGGCGCGGCCGCTGCTGACAAGCGGTCCTCCTCAGATGGGGGGATGGGGCGCGGCCGCTGCTGACAAGCGGTCCTCCTCAGATGGGGGGATGGGGCGCGGCCGCTGCTGACAAGCGGTCCTCCTCAGATGGGGGGATGGGGCGCGGCCGCTGCTGACAAGCGGTCCTCCTCACATGGGGGGATGAGGCGCGGCCGCTGCTGACAAGCGGTCCTCCTCAGATGGGGGGATGGGGCACGGCCGCTGCTGACAAGCGGTCCTCCTCAGATGGTGGGATGGGGCGCGGCCGCTGCTGACAAGCGGTCCTCCTCAGATGGGGGGATGGGGCGCGGCCGCTGCTGACAAGCGGTCCTCCTCAGATGGGGGGGATGGGGCGCGGCCGCTGCTGACAAGCGGTCCTCCTCAGATGGGGGATGGGGCGCGGCCGCTGCTGACAAGCGGTTCCTCAGATGGAGGGATGGGCGCGCCTGCTGACAAGGTTCCTCAGATGGGGGATGGGGCGCCGCCGCTGCTGACAAGCGGTCATCCTCAGCACGGAGCAGCAGCAGCCAACCGCCAGCTCCCGGCACACACTCCGGCAATCATCCAATGCATATATTCCGGCGATGTTGAGTTTTATAAGGCTGTTGGGTTAGAGACGAGATGTCTCATCGATTGCCAGCGACCGTTTCGAGACAGGTCGGTGGTATCCGGAGCCGAGCGGCACTGTCCGACAGGAGCGGATTGCAGAGGCAGGGGCAGTCCCCTGCCGCGTGTCGGCCAGCCACAGCCAGCCGGGACAGCTCAGGTCAGCCACAGCCAGCCGGGACAGTCCAGGCCAGCCACAGCCAGCCACAGCCAGCCGGGACAGCTCAGGTCAGCCACAGCCAGCCGGGACAGCTCAGGTCAGCCACAGCCAGCCGGGACAGCCCAGGTCAGCCACAGCCAGCCGGGACAGCTCAGGTCAGCCACAGCCAGTCGGGACAGCTCAGGTCAGCCACAGCCAGCCAGAACAGTCCAAGTCAGCCACAGCCAGCCGGGACAGTTCAGGTCAGCCACAGCCAGCCGGGACAGTTCAGGTCAGCCACAGCCAGCCGGGACAGCTCAGGTCAGCCACAGCCAGCCAGAACAGTCCAGGTCAGCCACAGCCAGCCGGGACAGTCCAGGCCAGCCACAGCCAGCCAGAACAGTCCAGGTCAGCCACAGCCAGCCGGGACAGCTCAGGTCAGCCACAGCCAGCCGGGACAGCTCAGGTCAGCCACAGCCAGCCGGGACAGTCCAGGCCAGCCACAGCCAGCCGGGACAGTCCAGGTCAGCCACAGCCAGCCGGGACAGCCCAGGTCAGCCACAGCCAGCCGGGACAGCTCAGGTCAGCCACAGCCAGCCGGGACAGCTCAGGTCAGCCACAGCCAGCCGGGACAGTCCAGGCCAGCCACAGCCAGCCAGAACAGTCCAGGTCAGCCACAGCCAGCCGGGACAGCTCAGGTCAGCCACAGCCAGCCGGGACAGCTCAGGTCAGCCACAGCCAGCCGGGACAGCTCAGGTCAGCCACAGCCAGCCACAGCCAGCCGGGACAGCTCAGGTCAGCCACAGCCAGCCGGGACAGCTCAGGTCAGCCACAGCCAGCCGTGACAGTCCAGGCCAGCCACAGCCAGCCAGAACAGTCCAGGTCAGCCACAGCCAGCCGGGACAGCTCAGGTCAGCCACAGCCAGCCAGAACAGTCCAAGTCAGCCACAGCCAGCCGGGACAGTTCAGGTCAGCCACAGCCAGCCGGGACAGCTCAGGTCAGCCACAGCCAGCCGGGACAGCCCAGGTCAGCCACAGCCAGCCAGAACAGTCCAGGTCAGCCACAGCCAGCCGGGACAGTCCAGGCCAGCCACAGCCAGCCAGAACAGTCCAGGTCAGCCACAGCCAGCCGGGACAGCTCAGGTCAGCCACAGCCAGCCGTGACAGTCCAGGCCAGCCACAGCCAGCCAGAACAGTCCAGGTCAGCCACAGCCAGCCGGGACAGTCCAGGTCAGCCACAGCCAGCCGGGACAGCTCAGGTCAGCCACAGCCAGCCGTGACAGTTCAGGCCAGCCACAGCCAGCCAGAACAGTCCAGGTCAGCCACAGCCAGCCGGGACAGTCCAGTCCAGGCCAGCCACAGCCAGCCGGGACAGTCCAGGTCAGCCACAGCCAGCCGGGACAGCTCAGGTCAGCCACAGCCAGCCGGGACAGTTCAGGTCAGCCACAGCCAGCCGGGACAGTCCAGGTCAGCCACAGCCAGCCGGGACAGCTCAGGTCAGCCACAGCCAGCCGGGACAGTTCAGGTCAGCCACAGCAGCCACAGCTAGCCGGGACAGTTCAGGTCAGCTGGAACAGTCCAGGTCAGCCACAGTCAACCCACTCGGACTGCTGGCTTGATCAACCACACTGCTCACCCATTCTGACGATCATCTGCAAAAGCATATGACAGTGAATCGCCAGATCTATCACACTGGCCAGCCATCTAGGGAACCATCTCGCACCTGACTTCATCAGTCCACAGTAAAACATTCCCTCGAAGCCACACTTGGAAGTTGCTCACTTCACGCGATACGCCTTGGCTTCTGCAGATCCTCATAGGCACATGAGAAGGCCACCGACAAGTGGCCAAGTCTGACCGGGTCGATACGACTCCCAGGTACGTCACAGAACTTCGCGTCAGACAACTTCAAGTTCCCTTTTCGCCTTGCAATGTATTACATAATTGAGATTCTATCTTCGAGTGCGAGATTGGCAGAACGATCTGAACTGACACAGACGGAGGATTGTCAACACCATGAAGAAGGCGTCCAGGAGCGAAACATGCCGAGTCAACATGCATGCACATGGTGCAATATTATGCTTTGTGAACATCGATTGCCACACAATCGAGTTACAACATTTTGGCGGCGCTATAAAATGCATACTCCATGTCAGATGCAGTCAAAAGAGCCACTCAGTCACGAAGCTTCCAGCAAATATTATCGCACGTTCCAAACATGGACAGTTTGGCTCCTTTGATGCCACGCTAGAAATCATACATGAAGAGATATCCCCGAGAGTGTAGAGGACCATCTCGAGGTTTCCATCAGACCAGAAAGCTGTTCGAATTAGCTCCAATTCACGACGAAGCCATAGGCCGTTTCAGGTAACGATGACAACGAATGGACGAGCCCGAACAAAGGGACAGAGTAGGTGGGGGAGGGGACGTCGCGAAATCAAATAATCTCCAAGTGACAAGACCTCAATAAGTAGACATTATACAGAAACGAATCGTACAGAGACACTACGGTTCTGAATGTTTCACACTGTAAGCCGCTTAAGAAAATGACTTGCTTGTCCCAATAGCAGTGAAACGTGCTCTGCGTTTCTGGTGCCCTCGCAATGCGCACTGCGGTTAGTCAGCAGACGGTTCGGCACATTCAATTTCTTTATCTCTGGTTCTCAGCTGCAGGATGGCGACGTGCCGTCACAACCCTGACATTCCATGGCAAACGAACAGCTCGAGAGGCTAATCTTACGCCATCACCCCTCAAAATATTATGAAAATGTGCACATAGTAGAACATGTACTACTATGTGCAAATTACCATGCATGGTACATTGGTACACCTATTGCGGAAAACGCCTGGACAATCTTTAGCTCAGTTGAATCAACGGGTCGCGAAACATAGCCTCAGACAATGTGACGTCAGTGACAAATATATATCCTTTCAACTGTCTATAACTCACTCAGTATGCAGCATGAAACAGCATGCGCTGTTCCATAACACAGCACGCACTGCCTGCGGTGTCTGCTGCACGTGGTCCCGGCAGGTGTCTGAGCTCGGTTCCCAATGGTTCATTCCCCACTCAGGCGCAACATAATTATCAGGCGCAACATAATTCTGATCACACCGAGTGGCACTGCGGCCCAAACTGAGGCTAGACGTTCAGTCCGATGTCCAGTCGCAGATGCTCGGTCTGAGACAGCACCTACACTCAGACTCGGGCGCGGCAAAGGCAGTGGAGTGCCACCACTTCACAGGCAAGGTCTCCGGCGGCCACATCACCTGGCTGCAGCAGCGCGCACCTGGCGTCACGCCCGGACACGCTAGGTGACGTCACCGAGACGCCGGACCAGGTGACGTCACGTGCAGATCCTGCCGGCCGGCCGCTCCGCCGGATGTCGTAACGCGGCCTGACGTTGCGCCACCGGCCGGCGCGCCGCCGACCATCGCTGGCGAACGTGACGCACCGGCGACCGCAGACTACAATCGTGGTGCGCTGACGGCCGCGTTTGCAGTTGTGGCGCGCTGATGGCCGTGGTCGCGGCACGAGCGGAGTTTTAGCGGTCGAGAGCGCCGACCCAGCGAATGGACGTCGGCGCACGGACCACGGCAGCTCGAACGTCCCACCGGCCGTCCGAGATGGCCCCAGTTGTGTGGGACCGGACAGCCAGGAGACGTCCCACCGGCCGTCGGAGGTGGCCCCAGATGTGTGGGACCGGTCGGGGCCAGGAGGCGTTCCACCGGCCGGCCAGGAGACGTCCCATCCGTCGGCCAGGAGACGTCCCATCGGTCGGCCAAGAGACGTCCCACCAGCCGTCCAAAATGGCCCCGGATGTGTTGGATCGGTCGGCCAGGAAACGTCTCACCAGCTGTCGGAGATGGCCCCAGATGTGCGGGACCGATCGGGGCCAGGGGACGTCCCACCGGCCGGCCTTAATCGGCCTTCCCATCGCTGGGGACCAGCGAGGACCCTCGACAATGACGCGCCATCCGGCAGCTGACGTCACGTTAGTGCCGGTGGCCGGGGCCGGCTCTCTGCAGCTGAAGTCGGTGCCATTCCGGCCAGCCAGTCCATCAGGAATGTGACACAGGCACCGTCCGCACATCCCACCACCGTCCCACAGCTGGGACGGCTTTGGCCGTCTCAAGGCGGATCCCAAACCCACAGCCGAGCTGTGAATCCAGTTGATCATCCAATTTTAAATTTTATTCTTTTTTTAAACATGCTTTGGTCATTTTTGATGAGTCTAAGCTGGTTTTCACCAGTTAGTTAGTTATTTGGGTTATAGGGCGCCTCGACTACTGAGGTCATTCTGCGCCCATAATTTTCCCCAGTTAAAGAGCGGCTTTGGCCACCGACATAGCCACAGACAAAAACCACTTAGATTTAGCTGACTTTCAATCGACCCTGGTTCTCTTCATCGCGACTAAGTCGACCGACCCTGATTCTCCTCATCGCGACCAAGTCGGAACATCTAGGCACGAATGGCGGGCACCGCGAGGAATCGAACGCTGTACCTCTGGCATGTCAGACGCTCAGATTAAACACCGAGTTACTGACGCCCCACGGTTAGAAAGGGACAGGGCATCGCAAGAAGAAGGGTACAAAAGGGAAAGGTTAGGGTTAGCGAGACACCGTGGTTAAGAGGGACTAGGGTTAGGAAGGGTTATGGTTAGGGTTAGCAAGACACGGCAGTTAGGTAGGGTTAGTCTTAGAAATGATCAGGGTTGGAGTTAGGAAGGGTTCGAGTTAGCACGACACCATGGTAGGAAGGGCTATGGCTAAGGTTAGGGTTAGCAAGACACCGTAGTTAGGCATCATCCCAACGGCTTTGGGGCCAGACCACGAGAAGGCTCATAAGCTATTCACGTAACCGAACGAGAGTCTGCAACGTTCAGAGGCTCCGTAAATGGCAAGTGGTTGCCCAGCGTGGGCTGGAAATGGAGCTCCGAGCAGATCATGGGCTTTTAAGATGACGAGACAGACCAACTCCGAAATTAGAACGGATTCCTCAAGACTCATTTGAAATTCATGACTGCCAATAAAGGAGGGAGGGGTGGGGTACAGCGAGGAAAATATGACACCAATGGTGGTAATATCTCCTTTGTCCAGGGTGGGAAAGCATATGTCAGACTGACTAATATGATTAGCATGTAGCGTCATATGGATAATGCTAATATTCACGGACTTCGAGGGAGGCCAGCTGCCCCACCCTTCCTCTTAATCCATCATCATTGTATATAAGGATTATATCCTATAGGACGCCATCGGACATTGGCGGACACCGTGCTTGTGGAGTCGACGACAGTGGACACCCTGATAGTAAAACCGGACGGTGCTGGCATTGCCGGGGCCTGCCCCGACCCGTTATCACCTGTCCCCTCCCCCTGGTGGCCTCCCCACAGTGCTAGACTGGACAAATCCCGAACCATCACCGTCAGATTATCACCTGCACCCCCCCTCCCCTTCCCCCGGCGGTCTCAGACAGACAGACGTTTCGAGCCATCACCATCCGATTATCACCCGCCCCCCCTCCCCCGGCGGTCTCAGACAGACGTTTCGAGCCATCACCGTCCGATTATCACCTTCCCCACTCCCCCGGCGGTCTCAGACAGACGTTTCGAGCCATCACGGTCCGATTATCACCTGCCCCCCCCGGCGGTCTCAAACAGACGTTTCGAGCCAGCACCTTCTAATTATCACCTGCCCCCCCCGGCGGTCTCAAACAGACGTTTCGAGCCAGCACCTTCTAATTATCACCTCCCCCCCCACACCCCGGCGGTCTCAAACAGACGTTTCGAGCCAGCACCTTCCAATTATCACCTGGGGCTTCTCCCGGGTGGAAATCGACCCCACTTCCGCCGACCGCCGCCACCTGCACCGACACGAACCGTTTCCGCTTCGGAAAACACGCTCACCACCGGAAACCGACGAAGAAACGCGCTCAGGACGCATTAGGAAGCGGCTGCAAATGCCAGTGGACATAGGAGAGCTAGTGAACCTCTGAATGGCCCCCATGGAAACCAACTTATTTCTTTCAATCAGCGCTACTAGATTAATGGAGAGAGAGCTACATTTATCGATGAATAGGTCAAGAGTTGTTCGGATTGATTTGTGGAAACACCGACAAGATAAAACGACCCACATTTAGAAACACATGGTAGAAAGAAGGGCTGTAAATACTAAACATACATTTCAAGGCTGACAATCATTGGTGCAAAGGAATTCGATTACACATGCATGAGCGTCACTTTGTGAAATTTATCTGGTTGGGGAGGGGGGGGGTGCCAAATGAACGAAGACTGTTTTATTTACGAAAAAACGGTCCTCGGCTCAGCTTTGGCCATGTATGCTCATAGGCCCAATGGGCGTACATCGGCCCTACGGCCGGGCTTCGGTCTGGTTGGTGGTGGTGGTGTGTGGGGTGGGGGTGGGGGTAATTCAACGACAGAGGGTTTGTACATGCTAAGAATGTGGGTGGGTTTGGAAATGTGTGCAATGCATGAGCTAGCTGGTGAAGCCTACCCAGTATATGCCACCGTGAAGGGGGAAAGTATCGCAATGGGTGATGCAATGGTGATGGTGGTGCACCGTGAAGGGGGCAAGTGGTGCAATGGAAAAGCTGTTGTGTCCTGTTTCGAACACATTCTTTGAAAGTCTGGAGTGGTTTCCATCCATGTTTCTGTTCGCCTCCTTATGCTCCTCTTCCTTTTTCTTAAACTTCTGCAGGTCTCCATCACGTAAACGTTTTGACACTGGCAGGCATAACTATACATACCGCTAGGGATATTTCCAGATCTTGCCTCGCTCGTCCTTGGATCGCACAAATCAAGTGCAAAGATTCCTCCCTGGTTTTGTGTCTACCCGCGCGGTGGCTGAGCCATCCCAGTTATGCTTTCAGTCATTCCCTTTAGGAATGGTATGACGGCCGTCGTTTGTGGTCTGCCATCCCCCAGTTGGCGGTCAGAGGGGCACCTTCGGCTGTCAAATTCAAAGGGGTGCACTCGGGCGTTCTGGATGGGCGCAGTTTTCCAGTCAGAGGGGCGTCGGATCTCCATGGGGTGGGAGGTGCACGCCCCCTGTGCTCCCTTTTATCCGCCCCTGATAACAATTTTAGGCCTGCAGTTACTTACGTAATAATTTGTTCACCGAACAGCATGACTGCATGCAGCTAAGCTGGACAATACGGTTTTGCGCTCACAGAAAACAAGATTTGAGTCGTTGGGCATTGTTACATGGGAATATGGCTTTTCGGAGCGTCAGGCCTTCATTCCATCTAGGAGAGAAGGGCACTCAGGACTTCGGCATGTGGGCGCATCTCTCGGTCCTCGTAGCTGCGAAATGTGCACAAGTCCCTCGGTCCTCGGGAATCGTAGCGGGAAAGATGCTTCGGGTCCAGCATTTCTTGTCTACATTATAGGTCTGATGCTAAATTTCCTCGGACAAGGAACACACCCTCTGCCCCTTCCCCTGAATTCTTCACTCAAGCGTCCCCAGTTGGGATACGTTTTGGGTCGAACATAAACCAGTAATTCAGTGTCTTCTAATATGGCTGGCTGAGTCCAGCACCACCACCCACAAAGTGGGCAACACCATCATCCAAGCAGCAACGTAAGCCAGCTACTCGGCTGGTTGGACGACACATTCCAATCGTAATTAATCTCGCCGTTTGAGGTCGGACGCGATGGACCGTCACGAGCGGACTGCGGGCGTCGAGACCCCAGCGGCGCTGATGTGCGGGCTATCCGGGTACTGATGTGCGGGTTATCAGTGTACTGATGTGCGGGTTATCCACATACATCTGATGTGCGGGTTATCCGGGTACTAATGTGTGGGTTATTTTGGCACTACTGTACGGGTTACCAGGGCACTGATGTGCGGGTTATCAGTGTACTGATGTGCGGGTTATCAGTGTACTGATGTGCGGGTTATCAGTGTACTGATGTGCGGGTTATCACATACATCTGATATGCGGGTTATCCGGGTATTGTGTGGGTTATCTTGGCACTGATGTGCGGGTTATCCGGACACTGATGTGCGGGTTATCCGGGCACTAACGTGCGGGTTATCCAGGTGCTGGTGCGTGGGTTGTCCTAGTACAGATGTGTGGGTTATCATCGCCACATTACCACCAGCCAGCTCGTCCAGCTCAGTCGGTACCGCGCGCACGGCTGGGAATTAGCAGGCTAGTTAATGTCACCTGAAGCTGCTCACAGCCAGGAAGCTGCCCGTGTGAAGCTGTCCTCGACGTCAGTGGGCCTGTAGTCGGCACGACAACCACATTTACTATGGTGACCCAATCGAATTAATGTTCACTCTCGAAAAGCTTCAATATTGCTTGGAAGGTAAATCATCATCAGCTGAACGATGGGTCGAGTCACGTTTGCACCAGGCAGTCGAAACTCTGCGGCCGGCCATTTCGTTTGATGCGCCCCGCTCAACGTCAGCTGTTGAGGGATCCAGCGCCGCCAGGTCCGCGCGAGGTCGTCGACACGCTGGGGGGCACGCTGGGGAAGTGATTACGTGATTGGCTGCGTCAGCACCAGCGGCCAATTCATCACTGGGGCAGCCGGACGTGGCTGGGTGCCGAGCAGGCGCGGAGTCACCGCCAGTGCTGGCTGGGGACGTGCCGAGCACTGGGTGCTGCAGCCGGCCGGGGCTGGCTGGGGACGTGCCGGGCACTGGGTGCTGCAGCCGGCCGGGGCCGGCTGGGGACGTGCCGGGCACTGGGTGCTGCAGATGGAGTGCTGACGTCACGCCGCACCGCTGGTGAGGTGACGCGTCACTGTCCGACGGTCCTCCCCACACACCGGGGACGCTCCAGTCGGCGATAATTGCGTACTGCACACAGGAGGAACTGCCCCCTCCCCTCCCTTCCCTCAGACACTACGGGTGCTCGGACAAGCATAGCGAACCACTGGCTGCCGGCGCTCACGGAGACGGACCGAAACACGGGAAGCCAAGCATGGAGGAGACGGACCCAGTGGTTAACACGAATTTTGTGTCAGCTGTGGCATACTTCGGCGTTCGGAGCAAGGCAATATTTACCGGATAACATAACAGCCCAACACCTGTCTGCATAATGGTCTGAGGCTGTGTACGAAAGCGCGTGCAGTTCCTGGGGAAGGTTGAAGTTGAGCAGGACGCTCTTTTCGCTTAAAATGTACTGCATGACAGGGAGTGTGGAGACCACTCTAATAGAGTGGTCTAGGTGGGCTGACAGGGAGTCTGGAGACCACTGTGACGGGCTGATATGGAGCCCGGGCGGGCTTATATGGAGTCTGGACGGGCTGACAGACACTGCCCGGCCTTCCACACAACACCCACAGGCTTGATGAGCGTCTCTTGCACAAATATCAGGAGGGCACGAATCACGGTCCCCGCGGGTCAGCCGTAACGGCGGCCAGCCGATGACCCCAATCATGAGCAGCGTGGCCCGAATGATGGCGTGGTCGCCTGAATAATGATTCAGGAACGCCCCTGGGATGGGGGGGGATAGTTGTGACACGTGGCTCTTAACTAAGATAGTACCACCGGCTCTCCGTCATTGGGGATAAAGGCAAAGGAGGCCAAAGTTAAGGAAAAGTTTCTGGCGTTCAAATAGCCTAACAAGGCATAAAGTTTGGACCGTTAACTAGGCACCTTCAACAATGTGCTTAATTCTGCTGATGTTTCTAATTGACACCGTCGGCAGCACACCGGAGGCCGAAGATGACGTCACGCGCCCGCTGAGCCCGCTGATATCGGCTGGTCCGCTGCTTGCTGGGAGGTTGTCGTTATGTCCACACTGGGCCCAATCATGGGCCCAGGCCATCTGCCCACGCTGGTCCAGGCCATCTGCCACACCGTGAGACGATGAGAGCCAACGCAAGCTCCTAAGTTGCTGACGGAGGAGTTAGCTGCAACACTGGCATATGCGTCATGGTGTGCAAATAAGTCACGCTTGTCAGTGCTCCGAAGCGTGAATGGTAATGGGAGTGGTATTCACAGGCAATTCATATATTCAATTCCCTGGTTTGTTTGAGAATGCGTGAATGTTTGTTACTGGAGATTCAAACCTGCCAGTTTCATCTGACCAGATGTCACGAAATGTCACGAAATAAAAAAGCCACGAGGCCATATTTACAATCACATATTTTGGTAGCCACCATCACGTATGCACCTCTTGGACTTCGGCGATATAAACAAATCAGAAAGTGCATTTTCGTCTGACGGTGTGGGAGATTCAGGCCGTTGAAGAGAACCACTTTTTGTGACCTGAAATTGCCCGAGGCTTTAACTCGAAAACGTGCATCGAACCGACCTGGAAATTGTAGAGGCTGATTCGCAGCACCTGGTTACCCTATACACCATTCCACAGCACCTGGTTACCCTATACACCAATTCGCAGCACCTAGTTACCCTATACACTAATTCGCAGCACCTAGTTACACTATACACCAATTTGCAGCACCCGGTTACCCTACACACCAATTCGCAGCACCTGGGTACCCTGTACACCAATTCGCATTGCAATCTGATAGATGGGGGTGTAAGGCACTAGTCGACCTGTCGTGACCTCAGGAGCCATCGCGATCCCCTGTCGCTGACCTTGGAGTCGCTTTTATTGGACACTGAACGATCGTCAGTGGTGTGCACCTGACCGCGGCTGATCAATACGGGGTCAGCTGAACAGCTGGCGAAACTGGCAGCTCACGCCAGATGCGGGTGGCCAGATAACAATGCAGCCATGCCACGAGATAGACAGATGCCAGGAATACAATGTCATGGATAACTGATTCACGTTAGGAATAAGCACATGAGGGAATCAGACTCGCGTCCGGAGTCAGTGGTACGTGAGGTTGGACTCGCGTCAGGAGTCAGTGGTACGTGAGGCTGGACTCGCGTCAGGAGTCAGTGGTACGTGAGGTTGGACTCGCGTCAGGAGTCAGTGGTACGTGAGGTTGGACTCGCGTCAGGAGTCAGTGGTACGTGAGGTTGGACTCGCGTCAGAAGTCAGTGGTACGTGAGGTTGGACTCGCGTCAGGGGTTAGTAGTAGGTGCCATAAGTCAGATAGATTTCACTCACATCAGGGCGATTGGGAAAGTTCCATTCACATAAAGGTTCAGCAGCCCGGAGGACTTCAAATGCGTCTGAGATAAGCAGAGGGAACGCCAGAATCACCTGGCTGCATCACCGCTGGTGGACACTAGAGCACCGGATCACTGCAGGATCACTGCAGGATCACCGGCGGCCTGGCCACCTGACGACAACCATTTCAGACGGCTCACACCCGCGCTGACCCGAGTACACACTGGGTCAGAGTCGGCCGGCGGCGGCTGCCGCCACCAGACCAGCCGAGCCGCTCTGGTGACCCACACTGGGTCACAGCCGTGATGCCACCACCAGACCAGCCGAGCCGCTCTGGTGACCCACACTGGGTCACAGCCGTGATGCCACCACCAGACCAGCCGAGCCGCTCTGGTGACCCACACTGGGTCAGAGTTGGCCGACGGACCAAACCAGCCGAGCCGCTCTGGTGACCCACACTGGGTCAGAGGCGTGATGCCACCACCAGACCAGCCGAGCCGCTCTGGTGACTCACACTGGGTCACAGCCGTGATGCCACCACCAGACCAGCCGAGCCGCTCTGGTGACCCACACTGGGTCAGAGGCGTGATGCCACCACCAGACTAGCCGAGCCGCTCTGGTGACTCACACTGGGTCAGAGCCGTGATGCCACCACCAGACCAGCCGAGCCGCTCTGGTGACCCACACTGGGTCAGAGCCGTGATGCCACCACCAGACCAGCCGAGCCGCTGTGGTGACCCACACTGGGTCACAGCCGTGATGCCACCACCAGACCAGCCGAGCCGCTCTGGTGACCCGCACTGGGTCAGAGTCGGCCGGCGGCGGCTGCCACCACCAGACCAGCCGAGCCGCTCTGGTGACCCACACTGGGTCAGAGCCGTGATGCCACCACCAGACCAGCCGAGCCGCTCTGGTGACCCACACCATGTCAGAGTCGGCCGGGGCGGCTGCCACCACCAGACCAGCCGAGCCGCTCTGGTGACCCACACTGGGTCAGAGCCCCGGCGTGATGCCACCACCAGACCCGCCGAGCCGCTGTGGTGACCCGCACTGGGTCAGAGTCGGCCGGCGGCGGCTGCCACTACCAGACCAGCCGGTGGCCCACACATGGCGTCCAGATTAATCCACAAATTGCCGTCAGCGTGTGGAGCGGAGCGGCCGTCACGTGGTGGCTCCGGCTGGGGGGGGCTCACTCGGACGCTCCACGCCGCAGACAAGTCCGTACACAGACGGTCTGTACACAGACGGGTCCGTACACAGACGGGTCCGTACACAGACGGTTCCGTACACAGACGGTCTGTACACAGACGGTCCGTACACAGACGGCTCCGTACACAGACGGTCTGTACACAGACGGGTCTGGCGCTCACGCAGTCGGCGAGCCACAGGCCACATTCGGCCACGTGCGGCAATGTGACGCACGGACGTGCCAACAGTGGCACCGGAAACAAATGGTGCGGCAGGGAACGCGTCCGGCCACCACACGCGCCAGCTGGCTAATGAGCTGGACGACCAGTGACACAATTCACCGACGAAGCTCCAAACGGAGCGTCTCGATGAAGGCTGCGTCGAAGCCCTACGGTCTCAATAGGTGTAGTCGGGTCGGTTAAAATTGCACCGCTTCAGACTAGGAGACTTAGTGAGCGTCACACAGAAACGCACACCGCCCGAACCCCGGCACCGTCTTCTCGACGCAGCGCCCGCGGCCATGATAGTGTCAGGGCGGGGGGGGGGGATTGTGGGACGGCTGGCGCCTCAGGCACGGCTCCACTGAGCTGGGGGCGGGGGACGCCCGCGGCCATTGCCGTATGGGCATCATTAAGGTCGGCAGCCATATCGCATCGTTCTGGGAGCAGTTCGCGTCCGGTGCCAGCAGCGCTGCGCAGATGTGAGCACATCTTGTCCTCTGATAACGCGACGTCATTAGTACCAACGCCACTGACACCCTTCAGCGTGACAAGTGGGGAACTGCGCCCTGGGCAGCTAATGACATGCATACGCCGGACAAATTAGAACGCATTTGGAAGGAATGTCCTTGGGAAGATAAAAAGGCATGCAGTACTTTCGAATGTGATGCTTCCTAGGTGGGGCTGATCTCACCATAAACGGAATGATATTCTCCAAAAATAGAAGATGCTGCAGGCAATTTATGTGGTGTTGAATTTCCGAAGGAGAAAATTCAACTCAATGGGAAATTAAAAGCGAAGCTACTGGACAAAGCTAAGGTGTTGACAGTACTGTCAACACCTCTGCCCAATAGCTTCGCTCACATATTGCGGCGCATAAGTGAGAAGTGCTGCATATGCTCAGCCGGGGATCACGCAGCAGCAAACTCGTTCTTGCTCAGTGTCACGGTCAAGTAACAAAACAGGACCCGGGAATACGGCCGCCGATCCTAACCGAAAGTGAATATTAAAGTTCAAGCCATATATCATCGCTGCCATCAACTATTTGCCTGCGCCTGATTCGCACGGAGTGAGGTTATGCACGACAATACAGGGTTGGCAACAAACTGGGCTTCCCGCGCAACCATTCCTTTCCCGCAATCTGCTCCCTGCTGTCTCGGCCAGATTCTGCTCGGCAAACTAGCCGCTCATCCTTGGATTGCTGCAGCGCCGCATTGAGTGAACGCTGTCCCAGCCCCTCCTCCCATCATCAGACCCGGCGCCGGTCCCCTCTTCCCCCGAACACAGAACAGCTGGCGGAACGTTCGAGAGTCACCGGCCGTGGTGGCCTCGCCGGCGACAGACAGCCACACAGCGGCAGGATGTGCCTCACAGTCCTGCGGCGGTCAGATCGCTTCCGCCCACACCGGGCGTCTGCCTTCCGTCCACTTCCTGAGGTGACAACACCGGGTACGCTGCTCGGCGGGGTCAGGACAGACGGAGTGGTCGAGAGGTGACACTCACCGACAGTCTATCATCACCAGATCACGGGCGGATCCAGACAGGGGGCGGGGTCAGGACAGACGGAGTGGTCGGGAGGTGACACTCACCGACAGCCTATCATCCCCAGATCACGGGCGGGGTCAGGACAGACAGAGTGGTCGGGAGGTGACACTCACCGACAGTCTATCATCACCAGATCACGGGCGGATCCAGACGGGGCGGGGTCAGGACAGACGGAGTGGTCGGGAAGTGACACTCACCGACAGCCTATCATCCCCAGATCACGGGCGGGGTCAGGACAGACGGAGTGGTCGGGAGGTGACACTCACCGACAGTCTTATCATCACCAGATCACGGGCGGATCCAGACTGGGATCCAGGGAGGACACTGAGACTGGGCGCCACTTATCATGGCCGCAGGAAGATGGAAAGAGGCGCTGATGAGCTTTACGAGCAATTTCCGTCACCAACTCTTGTACTACCTGACTGATCTTTATGAAGAGATCTTTTATTGTGGGTCGGAAAAGTGATATCAGGAATTTTGAGAGGGGCCGTTGTTGGACAGCATGGTTAAATGCCGAATTTGGGTAGGAAATTTTCATTGGTCCCCTCTCTTAGGATACGTGTGTATATACATTCAATGATCATTTTTGCAAATATAATTTAATGAGTTCTTGCTGGGGTGGCTTTATGAGCCAAGGTCCTATTGCTAAGCAGAGCTTGTTGCGTGAACCCTGGCCCTACCACCCGATCCATAAATTCCAGTTCAACGGCAGAATTTTGCCCGAAAGTTTAACTTGCCGTCAATGCACCGACACGGCTGCCTGGCAGCTCGTTCCCGGCCTTATCGGGCCAGCTGCCAACTGACCCTCCCAGCCGGGGGCTAAATGCAAGCGCGTGAAGCGACTCGAACCTTGTATTGCTAGGACAGGGGAGACCAGTGCAAGCCAGCGCTCTAGCCAACTGAGCTACCGGGGCGGCCGTGTACCATCTCCCACTGGGCCGGTAAAAAACAATACCTGTCAGGTATCATCTGATGTCCTGTACCTACTAAAGACCACGATTGAATTTGAAAAAGTCTGAAATCCACAGCAGCGTCTCATGCTGTCGTCAGTAGTGTTGGCATCACATCCGCCATTGTCAGACGGTGGATGCATGCGAAGAAATCTCCAGTCCGGGATTTCCACCGAAGACAAACATATATACCCTTCACATGCCAGCAATGCAAACAATCCAACACAAACAACCTACCCAAACACGAACAAGTTGAGACGAATTATGACTTAATGCTGTTATGTCAGCTGAATGAACGATGCGGGGTGCCGTGGATAGTCAGCAGCAGAAGACGGCCGATGTCAGCCATTCGTGTACGCTTGTGGCCGGCTGTAAATGCTGGAATGTGAGTGAAAAGTGTCCACCTCAGCTTGCTGTGCAGAGTGCAGAGTGCAGACACACGTTCAGCACTAACCGTACGTCTCCGGCTGGCGTGGGACACATCAGGACGGAAGCAACGTGTGGCCGGACAAAAGGTGTGTACGTTCTGACGCTGGTCACGTTCGGACAATGGTCGAACGTACTCAGTCAACGAACACTCCACAGAAGCAACGTGTGGCCGGACAACAGGTGTGCACTTTCTGGAGCTCGTCATCACATTCGGACAGTGGTCGAACGTACTCCGTGAGCGAGTACTCCACAGAAGGTGTAGGCGTCACCGACAGCTGCGGTAGTGCTGGGGGTACGTGCGGCACCGACTGCGTCGCCTGTCCAGGTCACGACGTCACGACGGCGCTGTAGCCACACAGAGGCAGTAGTCTCGTCAGGCAGCCGGTGGGACGGCGGTAGTGCCGGAGGGTCACGACGGCGCTCGTAGCCACACAGAGGCAGTAGTCTCGTCAGGCAGCCGGTGGGGCGGCGGTAGTGCCGGAGGGTCACGACGGCGCTCGTAGCCACACAGAGGCAGTAGTCCCAGCAGACGGACAGTGGGGCGGCGGTAGTGCCGGAGGGTCACGACGGCGCTGGTAGCCACACAGAGGCAGTAGTCTCAGCAGACGGAGAGTGGGACGGCGGTAGTGTTGTTGTTGTTATTCGGCGGGTCACGACGGCGCTGGTAGCAGAGGCAGTCTCAGCAGACGGACAGTGGGGCGGCGGTAGTGCTGGAGGGTCACGACGGCGCTGGTAGCCACACAGAGGCAGTAGTCCCAGCAGACGGACAGTGGGACGGCGGTAGTGTCGGAGGGTCACGACGGCGCTGGTAGCAGAGGCAGTAGTCTCGTCAGGCAGCCAGTGGGACGGCGGTAGTGTCGGCGGATCACGACGGCGCTCGTAGCCACACAGAGGCAGTAGTCCCAGCAGACGGACAGTGGGACGGCGGTAGTGCCGGAGGGTCACGACGGCGCTCGTAGCCACACAGAGGCAGTAGTCTCGTCAGTAGTCGTAACTGACTTCAAAACGTCTCGTGCCTCCCGACTTTGGACAGTTTCCGTACCATCGACGCAGGCTGTCACTCAACGCCACTCAGACAGGACAGCATCGGCCGCCACTGATGCCGCTCGGGTCAAGCTGCCCTGTGGGGTGAGGATTCCCGGCGCATCAGGTCCGTGGCACCACGTCCAACTACAGCAGGTTTGTCGTGCCACGTTCCATTAAAGCGGGTCTGTGGCACAAAGTCACACCACAGGAGGTCGGTGGCACCACGTCCCACCACAGCTGGTCTGTGGTATGTTCCACATGTTCAACACAGTACCGTGTCTGGTACATAGTTCTGCGGTATCAAACTGCCACACAGCTCTGCGATATTGCAATAAAGCGTCGGCAGAGCTCTGTTGTAGCAAGTCTGGTGGAGTATCACGGTCTAGGGTATCACGTTTGATGAAATAGCTTTGTGGTATGTCTGGTAATACATTTCTGTGGTACCGCGTCTGTAGCAGTATTTCTGCAATATCATGTCTAGCACAATACATTTGTTGTATGCCTGGTACATTATCTCTGTGATATCACACCTGGTACGGTCTTTACATGGTACCATATCTGGTACAATATCTCTGTGATACCACGTCTGGTACGGTCGATATGTGGTACCACGTCTGGTACAGTAGCTCTGCGGCGTCACATCTGGTACAGTAGCTCTGTGGCGTCACATCTGGTACAGTAGCTCTGTGGCGCCACATCTGGTATAGTAGCACTGTGACGCCACATCTGGTACAGTAGCTCTGTGACGCCACATCTGGTACAGTAGCTCTGTAGCACCAGGTCTGGTACAGTAGCTCTGTGGCACCAGGTCTGGTACAGTAGCTCTGTGGCGCCACATCTGGTACAGTAGCTCTGTGGCACCAGGTCTGGTACAGTAGCTCTGTGACACCAGGTCTGGTACAGTAGCTCTGTGGCGTCACATCTGGTACAGTAGCTCTGTGGCACCAGGTCTGGTACAGTAGCTCTGTGGCACCAGGTCTGGTACAGTAGCTCTGTGGCGCCACATCTGATACAGTAGCTCTGTGGCGCCACATCTGGTACAGTAGCTCTGTGGCGCCACATCTGATACAGTAGCTCTGTGGCGCCACATCTGGAACAGTATCGCTGTTGTGTGGCGGTGGGTCCCACGACCCGCTGCACTGAGCCTCATCGCCACGTCACCCCCGCTGTCCAGCAGGCCGATATTGGCCGTGACGTGGCCGTGACGTGGCCGTGACGTGGCTGTGACTCAGTCGTCCCGTCTCCACACAAAATACCCCCTCATCGCCACGTCACCCCCGCTGTCCAGCAGGCCGATATCGGCCGTGACGTGGCCGTGACGTGGCCGTGACGTGGCTGTGACTCAGTCGTCCCGTCTCCACACAAAATACCCCCCCGTCGGCTGGCCGGAGCAGGGGGTCGCGTGATGTGTCGCCGTCCGTCCTCGCTACCGCCAATGACATCAGTCAGATGGTTCAACGCTCCCGCACGTTGATGGCCGACCGCCGAGCTACGGCGTCGGGGTGGTGGGGATTCAGCCAGAGGGGCAGTGGGCTGCGGTCAGAGGTGGGGGAGGAAATGGCCGAAGGGGTGGTGGGGATCCAGTCAGAAGGACAGTGGAGCTACGGTCAGAGGTGGGGGAGGAAATGGCCGAAGGGGTGGTGGGGATCCAGCCAGAGGGGCAGTGGGCTGCGGTCAGAGGTGGGGGGAGGAAATGGCCGAAGGGGTGGTGGGGATCCAGTCAGAAGGACAGTGGAGCTACGGTCAGAGAGTGGGGGAGGCAACGGCCAGAGGGGTGGTGGGGATCCAGCCAGAGGGGCAGTGAGCTGCGGTCAGAGGTGGGGGAGGAAATGGCCGAAGGGGTGGTGGGGATCCAGCCAGAGGGGCAGTGGGCTGCGGTCAGAGGTGGGGGAGGAAATGGCCAGAGGGGTGGTGGGGATCCAGTCAGAGGGGCAGTGGGCTGCGGTCAGAGGTGGGGGAGGAAATGGCCGAAGGGGTGGTGGGGATCCAGCCAGAGGGGCAGTGGGCTGCGGTCAGAGGTGGGGGAGGAAATGGCCAGAGGGGTGGTGGGGATCCAGTCAGAGGGGCAGTGGGCTGCGGTCAGATGTGGGGGAGGAAATGGCCAGAGGGGTGGTGGGGATCCAGTCAGAGGGGCAGTGGGCTGCGGTCAGAGGTGGGGGAGGAAATGGCCAGAGGGGTGGTGGGGATCCAGCCAGAGGGGCAGTGAGCTGCGGTCAGAGGTGGGGGAGGAAATGGCCGAAGGGGTGGTGGGGATCCAGTCAGAGGGGCAGTGAGCTGCGGTCAGAGGTGGGGGAGGAAATGGCCAGAGGGGTGGTGGGGATCCAGCCAGAGGGGCAGTGAGCTGCGGTCAGAGGTGGGGGAGGAAATGGCCGAAGGGGTGGTGGGGATCCAGCCAGAGGGGCAGTGGGCTGCGGTCAGAGGTGGGGGAGGAAATGGCCGAAGGGGTGGTGGGGATCCAGCCAGAGGGGCAGTGGGCTGCGGTCAGAGGTGGGGGAGGAAATGGCCGAAGGGGTGGTGGGGATCCAGCCAGAGGGGCAGTGGGCTGCGGTCAGAGGTGGGGGAGGAAATGGCCGAAGGGGTGGTGGGGATCCAGCCAGAGGGGCAGTGAGCTGCGGTCAGAGGTGGGGGAGGAAATGGCCGAAGGGGTGGTGGGGATCCAGCCAGAGGGGCAGTGAGCTGCGGTCAGAGGTGGGGGAGGAAATGGCCAGAGGGGTGGTGGGGATCCAGCCAGAGGGGCAGTGGGCTGCGGTCAGAGGTGGGGGGAGGAAATGGCCGAAGGGGTGGTGGGGATCCAGTCAGAGGGGCAGTGAGCTGCGGTCAGAGGTGGGGGAGGAAATGGCCAGAGGGGTGGTGGGGATCCAGCCAGAGGGGCAGTGAGCTGCGGTCAGAGGTGGGGGAGGAAATGGCCGAAGGGGTGGTGGGGATCCAGCCAGAGGGGCAGTGGGCTGCGGTCAGAGGTGGGAGAGGAAATGGCCGAAGGGGTGGTGGGGATCCAGCCAGAGGGGCAGTGGGCTGCGGTCAGAGGTGGGGGAGGAAATGGCCGAAGGGGTGGTGGGGATCCAGCCAGAGGGGCAGTGGGCTGCGGTCAGAGGTGGGGGAGGAAATGGCCGAAGGGGTGGTGGGGATCCAGCCAGAGGGGCAGTGAGCTGCGGTCAGAGGTGGGGGAGGAAATGGCCGAAGGGGTGGTGGGGATCCAGCCAGAGGGGCAGTGAGCTGCGGTCAGAGGTGGGGGAGGAAATGGCCAGAGGGGTGGTGGGGATCCAGCCAGAGGGGCAGTGGGCTGCGGTCAGAGGTGGGGGAGGAAATGGCCGAAGGGGTGGTGGGGATCCAGCCAGAGGGGCAGTGAGCTGCGGTCAGAGGTGGGGGAGGAAATGGCCAGAGGGGTGGTGGGGATCCAGCCAGAGGGGCAGTGGGCTGCGGTCAGAGGTGGGGGAGGAAATGGCCGAAGGGGTGGTGGGGATCCAGCCAGAGGGGCAGTGGGCTGCGGTCAGAGGTGGGGGGAGGAAATGGCCGAAGGGGTGGTGGGGATCCAGCCAGAGGGGCAGTGGGCTGCGGTCAGAGGTGGGGGAGGAAATGGCCGAAGGGGTGGTGGGGATTCAGCCAGAGGGGCAGTGAGCTGCGGTCAGAGGTGGGGGAGGAAATGGCCAGAGGGGTGGTGGGGATCCAGCCAGAGGGGCAGTGGGCTGCGGTCAGAGGTGGGGGAGGAAATGGCCAGAGGGGTGGTGGGGATCCAGCCAGAGGGGCAGTGAGCTGCGGTCAGAGGTGGGGGAGGAAATGGCCGAAGGGGTGGTGGGGATCCAGTCAGAAGGACAGTGGAGCTACGGTCAGAGGTGGGGGAGGAAACGGCCAGAGGGGTGGTGGGGATGCGGTCAGGGGGGAGTCGAGCTGCAGCCAGAGGGGTGGTAGGGTTACAGTCAGAGGGGTATTGGGGTTACAGTCAGAGGGGTGATGGGATTACAGTCAGAGGGGTGGTGGGGAAAGTCAGAGAAGTAGTGGAGGTTAAGATCAGAGGGGTAGTGGAGGTAATGAGTAGTAGGGGTAGGTAGAATAGGGATAGGTACGGTAAGGTAATAGCAATAGCTCCACTACCGCACCTGACTGCGGCCAGCCAGGGACGTGGTGCTGGTCGCAGTCAGATGCGCCAGTGGAGCTATGGTTTTCAGATTGCACGTAATTACAGTAAATTGTTTATGTTTATTCACCAGCTCCTTTCAGCGCCTCCGCAGAACCGGAAGTAACGAGAGTAGCCCAAACAGTGGGTAGACGAGGTAAACAATCCACGTGCGAAAGCATAAATATCCGCAGCGTTCGTATTCCCGGGAAACTTTGGTATCAGTAGCCCGGTCGAACAGACGCTGCTCCATACATCCTACACCGGCCAGCTGAGAACAAACGCTGCTCCATACATCCTACACCGGCCAGCTGAGAACAAACGCTGCTCCATACATCCTACACCGGCCAGCAGAAAACAGACGCCGCTCCATACATCCTATACCGGCCAGCAGAAAACAGACGCTGCTCCATACATCCTACACCGGCCAGCAGAAAACAGACGCTGCTCCATACATCCTATACCGGCCAGCAGAAAACAGACGCCGCTCCATACATCCTACACCGGCCAGCAGAAAACAGACGCTGCTCCACACATCCTACACTGGCCAGCAGAAAACAGACGCTGCTCCATGCATCCTACACCGGCCAGCAGAAAACAGACGCTGCTCCATACATCCTACACCGGCCAGCTGAGAACAAACGCTGCTCCATACATCCTACACCGGCCAGCAGAAAACAGACGCTGCTCCATACATCCTACACCGGCCAGCAGAAAACAGACGCCGCTCCATACATCCTATACCGGCCAGCAGAAAACAAACGCTGCTCCATACATCCTACACCGGCCAGCAGAAAACAGACGCTGCTCCATACATCCTACACCGGCCAGCAGAAAACAGACGCCGCCCCATACATCCTATACCGGTCAGTTCAGCCGATGCTTCACCTCAGATATGTTCGGCAGCGGGGAACTGTAAGTCTCTGAGGACGTGAAGCGGCGAATCAAAAAACAATATTACGAGAAGAGTGTACTTTAGAGTGTACCAGAAGTGTGTACGCCACAGATGGCCTGCGGCACCGGCGGGGTCACTCCTAATTTGACCATTTTAGGAAGGCTTCCAGCTGCTCATCTCAGCAGATCCTGACAACCTGATGACCTGACTGATCATACACTTGATCACACACTGGACCAGCTGCCGCTCCAGCACCACCGAATGAGCTGGACAAGGAATTCTTAACTATTGCCGGGTTCTGAACGATTTTGAACCCTTCTTCGTTCGCTTGAGACGCAAATCTCCATCGCTCCCCTACCAACAGTGCAAACGTAACGCTACTCGATGTTTTTTCCTTCCAATGTCATCCCTTCTGAGGCTCTTATTCCTCCGGGAATCTCTTGGCCCAGGACCATTAATTCAGACCGCCAAGTTATGCGAATCTTGATGATGTCACTTTTTATAAAACGTTGTCGGTCGACTTCTCGTACTTCGTGCTACTCACATGCTGCCTACTGTATCGTTTCTCTCAGCAGACATAACGAGCGCATCTGTGCCAAGTCCCTCAATACCGCAACGGGCGCAGCTGCGACAAAAACAGCCCACGACTCTGTGAAGTGAGCTGCGGGTGAACAGCGGCTCGCTTCGCACACAGAGAGGAGCGCCAGTGCACGGCGGAGCGTCCGCACCGGCTACCGGGGAGCCCGGGGCGGGTCCCCTAACCCGGTGCGATCGATCCCAACACGCCGAGGCGACCGACAGCGCTCCCCTCTGCTGTCCCCCCCCCCCCCCCGTCCCCTCCGGCCATCCACGGAGCACTCGGCCGTGGGCCCGGCCCGTGGCCAATCAGCATGGCGTGTCGCACAGATGGGTCACGTGACGACATGTGACGTCATGTGACACAGGACGGCAGTCCTTTAAGGCTGGTCCGGCTGATGGTATACTGATATAATAACCACCACCCCCTGGTATACTGATGGCACAGCACGAGCAGATAAATGCGGGGAAAACCGGTATGTCCTACATTCTAGGTAGATTAATGAGCGCTACCTCTTATGACATGTCCATGTACGTTGATAGGATATGCTATTACACTAACCCTACGCCAGGGTTGCAGGACACGCAACATAGTTCACCTTCAAATTCCGCTTTGCTCACCCACCCATGGAGTTCCGACATTCGCTTGCATTCATGTTGCCTCTAATTGCTTCGCACGGTCGCAGTGGGGACGGCGTCTGGGCCAGGACTGTAGCTGCCAGTATAGGTACGCCTCCAGGAGATCGGCCTGGGGTTGTGTTGATATGTGCCCGGCACGCTGGGACTCGAGAGGCAGCCGTCGAGAGGGGGGGGGGGGAGGAGGGGAGATATTTTCATGGGCGGTTGTGCAGGGTGCGCACCAGGCCAGTGTCGGCTGTGTTCCGCATGGCTGTTATGTGCGGAGGCGTGACGCCGGTACCCGACGACCACAACAAACAGGGGTGACAACTCGTGCTCCACACCGCTGCGCGCCGGCGCCCATGGAACAAAGGCGCCCTGACCTCCGGTACGTGATATGCCTCGTGTTACAAACCCCAGCTGCAGGTGCCCAACGTAACGAGGGTGACCGAGACGGGGCCGTTACCACCGCCGCGTCGGAGCGGCGCCGTCTGTGGGAGTGACCACCACTGTCGCAGTGGCACCGTCTGTGGGAGTGGCCACCACTGTCGCAGTGGCACCGTCTGTGGGAGTGGCCACCACTGTCGCAGTGGCACCGTCTGTGGGAGTGGTCACCACTGTCGCAGTGGCACCGTCTGTGGGAGTGGCCACCACTGTCGCAGTGGCACCGTCTGTGGGAGTGACCACCACTGTCGCAGTGGCACCGTCTGTGGGAGTGGCCACCACTGTCGCAGTGGCACCGTCTGTGGGAGTGACACCACTGTCACTGTGGCACCGTCTGTGGGAGTGGCCACCACTGTCGCAGTGGCACCGTCTGTGGGAGTGGCCACCACTGTCACAGTGGCACCGTCTGTGGAGTGGTCACCACTGTCGCAGTGGCACCGTCTGTGGGAGTGGCCACCACTGTCGCAGTGGCACCGTCTGTGGGAGTGACCACCACTGTCGCAGTGGCACCGTCTGTGGGAGTGACCACCACTGTCGCAGTGGCACCGTCTGTGGGAGTGGCCACCACTGTCGCAGTGACACCGTCTGTGGGAGTGACCACCGCTGTCGCAGTGGCACCGTCTGTGGGAGTGACCACCACTGTCGCAGTGGCACCGTCTGTGGGAGTGACCACCGCTGTCGCAGTGGCACCGTCTGTGGGAGTGGCCACCGCTGTCACTGTGGCACCGTCTGTGGGAGTGACCACCACTGTCGCAGTGGCACCGTCTGTGGGAGTGACCACCACTGTCGCAGTGGCACCGTCTGTGGGAGTGGCCACCACTGTCGCAGTGGCACCGTCTGTGGGAGTGGCCACCACTGTCGCAGTGGCACCGTCTGTGGGAGTGGCCACCACTGTCGCAGTGGCACCGTCTGTGGGAGTGGCCACCACTGTCGCAGTGGCACCGTCTGTGGGAGTGGCCATCACTGTCGCAGTGACACCGTCTGTGGGAGTGGCCACCGCTGTCGCAGTGGCACCGTCTGTGGGAGTGGCCACCACTGTCGCAGTGACACAGTATGTGGGAGTGATCACCACTGTCGCAGTGGCACCGTCTGTGGGAGTGACCACCACTGTCGCAGTGGCACCGTCTGTGGGAGTGACCACCACTGTCGCAGTGGCACCGTCTGTGGGAGTGGCCACCACTGTCGCAGTGGCACCGTCTGTGGGAGTGGCCACCACTGTCGCAGTGGCACCGTCTGTGGGAGTGGCCACCACTGTCGCAGTGGCACCGTCTGTCGGAGTGGCCACCACTGTCGCAGTGGCACCGTCTGTGGGAGTGGCCACCGCTGTCGCAGTGGCACCGTCTGTGGGAGTGGTCACCGCTGTCGCAGTGGCACCGTCTGTGGGAGTGGCCACCACTGTCGCAGTGACACAGTCTGTGGGAGTGACCACCACTGTCGCAGTGTCACCGTCTGTGGGAGTGGCCACCACTGTCGCAGTGGCACCGTCTGTGGGAGTGGCCACCACTGTCGCAGTGGTACCGTCTGTGGAAGTGACCACCACTGTCGCAGTGGCACCGTCTGTGGGAGTGACCACCACTGTCGCAGTGACACCGTCTGTGGGAGTGGCCACCGCTGTCGCAGTGGCACCGTCTGTGGGAGTGGTCACCGCTGTCGCAGTGGCACCGTCTGTGGGAGTGGCCACCACTGTCGCAGTGGCACCGTCTGTGGGGGCTGTCGACACTGTCGAAGTAGCATCTTCAGCCGGTTGGTTAGTTGGTTGGTAGGTCGATTAGTTGGCTAGTTGGTGGATTGCTCAATTGGTCGATTGGCTGTTTGGACTGAGGTTGGTTGGTTGGTTGTATATTTGGTTGTTTGTGTTTGCTTGTTTGGTTGGTTGGTTGGCTGGCTGGCTGGTTGGTTGGTCTGTTGGTTGGTTGATCGGCTGTTTGGACTTTGGTTGGTTGGTTGGCTGGTAGCTATGCACTCCGCTGCGGAGACTTGCTTCTTGCTTCTTTCCACCATGGAAACATTACAGTGATAGTTCATCTACCAGGAACACGTGCATTGCAGTTTATGACAAGTGTACCTGGTTGAGTTACACTGCAGTTGAATACGGCGACAAGTGGAGTTTGTTCCGTCCGAGTAGTATCAGCTGTCTCACATCCAATGCCGTGGAATACGGCGACAAGTGGAGTTTGGTCCGACCGAGTGGTATCGCCTGCCTCACAGCTGCTATGGCTCGTGCGTGTGCCCAGCTCGGGGTCGAAATGATTTCAGACTCCAGCATTTACCGTGTGGGAATTTCCCACAGACGCTCCATTTTTGTGGTCCGCCGGAAGACAGTCGGGGCAGACGCTAAGTGTCTCCATGGGACCGGAGTTTGAATTTTTGCGCTTGCCAGGGAAATGCACGCTGGTGTCTGGGCAGCGCATTGAGCAGGATTTGATTACGCTTAATCGACAGAAACTCGCGGTTTGTTACCTGACTCAAAGATCGTAGCATACCAGGCAGGGATCCAAGAGTGCTCCCCACGTCTGCGCCTCCCTTTGAGTCTAGAGAGAGAGAGGAAAAGCAGCAAATAGGTACTTCGGTCCGTGAGGGTGCCGAAGCCCTCAGGGATTTTTTTTCTCACGCTCCGTGATGTTACAGATGGTCCCTTCAGCGCCATCCATGCATTTCTATTCATGCCTGCTGATATAATGCATCGATTTCTGAATAGACGAGTGTGTGCTGTCAAGGCTGGCGCTACCGCCCGGCATTTGCCTTTAGCGCATCTTCATAAAGCATTGGCAAGACATAAACAAGTGTTCGGCCAATTTTTCCTGGATGAATCAGGCTGGGTAGCAAACAACGGTGTAGTACAAATAACACTACTGTAGTAAATCAATACCGGAATGCACCAACGTCATATACGTAAACTTAAATTCTTACGACCAGATCGGACGAGGTCAGGGTATTGGTCATCTTACTCACATGTACAAATGATACCTTATTGAGCATTTTTTAGGGGTCAGCATAATAACTAAACACTGTATTCCATTACAAAGCTTGCTTACACTTCCCAGGGTTCGCTGCTGACACAATAATCAAATCAGTTGAAATAAAGATATACCCTATACCTGTCAATGTCATAAAGCATGTTGTGTTTTAATTACACACGTCTGCATGTAGTCAAAGGTATTTTCCTGGCTTCACCGTTCGCCGTTGTTTGGAACATATTTAACTTGGCCATTCATTTATTCAGCATACTGAGTGACTAAAACACATAAAAACATGTCATTAAGGCTATGGGAATGATCAACTTCCAACGTAAGCTTATGATAAACCGAAGCCAATAACTTCCCGGACATCTCCATATGGTAACACGAAGCACACGATGAACAATTACTACCAACAAAACAGTACGACACAACTCAAGCGCAACATTGCAATATAAAGAGAGCTCAAATAGACTCAACAGAAATAATCCTCGTAACTCACTTCTACGCGGCACAACTTCTAATACAGAAACATCTACAGGGAACACGGAAACTTTCTACTTTCTACAGAAACGTCTTTCACTTATGCACGACATAAGCTTCTACTCAGAAAACTTCTACTTGACATTACCTCTGAAGAATATTTCGGTTCTTGTCGCCCATCAGACATGTCTATATGCAGCATGTACCATTGGTGTAGTATACAGCGAACAGTACTTTGCACTTGGGAGTCAACTCAAGGCCCGCGTGACAGTCCAGTCCTGCCGTGTGACAGTCCATCCCTGCCGTGTGACAGTCCATCCCTGCCGTGTGACAGTCCAGCCCTGCCGTGTGACAGTCCATCCCTGCCGTGTGACAGTCCAGCCCTGCCGTGTGACAGTCCAGCCCTGCCGTGTGACAGTCCATCCCTGCCGTGTGACAGTCCAGCCCTGCCTTGTGACAGTCCAACCATTCCGTGTGACAGTCCAGCCCTGTCGTGTGACAGTCCAGCCCTGCCGTGTGACAGTCCAGCCCTGCCGTGTGACAGTCCAGCCCTGCCGTGTGACAGTCCAGCCCTGCCGTGTGACAGTCCAGCCCTGCCGTGTGACAGTCCAGCCCTGCCGTGTGACAGTCTAGCCCTGCCGTGTGACGGTCCAGCCCTGCCTTGTGACAGTCCAACCATGCCGTGTGACAGTCCATCCCTGCCTTGTGACAGTCCAGCCCTGCCGTGTGACAGTCCAGCCCTGCCGTGTGACAGTCCAGCCCTGCCGTGTGACAGTCCAGCCCTGCCGTGTGACAGTCTAGCCCTGCCGTGTGACGGTCCAGCCCTGCCTTGTGACAGTCCAACCATGCCGTGTGACAGTCCAGCCCTGCCGTGTGACAGTCCAGCCCTGCCGTGTGACAGTCCAGCCCTGCCGGGCGACAGTCCAGCCCTGCCGTGTGACAGTCCAGCCCTGCCGTGTGACAGTCCAGCCCTGCCGTGTGACAGTCCAGCCCTGCCGTGTGACAGTCCAGCCCTGTAGTGTGACAGTCCAGCCCTGCCGTGTGACAGTCCAGCCCTGTAGTGTGACAGTCCAGCCCTGCCGTGTGACAGTCCAGCCCTGCCGTGTGACAGTCCAGCCCTGCCGTGTGACAGTCCAGCCCTGCCGTGTGACAGTCCAGCCCTGCCGTGTGACAGTCCAGCCCTGCCGTGTGACAGTCCAGCCCTGTAGTGTGACAGTCCAGCCCTGCCGTGTGACAGTCCAGCCCTGCCGTGTGACAGTCCAGCCCTCCCGTGACAGTCCAGCCCTGCCGTGTGACAGTCCAGCCCTCCCGTGACAGTCCAGCCCTGCCGTGCGACAGTCCATCCCTGCCGTGTGACAGTCCAGCCCTGCCGTGCGACAACCCATTCCTGCCGCGCGACACCAGCACACGGACACAACCGAGCCGGCACGCAGTGTTGCAGACGGTGCGCCAGGTCATCGTGCATAGGTGCACGATACCCACCACAATGCGGCACACTACAGGCGGTACAGCAGGGTCCCGGCCACGGCCTGAGGCGACAGTGGGGAACAATACCGACACATAGGTGCACGATACCCACCACAATGCGGCACACTGCAGGCGGTACAGACAGCAGGTCCCGGTCCCGCCCTGAGGCGACAGTGGGGAACAATACCGACACACTGTGGTACCCTGAACGGTACGGTACGGCACGGTACGGTACGGTACGGTACGGTACGGTACGGTACGGTACGGTACGGTACGGTACGGTACGGTACGGTACGGTACGGTATGGTACGGCCCGAGGCGGCAGTAGTGAATAACACCGACACGCTGCCATCCCCAGGGCTAACTGCACGATGCATGCAAGCAAAACTGCAAGTCACCCGACCTTTCGCCGCTCATACACCACAACAGACAAGAGGCATCTGAAGCCGATGTTTACGTCGGGAGCGTATTGGCATATACTTTACACTTTAGGAGGTGGAGGTGTCTGCAATTCATCCGTGGAAAAAACGTTGGCGTACGCTGCAAGTGCGATGTTAAATGGGCTTCGACCCGGAGTGGTGGATGTTAAGTGCGATGTTAAATGGGCTTCGACCCGGAGTGGTGGAAGTTAAGTGTGATGTTAAATGGGCTTCGACCCGGAGTGGTGGATGTTAAGTGTGATGTTAAATGGGCTTCGACCCGGAGTGGTGGATGTTAAGTGCGATGTTAAATGGGCTTCGACCCGGAGTGGTGGATGTTAAGTGCGATGTTAAATGGGCTTCGACCCGGAGTGGTGGATGTTAAGTGCGATGTTAAATGGGCTTCGACCCGGAGTGGTGGATGTTAAGTGCGATGTTAAATGGGCTTCGACCCGGAGTGGTGGATGTTAAGTGCGATGTTAAATGGGCTTCGACCCGGAGTGGTGGATGTTAAGTGCGATGTTAAATGGGCTTCGACCCGGAGTGGTGGATGTTAAGTGCGATGTTAAATGGGCTTCGACCCGGAGTGGTGGATGTTAAGTGCGATGTTAAATGGGCTTCGACCCGGAGTGGTGGATGTTAAGTGCGATGTTAAATGGGCTTCGACCCGGAGTGGTGGATGTTAAGTGCGATGTTAAATGAGCTTCGACCCGCAGTGGTGGATGTTAAGTGCGATGTTAAATGGGCTTCGACCCGCAGTGGTGGATGTTAAGTGCGATGTTAAATGGGCTTCGACCCGGAGTGGTGGATGTTAAGTGCGATGTTAAATGGGCTTCGACCCGGAGTGGTGGATGTTAAGTGCGATGTTAAATGGGCTTCGACCCGGAGTGGTGGATGTTAAGTGCGATGTTAAATGGGCTTCGACCCGGAGTGGTGGAAGTTAAGTGTGATGTTAAATGGGCTTCGACCCGGAGTGGTGGATGTTAAGTGTGATGTTAAATGGGCTTCGACCCGGAGTGGTGGATGTTAAGTGCGATGTTAAATGGGCTTCGACCCGGAGTGGTGGATGTTAAGTGCGATGTTAAATGGGCTTCGACCCGGAGTGGTGGATGTTAAGTGCGGTGTTAAATGGGCTTCGACCCGGAGTGGTGCCACGGAACGCTGCCACACATGCGGGATGGAAATCTGCCTACCCTGTCGGACCGGAGACATCAATTCTGAGGGCTCCTCGGTGAGGAAAGGATGGAGCAACAAGAATGCCATCAACATCTGTCTCTAGCACTTCGGTAAATCTCAAACCTGTCACACCCACGTGGCACGCTGCCAACTTTGCCGTCCCTGACGACCAAGCACAGCGCGGCTGCGGTTACACAGTGGGTCTGGGGCTATACACGGGCTCTGGCCACACGGTGGGGCTCTGGCCACACACCGAGGCTCTGGCCACACAGCGAGGTCAGGCCACAGCGGGGCTCCGGGGTTCCGGCCACACAGCGAGGTCCAGCCACAGCGGAGCCCGGCCACACAACGGGGCTCTCGCCACACAGCGAGGTCCAGCCACAGCGGGGCTCCGGCGACACAGCGAAGTCCGGCCACACAGCGGGGCTCGGTCACAAAGCTGAGGTCTCCGGTCTCAGTGCCGGACTGGGCCTCACTCCGGGCGAAGAATACGTCGCCGCCCGGCTGGGGAACGGGCTCCCAGTCACGACGGCTTCCATTCCGTGGCCGCGCCGCGGCGGCTTCCATTCCGTGGCCGCGCCGCGGCGGCGTGTGTCCGCACCGCACGGCTTCGGTGGAGACGTCAAGACGTCCGGTCACGTGACAGCCCGGCGCCGACAACCTCGGCAGTAGCCACGCTCACGTGACCAGCCGAGGACGGCGCGCGCGGCGGCCGACCACCGGTCACGTGACTGGCAGCGGTGACGTCACCACACGGCTCGCCACGCCTGCGGTGTGGCTGTCGGTGGCGGTGGTGACGACGGACGGGCGCGCTGCCGGTCACGAGCGGCCAGCGGCCGACGTCCGGCTCCAGCGGCTCCAGCAGCGCGGGCGAGCCTGTCTCGGCACGCCGGCACGGCTTTCCCACCGTCTGGCGCCAGTCGACAGTCTGTGTGTCGGCCGCGCCGGCCGTGCCGGCGCCAGTCGCACGTCCTGTGTCGTGGGCGGCGCCAGTCGACACGTCTGTGTGTCGGCCGGCGCCGGCACCAGCCGCCAGCAGTGGCCAGTACCACGCCGGCCACACCAGCGGGAGGGGTGTAACGTCCTGCCTCGAGCTCTCGGGTAACCAGACACGAGTCGCCGTATGGTCGGGTCCCACGCCGCCGGCCACACCAGCGGGAGGGGTGTAACGTCCTGCCTCGAGCTCTCGGGTAACCAGACACGAGTCGCCGTATGGTCGGGTCCCACGCCGCCGGCCACACTAGCGGGAGGGGTGTCCGTGTAACGTCCTGCCTCGAGCTCTCGGGTAACCAGACACGAGTCGCCGTATGGTCGGGTCCCACGCCGCCGGCCACACCAGCGGGAGGGGTGTAACGTCCTGCCTCGAGCTCTCGGGTAACCAGACACGAGTCGCCGTATGGTCGGGTCCCACGCCGCCGGCCACACCAGCGGGAGGGGTGTAACGTCCTGCCTCGAGCTCTCGGGTAACCAGACACGAGTCGCCGTATGGTCGGGTCCCACGCCGCCGGCCACACCAGCGGGAGGGGTGTAACGTCTTGCCTCGTAGTTGCGCTGTGGGAAGCCGCGAAAGCTTTCGGTCACCTGCCACGAGCAGGACTGTGTCTGGGGTCTGATGGCCTCAACTACCAGTCCATATACCCCGTCCAGTCAGAACGAGTGGGGACAAGGCAGATGCACTGCTCCTGTCCTGAGTTACATCAGTTGGTCAGATGCAGCGCTCCTAACACGACCTGACAGTGACCGACAGCAGGGGAGTGGCACCTCTCGTATGGCACACCTCAGAGTCAGTCACATATCTCTTCCGGGGTGTGCCAACACCCGACTAGGCAGGTCGCCTGCCCAGTGCCCCCTGCCGCATGGCACAGACGCATTGGGTGTCGGCACAGACAGCTGGGCTACATGGACACAGACAGCTGTCCATGTAGCCCATCACCAGACAACAACACCAACACTTCACAGATCACCACTGTGAAGTGCACAAGCTCAGACGAGAACCCCACGTCACCACTCGTGGATCGGTTTGCACCTCTGAATTAGCGCATCAAACAAGGATAACCGGAGTCCTCTTTCACAAACAACTAGGCAGCACCCATTCATTCCACAGAGCAGACCTGTTGAGAGCTCATATCATCTCTGCACGGAGATTCAACAGCCAACACCATAATCAAATGGTAAAATAATGGCTTTTCGCCCTGTGCAAGATGTCGAAACGAGTGCAGTAGGATGCCCAAATTTGCTATGCAGCGATGCCAATTGAATAGCATGCAAGTTCTTCAAACTCAAGTTCATGCCAATAGCGTACTTGGAAATGCATCGTTTTGGTTCGTTTTTATGGATATCAAATGTTGGGATAGCTATATTGACGATAACGATATCAATACTTCTATTATCACCTGGCATTGTAAACAGACTATGTCGTTGATAATTCCAAGCGGTACGGTACGGTATTTATTCTTAGAGTAAGAATGTATTGCTGCCATAATCAATAGACTGACAAACACCGATAGGTTTCATACCAACCTCAATACGTATGGCCATGGGTGAAGAATACAGCGGACCGCCACACGTACGGATGTCGCCACACGTGCGGATGACGTCACACGTGCGGAGGCCGCCATACGAACCTTTGTGGGATAAGTGTTGTTTTAACTTCCTTCATTGAAGCGCTATCTGTTTAGTCAATTCCCAGCCTCGTGATCGTCGACTAGGAGCATGACATGACGCGCAAGTGTATTCATAATGTCGTCCTGAGTGGTTCCCTGGCGTCGCTCGGCCAACAGACGGCCAGACAACTTTGTCCCCCGCCAAATTGACAGAGAATACGCAGTGGCTCGCTGTCGTCTAAGCTCTCCTTCGCCTTTCCACGCCTCGGCTCTTCGGGGTCGCCACCTGGCCGCAGCTTTACTCGGCGCCGATCCAGAACGACACGCCCGAACGAGGTCCGCGGCGCGATAAAACAGATGAGAGGAAATGAAGCGAGGGACGAGCCGCAGAAAACACGAGCTGTGTGAGGGTGAAATGGGGACTGAAGACGACGGTGGCCAGCCGCACTCAGGGCGTCAGCACAGTGGCGGGTAAGTACGGGGCGGCAGATGAGAATGGAGTGGTCGGGCAGAGTGGAGTGTCGTCCACCTCGCCCAGGTCCCGATCGCCTGCGGCTAGACTGTGCCATGTGGCACCACGTCTGGCCGGGCAGGCTTCGGCTTTGGTAACATGAGACTGAGCTTCGAAGTCGTGGGTTAATACTATAATGCCGTTAGTCGGCTTATCAGGGCCAGTGGCCGTGTAAGGCGAGGCTGAGGTTACACCACAACATGCAGGTGCTGAGGGATAATCAACAGACGACCACAGGTAAATTGGAAGCGGTTGGAGTTGAGCAAATTCTTGATACACTGATTTGCTTCCGTCATTATAGCACAAAAACGCTAATCCAGTACCATGGCTCCAATCCAAAATAATTCGGCCAATCCAGTACCACACCGCGAATTCAACACCTTTCGGCCAATCCAGCGGTAGAGTTCCGCTCCCGCCCCTAACCATTCCGATGCCACAACACCCGTAAGGCACCACGTAGCCGTTGCAGTACATATTCGGTACTGATATTACGACGGCAGGCCTGAGTTAAATTATGTCAATATGCAATGGACCAGAAATGATGCACGACGCTGGTCACATACCGAGTTCCATCGAGTTGATTCAAGGTTGGCATATCAATTGACTGGGAAGCTTTTCAATATTCGGCGTTTTATATCGTTCAATGCATTAAATTAAATACAACAATATGTTGAGGAAGAGGACAGTCCGGATGTTACTCCAATCTTCCCAGAAATGCACAGGGAACTCCATTCACTGTTGGGCAGTAGTAGAACTCCGCTCTGTAAGACTCGGGCAGATGGTATCCAGCATGTACTCAACAGAACCGTGTCGGGTGCGGTGCGGACTCGCTCCGCACGGCCCACTGCGGATACGGTGCAGACCAGGTGCGGCGGCTAGATAACCGGCTACATGGTGTTCCGCCCAGCCAACCAAGCAGCACTGATCCAGGGGTTCCCTGAAGAATATGCCCGCAGTATTGTTGCCATAAACTAGCAAATTGGTTCCCGTATATTGCGTGCTATGGGTACGGTAATTGTGTGCCAATTGTGACGAATGGTGCGGCGATTGTGGCGAATTGTGCGGCAATTATGACGAGCGAGGGCACAACGGAGGAGAGTCTACTCCCGTGCGGTTATACAGGTTACGGGTTGTATACGGGTTACGGGCTGTATACGAGTTACATACGGGTTATCGGTTATATACGGGTTACGTGTTATACACGGGTTGTGTATTATACGGGTTATGGGCTACATACAGGTTACGGGTTAAATACTGGTTGTGCTAAATACGGGTTAAGAGTTACGAGTTAAATACGGGTTATGGGCGATATATGGGTTAAATACGGGTTCATCTAAGCGACCCAGTCAGGTCGCCCCGATCGTCACGATCTTGAAACCTCAACAGCACTTTTGTCCCCCACACTGTTTCGCCGGTGGGCCCCGGGATTGGGAAATGTCCGAGCTGTGCGAGCGTAGAACCTGGGACTTTTGTATCCAGAGTTCAACGCTCTAACCACTCGGCCACCCCCCCCCCCCGTTCATCCCCCCCCCGGCTCCATCATTGTAATGGAGTGAAGCGTCTGGTCAGGAGCGTCAGGAGCGCCACGCCAAGCTCCGACCCCGCAGCTGATATAATCTCTGGTAGCGGTAGCGCAGCGGAGCGCCGATGGTGCCGTGACTACCTGTGGGAGAACAGTCACGGCCGTGGACGCATCACTTCCGCCGTCCGGTTATAACTGATGACGCACCGTCTGCGTGCGCACTTACCGGACATGGACACAGGATCTCCCGTTTGCCCATACCAACCACTCCAGTGGGCGATCATAACACGTCTGAGCTACGATCTCCCATACCACTCCAGTGTGCAGTCTTAACACGCGCACTGGAGGGGGAGGGCGAAAATCCGCCCACCCCTCCGGTTTTTCGCAAATAACTGCAGATTTTACCGGTCGATATACGCAATTTTCGGTGTACCTGCCTAGAAATGAACGACACGTCGTTTAAAGCAAGAAAAATTGAAATCGGCCGAAAATTTTTCAAGTTAGGGGCCGCTAAAGTCAAAAAATGTTTTAGCGCCAGACCACCAAAGTCGGCGCTGATGCGCTTCCAGTATACTGACAAAAGGGAAGTGTTCTAGGCAACACTAGCGACTTGTTTGATGCATATTGATATGCTGTATAGTTTCAAGGTCATGTTAGGTCACCAAGGTGAAGTCAGGTCAAGTTCATGACAGGTTAATGGAACCAAACTTGATCAACTGGAATGTTGCCATAAATGCACTACTGGTTGTCATTTGTACTGTTTGTCATTGCGTTTCCATACTTTATTCATGTACTTCACTCCCTTCTTCACGAAGCCGATTGCTCCGAGCTGCCCGACGGAGCAGTCGGGCGGGCGGCCGGTTCCGGTAACTGGAACAGGTAACTGACCTGATAAAGTGGTGCTATATAGGTGACCTGAGGTCAAATGTTGGGTCTAGCATCGGCATTGCATCATTAGTAATGTCCAAGACATCATTCATGCCCATTTTTGAGCATTTAAACACAATCACAGGGATCCATAACGATGACAAGCCAAGCCACGCAAAACCGGAAAATTTTGCCAATCTGACCTCATTTGACCTTGAAGATATTGACCTAAGGTCACGAAAATTGCACACAATAGAGTTCACTACCGTGCCCATCCACCCTGCGAATTTCGTTCCTCCAGCTTTACTAGGAGCCGAGATCTTAGGGGGGCGGAATCCCCCCTCCAGTGCGCGTAATTCTCAGAGGCCCTCCAGGGCGCGTGTTAACACGCGCCCTGGAGGGTCTCTGAAAATTCCGCGCACTGGAGGGGGGCGGATTCCGCCCCCCCCCCAAGATCTCGGCTCCTATTAGAGCTGGAGTAACGAAATTCTCAGGGTGGATGGATACGGTAGTGAACTCCATTGTGTGCAAATTTCATGAGCTTAGGTCAATATCTTCAAGGTGAAATGAGGTCACATATGTCAAAATGTCCTTGTTTTGCGTGGTTTAGCTTGTCATTGTTATGGATCGCTGTGATTGTGTATAAATGCTCCAAAATTGGCATCAATGATGTCTTGGACATTACTAATGATGCAATACAGATGTTAGACCCGCAATTTGACTTCAGGTCACCTACATAGCAGCACTTTATCAGGTCAATTACATGTTCCTGTTACCCGACTGCTCCGTCGGGCGGCTCGGCGCAATCGGCTTCGCGAAGATAGGAGTGAAGTACATGAGTAAAATATGGAAACGCTTAGGTGCACAATGACAAACAGTAGTTTTCAGGATGTGTAGGGAGTAACATGCAAAGTGACATCAATCGCATGACAGTCATTTGCATTTATGACAACATTCCAGTTGACCAAGTTTTGTTCCATTAACCTGTCATGAACTTGACCTGACTTGACCTCGGTGACCTAACATGACCTTGAAACTATATAGCATAACAATATACATCAAACAAGTCGCTAGTGTTGCCAAGAACACTTCCCTTTTGGCAATATACGGGAAGCGCATCAGCGCCGATTTTTGTGGTCTGGCGCTACGAAATGCTTTGACTTTATCGGCCTCTAACTCGAAAAATTTTCACCCGATTTCAGTTTTTCTTGCTTTAAACGACCCACCAGTAAAATCTGGAGTTATGTGCGAAAAACCGGAGTGGTGGGCGGATTTCGCCCCCCCCCCCCCTCCAGTGCGCAAGAAGAGGGCAGCGAAAAAGGCGGCGACTTCGGTGGGCGTTCTTGGTAAGCTGCAATGCAAGCTCCAACTCTGAATCACACACACAAACACGTCTCAGGATCATATGTCGAGTCACGCATTGGAGCAGCTTTGAGCGCATTGCATATAAGGGCGAAACCGCCTGCGAGTCTGCCAGTGTCGGCCTCCCGACGCAGCGGCAGCAGTGACTGGCTGCAGCGGTGGCACGGTGAGGTCAGTGCCGTGGTATTGGGCCACGGGTGTTCTGACCTGTCGCCGCCGCCGCCGTGTCCAGGTTCCAGCCGTGACTGGCTGCTGCGGTGGCACGGCGAGGTCAGTGCCGTGGTATTGGGCCACGGGTGTTCTGACCTGTCGCCGCCGCCGTGTCCAGGTTCCAGCCGTGACTGGCTGCAGCGGTGGTATGGCGAGGTCAGTGCCGTGGTATTGGGCCACGGGTGTTCTGACCTGTCGCCGCCGCCGTGTCCAGGTTCCAGCCGTGACTGGCTGCAGCGGTGGTATGGCGAGGTCAGTGCCGTGGTATTGGGCCACGGGTGTTCTGACCTGTCGCCGCCGCCGCCGTGTCCAGGTTCCAGCCGTGACTGGCTGCAGCGGTGGTATGGCGAGGTCAGTGCCGTGGTATTGGGCCACGGGTGTTCTGACCTGTCGCCGCCGCCGTGTCCAAGTTCCAGCCGCGTACTCGGCTGCAGCGGTGGTACGGCGAGGTCAGTGCCGTGGTATTTGGCCCAAGGGGTTTTTACCTTTCCCCCCCCCCCTTTTTTTTTACCGCGTACTCGGCTCAGAACTGGGTGGGGCAGCACTGGACATCGTCTGTTTCCCGCCCCGCCAGTATTGGATGGCAGCTGGCCTTGAGGAGGGCGATCACCACTGGTCATGCCTCTTGGCCAGCTCCGGGTGACAGCTGAGGGGATGGGGGCTGCCAGACCAGGTGCCGCCTGGCTTTTGTCTCGGTCAGTTCCATGCGGCACGTGCAGACGGCAGCTCCGGACGGCAGCTGCTCAGACGGCAGCTCCGGACGACAGCTGCTCCAGACGGCAGCTGCTCCGGACGACAGCTGCTCCGGACGGCAGCTGCTCCGGACGGCAGCTGCTCCAGACGGCAGCTGCTCCAGACGGCAGCTGCTCCGGACGGCAGCTGCTCCGGACGGCAGCTGCTCCGGACGGCAGCTGCTCCGGACGGCAGCTGCTCCGGACGGCAGCTGCTCCGGGCGGCAGCCACCACCGGCCGACTGCCGGCTCGGCCTCTCTCGGCCACCATCGATCGACTCACCAAACCGTCGGCGGCTGCGAACGTCTGTGGGCGGTCGAGCTGGACTCGGCTCGCCAGCACGGGCCAAATTAGTTAACGGCGACAGTCACGTAGCCTGCCAGAGGCGCTCAGAGGTACCCCGGGACAGCAGAGGTACCCCTGCCAGAGGCGCTCAGAGGTACCCCGGGACAGCAGAGGTACCCCTGCCAGAGGCGCTCAGAGGTACCTCGGCACGTCAGTGTCCGGGGGTATGCGCGGCCTGCCAGAGGTGCTCAGAGGTACCTCGGGACGTCAGTGGCCGGGGGTATGCGCGGCCTGCCAGAGGCGCTCAGAGGTACCTCTGGACGTCAGTGTCCGGGGGTATGCGCGGCCTGCTAGAGGCGCTCAGCGGTACCTCTGGACGTCAGTGTCCGGGGGTATGCGCGGCCTGCCAGAGGCGCTCAGAGGTACCTCGGGACGTCAGTGGCCGGGGGTATGCGCGGCCTGCCAGAGGCGCTCAGAGGTACCCCGGGACGTCAGTGTCCGGGGGTATGCGCGGCCTGCCAGCAGTGCTCAGAGGTACCTCGGGACGTCAGTGTCCGGGGGTATGCGCAGCCTGCCAGCAGTGCTCAGAGGTACCTCTGGACGTCAGTGTCCGGGGGTATGCGCAGCCTGCCAGCAGTGCTCAGAGGTACCCCGGGACGTCAGTGTCCGGGGGTATGCGCGGCCCGCCAGAGGCGCTCAGAGGTACCCCGGGACGTCAGTGTCCGGGGGTATGCGCGGCCTGCCAGTAGTGCTCCTCAGAGGTACCCCGGGACTCAGTGTCCCGGGGTATGCGCGGCCTGCCAGTAGGCGCTCAGAGGTACCCCGGGACGTCAGTGTCCGGGGTATGCGCGGCCTGCCAGAGGCGCTCAGAGGTACCCTGGGACGGAAGTGCCCGGGGGTATGCGCAGCCTGCCAGCAGTGCTCAGAGGTACCCTGGGACGTCAGTGTCCGGGGGTATGCGCGGCCTGCCGGTGGTGCTCCTCAGAGGTACCTCGGGACGTAAGTGTCCGGAGGTATGCGCGGCCTGCCAGCAGTGCTCAGAGGTACCCCGGGACGTCGGTGTCCGGGGGTATGCGCGGCCTCCCAGAGGCGCTCAGAGGTACCCCGGGACTCAGTGTCCGGGGGGTATGCGCCAGGCCTGCCAGAGGCGCTCAGAGGTACCCCGGGACGTCAATGTCCGGGGGTATGCGCGGCCTGCCGGTGGTGCTCCTCAGAGGTAACCCGGGACGTCAGTGTCCGGGGGTATGCGCGGCCTGCCGGTGGTGCTCCTCAGAGGTACCTCGGGACGTCAGTGTCCGGGGGTATGCGCGGCCTGCCAGTAGTGCTCAGAGGTACCCCGGGACGTCAGTGTCCGGGGGTATGCGCGGCCTGCCAGTAGTGCTCCTCAGAGGTACCCCGGGACGTCAGTGTCCGGGGGTATGCGCGGCCTGCCGGTGGTGCTCCTCAGAGGTACCTCGGGACGTCAGTGTCCGGGGGTATGCGCGGCCTGCCAGTAGTGCTCAGAGGTACCCTGCCAGTAGTGCTGCGGGGGCCTGCCAGTAGTGCTCAGAGGTACCCTGGGACGTCAGTGTCCGGGGGTATGCGCGGCCTGCCAGTAGTGCTCCTCAGAGGTACCTCGGGACGTCAGTGTCCGGGGGTATGCGCGGCCTGCCAGTAGTGCTCAGAGGTACCCTGGGACGTCAGTGTCCGGGGGTATGCGCGGCCTGCCAGAGGCGCTCTCAGGAGGTACCCCGGGACGTCAATGTCCGGGGGTATGCGCGGCCTGCCGGTGGTGCTCCTCAGAGGTACCTCGGGACGTCAGTGTCCGGGGGTATGCGCGGCCTGCCGGTGGTGCTGACAGTCACGAATGTGCTGACGCTGCACCAGTCACATGCCTGGCGACAGCACACAGCGGCCGGTGGTGTGTTGGGAGGAAGTCGACGCTGCGAGCACCGGTACAGCGACGTCAGTGTGTCCAGAACCCTCCGACACGAGACGGAGTACAGCCGCCACTCCACCGTCTGCATAGCGGACACGTGTCCAATAGAGGAGCGTCCGAGTTGCATGATCACGAGCAGGGCTGCGGCCGTGCCGGCGCCTCAACCAGTCCCTGCCTCGGCCTGGTGCCATGGCCTCGTCCATGCTTCAGCCAGGTGCCATGGCGCGTGGACAGCCATCAGCACCAGCTGAGCCGGTCCCTGCCTCAGCCTGGTGTCATGGCCCCGTCCATGCTTCAGACAGGTGCCATGGCGCGTGGACAGCCATCAGCACCAGCTGAGCCGTCCCGCCTCGGCCTGGTGTCTGGCCCCGTCCATGCTTCAGACAGGTACCATGGCGCGTGGACAGCCATCAGCACCAGCTGAGCCGGTCCCTGCCTCAGCCTGGTGTCATGGCCCCGTCCATGCTTCAGACAGGTGCCATGGCGCGTGGACAGCCATCAGCACCAGCTCAGCCAGTCGAGCCGCCGACAACTTGGTCCGTCGACAAGCTCCGACGACATGGCGCATTCGAATGACTGATGTCGCCATTATTTTTCGGGGGCGGCGCCGGAGGGCTACCCCTCCCCTGGGATGCCCCTTCCTGTCCGCCCGGGCGCTCCCCATCTAGGTGTTCATGGCACCCCGCATGGGCACCTCCACAGAACATGTTTGGAAGGGAAGTTCTACAGGGCTGGGGTGTGACCCAGCTATGGTGTCCCTCTGCAGAATCCGGGGGTACCCCTACAACCGCTGGGGTGCCCCTCTGCAGAATTCAGGGGCACCTTTACAAAGGCTGGGGTGTCCCTCTGCAAACCACAGAGGTGCCCCTACAACTGCTGGGATGCCACTCTCTGCGGGCAGCCCCCTACAATGGCCGGGAGATCCCTAAAAATCGCACTGTAAACCTGCATTAACGCAGCGGAAAAGTTCCTGGCATTTCGGGAGGGAGCTGTGCCACTTCCCCCGGCTGCGCCACTAACTGAGGTGGATGGTCGCATGCAAGTATGTGCTGTCTTCAATTATCAATGATTGTGTCGTGGTCGGGCGTCCCTGCTGCCACCAACAAATATAACTTGCAGCATCATGATTCATTGGAACCGTTGGGCTCAAAGGTGCAAGGGGGTCCGAGGTCAGGGTGAAGGGAGGATGCTCCAAGTGAACTGTTTCCAGCCCGAGGTGGGAGTGGAGGGAGGGTGCTTCAAGTGAACTGTTTCCAGTCCGAGGTGGGCGTGGGGGGAGGGTGTTTCAGGGCACTGTTTCCAGTTCGAGGTGGGAGTGGAGGGAGGGTGGTTTAAGTGAGCTGTTTCCAGTTCGAGGTAGGAGTGGAGGGAGGGTTCTTCAAGTGAGCTGTTTCCAGTCCGAGGTAGGAGTGGAGGGAAGGTGCCTCAAGTGAAGAGTTGCTTCAAGGACCCTCAACCGCGAGGGTGCTTGAAGTGCAATGCTTCCAATCTGAGGTGGGAGTGGAGGGGGGGGGAGGCTTTAAGTGCAATGTTTCCAGTCCGAGGTGGGGGTGGACGGGAGGGTGCTTCAAGTGCACTGCTTTCATGCAACGCACATGTGGGTTGGTTATAGGGCTTTAGGGCGCATCAACTGCATTGGTTATACAGCGCCCATTACGCACATGTGGGATGGTTGAGGTTGTCGAGAAGTGTGTGGTGAGCAGCGGCCATGCACGTCGGCCGTGCCTACGGCCACCGCTGGGCCAGTGCTGGTGCTGAACACACAGCGTGTCTGTGGTCGGGTGGTGTTGAACACACAGCAGGTCTGTGGTCGGGTGGTGCTGAACACAGCGGGTATGTGGTCGGGTGGTGCTGAACACGGGTCTTGGTTTGTGCTGAAACAGCTTTGGTTGTCTAACACAGCGGTTGGTCGGGTGGTGCTGAACACACAGCGGGTCTGTGGTCGGGTGGTGCTGAACACAGCGGGTATGTGGTCGGGTGGTGCTGAACACACAGCAGGTCTGTCGTCGGTGGTGCTGAACACACAGCGTGTCTGTGGTCGGGTGGTGTTGAACACACAGCGGGTCTGTGGTCGGGTGGTGCTGAACACACAGCGGGTCTGTGGTCGGGTGGTGCTGAACACACAGCGGGTCTGTGGTCGGGTGGTGCTGAACACACAGCGGGTCTGTGGTCGGGTGGTGCTGAACACACAGCGGGTTGTGGTCGGGTGGTGCTGAAACACAGCGGGTATGTGGTCGGGTGGTGCTGAACACAGCGGGTCTGTGGTCGGGTGGTGTTGAACACACAGCAGGTCTGTGGTCGGGTGGTGCTGAACACAGCGGGTATGTGGTCGGGTGGTGCTGAACACACAACGTGTCTGTGGTCGGGTGGTGTTGAACACACAGCGGGTCTGTGGTCGGGTGGTGCTGAACACACAGCGGGTCTGTGGTCGGGTGGTGCTGAACGCAGCGGGTATGTGGTCGGGTGGTGCTGAACACACAGCAGGTCTGTGGTCGGTGGTGCTGAACACACAGCAGGTCTGTGGTCGGGTGGTGCTGAACACACAGCGGGTCTGTGGTCGGGTGGTGTTGAACACAGCGGGTATGTGGTCGGGTGGTGCTGAACACACAGCAGGTTGTGGTCGGGTGGTGCTGAACACACAGCGGGTCTGTGGTGGTGGTGCGGAACACACAGCGGGTTGTGGTCGGGTGGTGTTGAACACAGGTTGTGGTGGGTGGTGCTGAAAACACAGCGGGTCTGTGGTCGGGTGGTGCTGAACACACAGCAGGTCTGTGGTCGGGTGGTGCTGAACACACAGCGGTCTTGGTCGGGTGGTGAACACACAGCGGGTCTGTGGTCGGGTGGTGTTGAACACACAGCGGGTCTGTGGTCGGGTGGTGCTGAACACACAGCGGGTCTGTGGTCGGGTGGTGCTGAACACACAGCGGGTCTGTGGTCGGGTGGTGTTGAACACACAGCGGGTCTGTGGTTGGGTGGTGTTGAACACACAGCGTGTCTGTGGTTGGGTGGTGCTGAACACACAGCGGGTCTGTGGTCGGGTGGTGCTGAACACACAGCGGGTCTGTGGTCGGGTGGTGTTGAACACACAGCGGGTCTGTGGTTGGGTGGTGTTGAACACACAGCGGGTCTGTGGTCGGGTGGTGCTGAACACACAGCGGGTCTGTGGTTGGGTGGTGTTGAACACACAGCGTGTCTGTGGTTGGGTGGTGCTGTGAGTTTGTATATATGTGTTTGTTCGCCGGTGTTTGTCTACATGGCACCAGTCGGACAGTCCGTGACGAGCCTCGCCGTGTTTGTCACGGCACCGGCGAAGTCCCTTTGACAGTCGGACAGTCCGTGACGGGAGCTGCTCGCCGGTGTTTGTCTACATGGCACCAGTCGGACAGTCCGTGACGGGAGCTGCTTGCCAGTGTTTGTCTACATGGCACCAGTCGGACAGTCCGTGACGGGAGCTGCTCGCCAGTGTTTGTCCACATGGCACCAGTGACGGAAGCTGCTCGCCAGTGTTTGTCATGAACCAGTGACGGGAGCTGCTCGCCAGTGTTTGTCCACATGGCACCAGTGACGGAAGCTGCTCGCCAGTGTTTGTCTACATGGCACCAGTGGCGGGAGCTGCTCGCCAGTGTTTGTCTACATGGCACCAGTGGCGGGAGCTGCTCGCCAGTGTTTGTCTACATGGCACCAGTGGCGGGAGCTGCTCGCCAGTGTTTGTCTACATGGCACCAGTGGCGGGAGTTGCTTGCCAGTGTTTGTCTACATGGCACCAGTGACGGGTGCTGCTCGCCAGTGTTTGTCTACATGACACCAGTCGGACAGTCCGTGACGGACACTGACGGCCGAAACTCGTCTGTCGTGTTCTGGTTTTTACGTGTTGCCACGTTAGCGGCGCGTCTCGTGCGGTCGAGTGGTCGCGCCGTTCACGGCCGCTCACGGTCGCGCCACATTCCACTCGCCCGTGTAGCTGCCTAGCTGGGGCAGGCTGGCCGCTCTCTCAAGTTGAGAGCCACTCAGGTCTACAGTCCTCTCATATATTGGAAGCGGTTGTGATGTCTGTGAAATTTACGGCACCGACATTACGCGCCACTTTTGCCGGGCATAGCCCTTCAGCGATAACAGGTTTGACTTTTATTCTCGTGTAGTATCAGAAGGAAATACGCAGGACGCAACCATCACCTGCGAGTGCCAGAGTTCGAATGTTCAGCCGGTTCTGCTGCCTTGTACAAAACGCCGACGTTTGGAACGACTGTAGGGAGCAGCGAGCGGTCTGCCACAGCGTTCTGAGTTCCCAGTAATGGACTCGTATCACGATCAAGGTGTTTTGACGCTGACCGACACTAGCCGGCACTAGCCGGCACTAGCCGACACTAGCCGGCACTAGCCGACATTAGCCGACATTAGCCGGCACTAGTCGGCACTAGTCGGCACTAACCGACACTGCTCCACCCGACAAGCTCACAGATGGCGGCGTGTCTCCCATCCGCCTCCTCTCCCTATCCTCCCAGCCTCAGCCGACCGCCGATGGCGGCGTGATCCCAGTCGCCTCTCTCCCTCTTCTCCCCGCCTTGCCGACCGCCGATGGCGGCGTGACTCCCAGTCGCCTCCTCTCCCTATCCTCCTATCCTCAGCCGACCGCCGATGGCGGCGTGACTCCCAGTCGCCTCCTCTCCCTATCCTCCCAGCCTCAGCCGACCGCCGATGGCGGCGTGACTCCCAGTCGCCTCCTCTCCCTATCCTCCCAGCCTCAGCCGACCGCCGATGGCGGCGTGACTCCCAGTCGCCTCCTCTCCCTATCCTCCCAGCCTCAGCCGACCGCCGATGGCGGCGTGTCTCCCATCCGCCTCCTCTCCATATCCTCCCAGCCTCAGCCGACCGCCGATGGCGGCGTGACTCCCAGTCGCCTCCTCTCCCTATCCTCCTATCCTCAGCCGACCGCCGATGGCGGCGTGTCTCCCATCCGCCTCCTCTCCCTATCCTCCCAGCCTCAGCCGACCGCCGATGGCGGCGTGACTCCCAGTCGCCTCCTCTCCCTATCCTCCCATCCTCAGCCGACCGCCGATGGCGGCGTGTCTCCCAGCCGTCCACCCCTCCCCCTGTCCTCCCAGCCTTGGCCGCCCGTCGACGGGCGACATGAATCACCCGTCGACGCTTTGCAGCCGACATCCGGGCCGGCGGAAACCCGAGCTTCCCGCGTCGGTCCCGAGAGCCGAGCCGAGCCGCGTGGGCTAGGTAAACCCAGAGCTTCCCGCGCCCGTCCAGCAGGCCAGCGTCTCCCACGTGGGTCCGGCAGGCTCCGAGCCACTCGCTACCACCGACACGGGTCGAAGACAGACGGTGGACTCAAATGTCACATCATCACAAACAAGACCAGAATGTCAGAAACCCGCGACAAGAGTACGTCGGGCATTGGAATACACTGGCAGACTAGACTGGACTACGCTGGAAGACTAGCTTGCGTCACACAACGAGACAAGACTAGAAGCCCAACTGAGCCGTGGCAAGTCCAAGTGAAGTGCAGTCGGCCCAGCGCGGACATGAACAATAGTTTCGGCCGAGACGACCGAGCGTGATGCTCATAAATTCCAGGGGACATGACTCAATGATAACTTGCCAACTGTAGCCGCAGATGCTCGTAACTTCGAAGTAGGATAAACTCAAATGATCATAACTTACAGGCAATCACACCATCCAAGAACAATCAATACTAAATCCTATTGGCACAAATGATCTAAAGTTCCACAAGAGTGCAGCGATGGACGTGCACGGTGACGGTGTAACCAATTATGTCGCAGCCAGTCACCAGTGCAGCAGCAGACGCTGCGTTCAGCACGTAATGAGTACCGTTTACCCATCAGAGCGGAAAGATACAGCTTAACCTGACCAAGCCGCTTCGCTTCAGCTGTAGGGGAAGGCGAAATCCTATGCAACGGGTGGGGAAGGTGTCAGTGTGCGACTAATCCAAGCCGTGACGCCGTGTGACATCACAGGGAGTGACGTCACACGGACTGCGGAGTGACGTCACAGCCACCCCGGGCCGCCACAGAGTGTCGCCGCCAGTGTTGGCCACTCCGGGTCGTTACATGGTGCTGTCATGTCATATAACCCATAACGATACCGCCCGACACTAAGTTGGCAGCGCAAGTCCTGTATGCACAATATACATACAATGTATACAACAAATATACCTGTATACAACACATATATAGTACACAGTACACATATATACAACATACTCGACCGACACACGGTAGCAGGTGGCCGCTGACGTGGACGGACCGGGCGCGAGACACGACCACTGTGACAGGTGGCCGCTGACGTGGACGGACCGGGCGCGAGACACGACCACTGTGACAGGTGGCCGCTGACGTGGACGGACCAGGCGCGAGACACGACCACTGTGACAGGTGGCCGCTGACGTGGACGGACCAGGCGCGAGACACGACCACTGTGACAGGTGGCCGCTGACGTGGACGGACCAGGCGCGAGACACGACCACTGTGACAGGTGGCCGCTGACGTGAACCGACCAGGCGCGAGACACGACCACTGTGACAGGTGGCCGCTGACGTGAACCGACCAGCCCGCGAGACACGACCACTGTGACAGGTGGCCGCTGACGTGGACGGACCAGGCGCGAGACACGACCACTGTGACAGGTGGCCACTGACGTGGACGGACCAGGCGCGAGACACGACCAGCACATTGTGACAGGTAGCTGCTGACGTGGACGGACCAGGCGCGAGACACGACCACTGTGACAGGTGGCTGCTGACGTGGACGGGTCTCAGCGGGGTGCGACGGTCTTGCACCGTGAGCGTGGCTCCGCGGCGGCGTCAGAGGGAACGACCACGTTGTCAGAGGGGACGACCACGTCGTCAGAGGGGACGACCACGGCGTCAGAGGGGACGACCACGGCGTCAGAGGGGACGATCACGTCGTCAGAGGGGACGACCACGTCGTCAGAGGGGACGATCACGTCGCCGACGGCCACGTCCGTAACATGCCCTGTGTGCAATGTCCATACACGGCTACTCAGTGGGCTCAGTGGGCACAGCTGTCGCAGCTGACGACAACCGTAACCGTCCACAGGCCGCCGCTGGTTACTGCAGTCCCCGGCCTCCGCACACAGGCCGCCGCTGGTTACTGCAGTCCCCGGCCTCCGCACACAGGCCGCCGCTGGTTACTGCAGTCCCCGGCCTCCGCACACAGGCGGCCGCTGGTTACTGCAGTCCCCGGCCTCCGCACACAGGCGGCCGCTGGTTACTGCAGTCCCCGGCCTCCGCACACAGGCGGCCGCTGGTTACTGCAGTCCCCGGCCTCCGCACACAGGCGGCCGCTGGTTACTGCAGTCCCCGGCCTCCGCACACAGGCGGCCGCTGGTTACTGCAGTCCCCGGCCTCCGCACACAGGCGGCCGCTGGTTACTGCAGTCCCCGGCCTCCGCACACAGGCCGCCGCTGGTTACTGCAGTCCCCGGCCTCCGCACACAGGCGGCCGCTGGTTACTGCAGTTCCCGGCCTCCGCTGGTTACTGCAGACCCCGGCCTCCGCACACAGGCAGCTGCTGGTTACTGCAGTTCCCGGCCTCCGCACAAGCGCCGCTGGTTACTGCGGTCCCCGGCCCCACAGGCTGCAGTCCCCGCCCCGAGGGCTCCCCCGCTGGTTACTGCAGACCCCGGCCTCCGAACATGGCAGCCGGCTTGGACGGAGGCGGCAGTGGCGAGCGAGCTGAGGTGGTAACGACGGCGGCCACTTACACCACCCACCATCTGGTGCAGATGTGGTGCAGATGTCGGCCGGCCCACGTCTGAGGTGGTGACGATGGCCGCCGCACACACCACCCACCATCTGGTGCAGACATGCTGCAGATGTCGGCCGTGCTGCAGACGCCATGTCTGCTACCATTCATCGTCCGTCAAGGTGACAGACGAGCTCGAGACGCCCACAGCCAGCCCGAAGCCGGACGAGTTCAAGCCAGCTGTGTATTCACCGTGACTGTCCCGAGACCAGTCGGGCCGCTAACAGAGGGGCACTGTTCTGTTCATGGTGCGGCCGGTGGATCCCGAGACCAGTCGGGCCGCTAACAGAGGAGCAGCTGTTCTGTTCATGGTGCGGCCGGTGGATCCCGAGACCAGTCGGGCCGCTAACAGAGGAGCAGCTGTTCTGCTCACGGTGCGGCCGGTGGATCCCGAGACCAGTCGGACCGCCAACAGAGGGGCAGCTGTTCTGTTCATGGTGCGGCCGGTGGATCCCGAGACCAGTCGGACCGCCAACAGAGGAGCAGCTGTTCTGCTCACGGTGCGGCCGGTGGATCCCGAGACCAGTCGGACCGCCAACAGAGGGGCAGCTGTTCTGTTCATGGTGCGGCCGGTGGATCCCGAGACCAGTCGGACCGCCAACAGAGGGGCAGCTGTTCTGTTCATGGTGCGGCCGGTGGATCCCGAGACCAGTCGGACCGCCAACAGAGGGGCAGCTGTTCTGTTCATGGTGCGGCCGGTGGATCCCGAGACCAGTCGGACCGCCAACAGAGGGGCAGCTGTTCTGTTCATGGTGCGGCCGGTGGATCCCGAGACCAGTCGGACCGCCAACAGAGGGGCAGCTGTTCTGTTCATGGTGCGGCCGGTGGATCCCGAGACCAGTCGGGCCGCCAACAGAGGGGCACTGTTCTGTTCATGGTGCGACTGGCGGATCTGGCTCCTCTCGGATTGTTATCCTAGCTTAAATATTTGACTGGACTAGGAGTGTGAACTTGTGGCACCGATAATAGAGCAAAATGTACCCTTCGATTCATAATTACTACAAACACCGAATCAGTACCCTTCGATTCATACCAAATTACTACAAACACCGAATGAGTACAAGTATTAGTTGGCATAGCTCCGTGACGTCCAAATGCTAGTTCAAGTTGCGATCACGGCATAATTATGATCAGGGGCGGATTAATAAATGTCACGGGGCGCACATGTTCCATTTCTTCGGAAGGACGCCAATGCGGAAGTACTTGGAGCGGCAACTTCGGCTGAAAATCTATTGAGCAGGGGAGGGGTGGGTGCATTCGAGCATACTGAAGGGGCGCCTGTTCCTTCCAAATGGACGCCTATTCCTCTCCGCGGGGCGCTTTTTCCCGGACAGAGGAGCCACCTTGCATGGGGGGGGGGCACTCAGTGCCCCCTGTATATGCTTCTGATTATGATATGGCACAATTTGCTCACTTTCACGGCACAAATGAGTGTATTACTATTCGGTGTGTGGCAGTTTGTGGATACTGCAAGATGCAGCAAAATTCCCGTTTTTTCAACCACTGGTTCCGCTTATTCACGACCGACCTCGACAGGACTAACAGCCGGCTGGTCATTCAGTGAACGAGACGCATTCCGAGCTTACGCAAGGCGAAACCAACGGCAACCACACGTATCACATATACGTGTGATGGACGTGTGATACGGCAATCACACGTCCATCACATACATGGACAGCCGGCAGAATGCAGCGGCACGGCTGGGACAGGTCAGAACGCGGCGATACGGCTGGGACGGGTCACGTCTGCACCACGGTCAACGGTCCAGCGCTCATGTCACTGTAGCGGACCTGGGGGCATGGTCATCAGCATCACTGACCGCAAACAGGGCCAGGTCAGAGTGTGGTCCGGACAGGACGGGCCGGACCCTGCAACTGCATCACCGACCGGGACGTGGGTCGAGGTCACCAGGTCAGGAAGACCATCCAGACACAGACTTCATCACCAGCCGGGACATCGACCGAGGTCACCAGGTCAGGGAGACCGTCCAGACACGGACTACACCACCGAGTACACCCAACAGATCTGGCCACGACGTGTCAAGTCAAGTCACAGTGCATCAGGTTGTGACAAACGCCCATTCACGCGGTGCCAATGCCAGGCAAGACACGGCAGTCCCGGCCTCCACAGTGTCGGGTCACACCACAGAGGACGCCAGTAGCACCCGAGTTCCGATACCCCCTCCGTCGGCGGACCGACCGGTCAGAGACGCTACAGAGGACGCCTGTAGCACCCGAGTTCCGATACCCCCTCCGTCGGCGGACCGACCGGTCAGAGACGCTACAGAGGACGCCTGTAGCACCCGAGCTTCGCTACCCCCTCCGTCGGCGGACCGACCGGTCAGACGCTACAGAGGACGCCTGTAGCACCCGAGCTCCGCTACCCCTTCCGTCGGCGGACCGACCAGTCAGAGACGCTACAGAGGACGCCTGTAGCACCCGAGATCCGCTACCCCCTCTGTCGGCGGACCGACCGGTCAGGGACGCTACAGAGGACGCCTGTAGCACCCGAGCTCCGCTACCCCCTCCGTCGGCGGACTGACCAGTCAGAGACGCTACAGAGGACGCCTGTAGCACCTGAGCTTCGCTACCACCCCCCCCAAATCCGTGTGCGCGGACTGACCAGTCAGAGGCGCTACAGAGGACGACTTTAGCACCCGAGCCCGCTGCCCTCTCCGTCGGCGGACCGACCGGTCAGAGACGCCACAGAGGACGCCAGTAGTGTCCGAGCTCCGCTACCTCCTCCGTCGGCGGACCGACATGTCAGGGACGCTGCAGGGGACTAGCCCTCCGTCCGCGGACTGACGCCAGGCTGTGCAACTGGCGATCGCTGGTGACATGCAGACGGGACGACCGGACCGCCAGACCGCCACAATCCACACAACAATCAGCTGACCGAGGTGGAACAGTGTCGGACAGTCGCGAATCAATGTGTATTCAATGGTGGCAGCGGAGACGCCAGGCGCGCTGCTGAGAAAATAAACACGGCCGCCAACACGGACCGTGACCTGGCTGACAGAGCACTTCCCACGCCGATAAACATCGAGTCACGTTGTCCCGACACGTTACACCGGCCGACCACCCGGTGCTCCGACGTGTCCTACCGCGGAATCGACGGGCGACTATTGAGCACTGATCACCGACACGCAGGTCGCGCAGTAGCTTCGGTGGAAATGTCCAGATTTGCAGGGAATAGGCAGAAAAGAGGAGCCATGGGTTCTTTTACTACGCAATCGACCACTAGCCGACATAGCGTCGCCATCCTCCCACGCCAATTTGTCTCGGATGGACTCGGCAGTGGCCGGTTGTGGGATTCGAACCCACGATCTTACAATCAAGAGTCCAGTTCCCTACCGACTGAGCTACCTCGACTACCTCGACAACAGCCCGTCCACGGCACACACATGTCATGCCCGGACAATGACCTCAGCAGCCGCCGTCTCTGTGCGCGCTCCACAAAAGGATACGTATATCCGGTCGTGGTCGTATCGCACGTGCAGAGTTCTGTTGATGCCGGTCTCGTCGATGTCAGATATGACGGTCATGTCTGGCACGCCATCCTCCGGCCGTGTGCCTGGAACAAGGTCACCAGAGGTCACCAGAGGTCACCACAGGTCGTGTGGCGGAGATGTCCGGCACACCGTCCTCTGGCCGTGTCCCTGGAACAAGGTCGCCAGAGGTCACCACAGGACGTGTAGCGGAGATGTCCGGCACGGCATCCTCCGGCCGCGTCCCTGGAACAAGGTCACCACAGATCGTGTGGTGGTGATGGTAGTGATGTCACTGAGCAGTCGACGGGGGGGGGGGCAAGCAGTCAAACCGGCCGCAGACGCGTGACTACGAGGTCAGGTGAACTCTCACTCAACCGTAGCACTGGGGAAAAAGATCGCAGACTGCGCGGTGCTGACTTCAGCCGTGCACCAAAAGAGCAAACCAAACACAGGATCTGAGAAGCTCCAAGGTCGCGTGAACAGGGTAATTGGGCGAGAAGAGGTCAAATAGATATCCAATAGCCAAATACAACGTCCGACACAGCATCGCTGATCCTTCCAACAGAGCAGCTGCAACAGCCGGCACACATGTGACATACACGCTGTGGCAGCTACAGGAAGCTTCAGACGACCCTACAACAGAGCAGCTGCAACAGCCGGCAACATGTGACATACACGCTGTGGCAGTACTCAGACGACCCTACAACGGCAGCTGCAACAGCCGGTACACATGTGACATACACGCTGTGGCAGCTACAGGAAGCTTCAGACGACCCTACAACAGAGCAGCTGCAACAGCCGGCACACATGTGACATACACGCTGTGGCAGCTACAGGAAGCTTCAGACGACCCTACAACAGAGCAGCTGCAACAGCCGGCACATATGTGACATACACGCTGTGGCAGCTACAGGAAGCTTCAGACGACCCTACAACAGAGCAGCTGCAACAGCCGGCACATATGTGACATACACGCTGTGGCAGCTACAGGAAGCTTCAGACGACCCTTACAATCACGGATTAAACGGACTCATAGGTCGGGTTTCCTACCTCTTTCCTTCCTTCCTTACTATTCTTTATCTCCTTATTGAACCAATTTTCGCTATCCCACCACACTTCTTGAGGTCACTAACTTTGGCATTACTCAGCCCACTCCCCATTGTTTTCAAAGCTCTGCTCGCGAACGAGATCGCCATATTTCACAAGCAATTTAATTGTTCCCGGAGTTCCTTTATTTGTTCAGGATCCATGCTACACAAAGCTAGCAGTGCAGATTGATTGCGAGGAGTGCACGATATGGCAACTGACAAATTGGAGGCATTTAATATGAGACACTTTGCTCATATAGGCCTATGATTAAACAAAAAACAAAGAACAAGTGGAACATAATGCACCACTCGTGGATTTTACGAGAGGTTCGCGTTGTCCACAAAACACTCGAGCTTCATTGAAGATATTCTTTAACTTCCAAACTACTCTACCTCTGCGCACATGTAAAATTCGAGGCCGGTGTTTGAAGGACACCTGATCGCATCACGACGTGTACGGAACTCATCGGCACAAGGTCACAACTTGTTGCACGTTGTACGTTGCTCGCGGATTTCGGTTCACTCATTCGCAAACCAATGCTCACAAGAATTCACGGTCACGGTCACATACACTATCATGTTGCAGGTGCGCCTTAGGTCCCAGACACTGCTGCCAACTATGCAGCGTCCTCGGGCACAGAGGCGCCAGAACGGTAATGAAGTTGGAAGAGGGGGGGGTTGAGGGTGAAAATTCTGATGATAATTTAGATAGGAAATCGAAGCTTGCTGTAATTATTGCTCATTGTATGGTTGGTAACGTCAATCTCCATATTTATCGGCATCCAATCTATACATATGCGAAATAATGCTAGGCAGCGACTTCCTGAATTCCAACTTGCCTTGTTCCCGAAGAAGGCCGTAGCATAAGCGTTGCCAAAAGGAGATGAGCGTTCCCTATTCCCAAACAGGATTGGATTGTCCCCTCTCCCTATAACCAGCATGCATTTGATAATAATCCACCGGCATTCAAGGCTGTAAACGATATCAAACCGGTCCCGTGCCATTCCAAGAACTTCGAAAAAAAACTGTTTTAGTGGGAAGAGTGCCGACTAAATAATGCTCCTCAGCATTCCGCTAGGTGAAACGGCTGGTGCTTACGTTCCCGTAACAACCACTCGGTGGCTTCGGTAATCAGCAGCGGCCGGTTGCCACACGATCTCTGAGCCCCCCCGTAGAGTGCGCGTATTGTCGGACGGTGTTCCCGCGGCGACGAGGTAGACACGAATACAGCGCACACGGGTCAAGCGAGCCAGCGCGCGCCAAGGCGGTCACTACCAGTGCCAGTGGCGGATACGGGATTTGAACAAGGGGGAGGGCATCTAGAATTGTGGCGCCCCTCTGAACTTTAGTGTCCTTCTCTCGCTGAAAGTACCCGCATCATTAGTTTTTTATGTTGACCGTGTGTGTGTGGGGGGGGGGGGAGTGTCGGGTTGTACTACAGGCAGCATTGGACCATGGCTGGTGTTCGTGTTCGTGGGGGGGGAGTGTCGGGTTGTACTACAGGCAGCATTGGACCATGGTTGGTGTTCGTGTTCGTGCGTTTGGTGACGTCGAGACAATTGTAGTGCATATTTTACAATCAATCCAAATCGCTGGAAGAGGATTAGTTTTGTTAGCGTCATACTGATACATAGTTTGTCACACGAGTCAATGAAGGTGGGATGGAAGTTTTGTGCCCTCCTATTTGTGCGACCATTAAAACGGATCGATTCCGTTGATGCAAACGGCAATCGAAGGCTCAGTGAGTTTGATTGAGAGCAAATTATTGTGTGGAACCAGAGGTCATGACAATGGTACCAGGCTACTAAAGTCGAAGTACTTCGTGGCCAGTTGTCCCTCACGTCGACCCAGAGGCTCTTCACGTCGGCTCGGGGCACTCACCGGTCGCCCGAAGGTCCCTGGAGCCAGCGATAAATAATTCGTGAAATAGGGTAGAATATACCACTTTCTGAACGCTGAATCGACATCCCTACCAATGGGCGCTGTATAACCAATGCAGTTGATGCGCCCTAAAACCCAAATAACTAACTAACGACATCCCTACCACCAACGAAGTAACAACATCGTGCTTCGTGATTAGTCTTTATGAAGTCTTCATATCTAATGTCTAACAGTATCTTGTTGATAAGAAGCATGCTTGTACTAACCATTGCAGATTGTGATGCACGAAAATCTCTCAGCAAATTTCAGGCAAGGGGATTTCCCATGATATGGTCTGTTATGCAATCAGTTGATAAGGATGGGTATTTTGCATCGTTATCGCTAAAATAGTCATCCTTAAATTAAGTATCATTCAAGTATAAATTTAGTATAAATAAATTACAACTTTAAGAAGTGCACGTACACTGAGACAAATTTTGACTCTGAAATAGAGTGTCGCGTATCGTGATCAGCTTTCCCAATGCTATAAAGCCTGGTCTTGATGTGTTGACTCCGTCACACTATATAAACACCGCTACTACAAACGTGCCTGATCAAATGGGAGTCCGGATCAAATAATTGGAGTTTGTAAATCTTCTAGAAAGAAGTGCGATACACGCTTCTAATTCGGAACAGAATTTCACCAGCGTTCGCGAAGTGTTCCAGCAGCGCAAAAGAAGAGCTTCGGAAATCGTTGCATAGACGCGTTTCATTGACGTGTATATGCCGAGGTTTATGCGGATCATTATGGTGTTCAAACACAACGCCAGGGGGAAAACACGCGCCATTTTTTTATGTGCAGTGAAGATGCTGGCAGGATCAGAATGCAGTGCTCTGGATTAGATGAAAGTAAGTCCATATTTGCATGGGTATATCTAGTTGTGCTTAGCCATGTGCTGGTGCTGTTTTGTAGTGTTTTCTTATGACAAGTAATGCATTTTAAGAACATTAAATATGCAGTTGCCAAGACTATTGATAGAATGTGGGAAGTGCTCATCCAGTACTCAAGCCACCATTGCTGGTTGCTTGGACCTCAAACTGTATTGGATGGGTGGGAGATTTCAGGTTCATTACCACTAGTATGTTGCTGCCATGTTTGAACAAAAATGTTCTGACGGAAATTCAGTTTTGTTCTTCAGAAAGGGCCATGATACAGAACAGTTATAGGTGTAGATGGGTGTGGCCGCATCCTAGAAATGGATGGGGGGGGGGGGTAATCTGAAATTTTGGGGAACAATTTGACCTGAGTGTCTTTAAATGGGAAGATGCAAAGTATGTGAGTTTTTCGAACTAATGAGGCAGGGAACAGTGGAACATTTTTCCAAATTTGGAGGGATGGAAAGGAGGTTAGTTATTTGAGTTTTAGGGCGCCTCGACCAAAATTGTGATCATTTAGCGCCCATAACGTTCATTTAACATGCTAAAATCCTATCGTGTTACTGAGGTGAGTATATGGAGTGGAATCCTATCGCTCTTAGGTATTTAAATATATTACCAGAATGAACAATTGCCGAGTCATCTGCTAGAATGTCGCGATATGTTAAATGTCCGATCCTATTTCCAAAGAACAACCTTCGCTCCCTTGAAAAAGTGTTGGCACGAATAAAGCACATGTCGCACCGTGAGGGCTTCCAGACAGCGGGGACACTCGGGTCTGTCTTTCCCGCAGAGGAGGTATTGGTGAGTAGCGTGTGTGTGGCCGGTTCGTAGTCTACACAAAGTCACCTCGTCACTCCTGGATCTGAGATGGCATGATGACCAGTCCCCAAGTTGTGATTTTATGAAATGCAGCTTATTGTTGGACTGTGCGTTCCAACTCAACTGCCACTTAGCCTTCAGGTACGATAAGATTCCAGGGATATTGTCCCTGGCTGGAAGTGAGAGAATAGGTGTTGGGGATCTCTGGGCTGCCCATTTAGCTGCGGAATCGGCTCGCTCATTTCCATAAATTCCGATATGGCTCGGTACCCAGCACAGACGAACGCTTTTCCCGTCTCGTTCCAGATTAGTGAGGCGTGTCATAACATCAATCAGTAAACTGTCTGTAGGGTAAAATGCAGTAAGTGCCAAAAGGCTGCTCAGAGAGTCAGACAGTATGACATATGAGACATCTCGTGATACTTCGATGAAAGAGAGCGCTTTAATTATTGCCATCAGTTCACAGGTATACACTGATGCATACACAGGCAGGGTAAAAGATCTAGCGGAAGTGCCGCATACGAAAGCACATCCTGCTCCAGTGCTGGTCTTGGATCCATCAGTAAATATTGGTGTATATCCTTGATATGTTTCCAAGTGCTCCAGTGTTTTCATGCGGAAAAGTGTAGATGTTACATCATCCTTGCGGGTCGCTGTTAGTGATAGGTCAACTATAGGGGAGACCAGATTCCAGGGCGGTACGGCTAGTTTCTGTATGCGCATCACCCGACGAATTCTTACACCATTTTCCTCAAAGAGAGCACGAATTCGGACACAGAACGGCGAAGCTGTCATATTTCTGCCACTGCGGAAGAGTGCCAACGTATGTCGCGAGAACACCGCGTCGTAGGTGGGGTGGGTGGGGAACTGGCGTAATCTGCATGCATACCGTAGGCCAAGCATTTTACGTCTCAACGCCAGGGGAGGCTCGTTCGACTCTACGAGTAGGCTAGCAATCGGCGTGGTTCTAAACGCCCCCGTGACGGTCCGCAGAGCCGCATGCTGCACCGCATCGAGAGTACGCTTATTGCTCTTGCAGGCACCATCATATACATAGCATGCATAATCCAACTTAGATCGGATCAGTGACCGATATAGCATCATTAGTGTCTTTCGGTCAGAACCGTAAGAGGTCCGTGATATACATTTCAACAGGTTTAGTGACTTAAAACATTTTCCTTTCAGTGTTTTAAAATGTGGTTTGTACGTCAGACGAGTATCGAACTGCACTCCGAGGAACCTCGCAGTTTGTTGAATAGGGATAGGCGTCCCATACAACTGCGTGTTTAGTGCTTGAGAGCACCGCTTGCGGCAAAAATGCACTGCAACCGTTTTGTCTGTGGAAAAGCGAAATCCGTTTTTCATGCTCCATCTTTGGAGATGGTTTACGGAGGGGTGGAAAGGAGGATTGTTCCCAGTGCTCTCACTGGTTACATCCATGTATATGCCAGCACATTTGCCTTTGTCTACATAGAAGATATGAACTCTGATGATATTAACCTCACGTTGAATCCAGTGCACAGACTTGGTTGCAATGGGTGAATCATTGCTAATTCCCATGTCTTTCACAAATAAATTGAGCTGCATTTCCGATGTTCCACTCCCTTGTTGGTGAAGAAAGACTGTCTTAACCTAATCGCACTATGGTTAACGTTAATTTTGAACTGATGACATTTAATTGTATCATTTCTTTTAAATTTGAATATTTCCCTGAGATATCCCCTTGTTCCTGACAGACTTGTGCTCGACTCGAGTCGAATCGAGACTCGACTCATGAATCAATCATTTTTGGACGAGTCGTGAGTTTAATTTATTCTTTTCCCCAAAATATATCTTGAGTCGTGAGTTGAATCACATCTTTCTTTTTTAAATGAGTTGAATCACGAGTCAATCATTCAAATCACAATGAGTCATTTGAGTCCTATGAATCAAATGCAAGTTATGAACAAATTATATATAGTATTTTTGTGAACAGTATGCCATGACACAAAGTATGACATCACTACAGGAGTTTTGTAATGCATTAGATACTTATTTTCTTTTTTAGTTGTGGTGCTTGCAACTCAACTTTGTTTATTGTTTTATCCTCCGCAATTTTATCCAAGCAAAATCATCAACAAAGCAGCCAAACAACGAAATAAGTTATTTTGCATAGCTCACTTCTGAAATGAGTCAATTACTTTATGCACATGCACATGTATTTATCTGTATATATATACCAACCGTTACAGTTCATGATGAACGATAAATAATGTGAGGTGAAAACAAAGTTATAGCAGAACTATTATATTCAACAGATGTTTCAATGTTAAAGCATCTTCGTTGGTCTCTAAATAAATACTAATTCCCTTATTTAATTAGACACAGATGGCGTTGACACCGAAACTTTGTTGTCCAATAAATGATTTGTGCTATAACTTTGTTTTCACATCACATTATATATAATGTATATATAAGATGCTTGAACATCAAAATACCTGTGCAAAAAAATATTTTTGCTATAACTTTGCTTTCACCTCACATTAAATATATATATATATATATATATATATATATATATATATATATATATATATATATATATATATATATATATATATACATATATAATGTTAGTTGAAAACAAAGTTATAGCAAAAATAATTTATTCAACAAACGTTTTGATGTCAAAGCATATTCATCTGTGTCTAATTAAATAAGGGATATATATATATATATATATATATATATATATATATATATATATATATATATATATATATATATATATATATATATATATATATATATATATATATATATATATATATATATATATATATATATATATATATATATATATATATGTGTGTGTGTGTGTGTGTGTGGACAGTTCACACTGAATCATATGGCTCATGAGTCTGATACCATTGAGTTGGATCTGAATCGATCCAAATTTCTGTCAGTCTGTTTGAGTTGCGACTTGTGAGTCAAATCATGCTTTGTGAACTCTGAGTCTGAATTGAGTCAAATCAAATCATTTTGACCTGCTCTGAATCACGAGTCGAATCAGATCTCAGGATCTATGAATCACATGTGAGTCAACTCAGAACATCTGAGTCGAGAACAAGTCTGTTCCTGATCATGGCCAAATTTAAAGACCTTGATGACATCTCCTCTCAACCTTCTATATCCGAGTCGAAACATACTCAGAGATATCCCTGTTGGCTGTTCATGACCATCGCCAAATTTAAAGACATCAACAAGATGTTCCCCAGTATTGTATATTGCAAAACATTCAATTTCTTCAATATTTCCTTATATGTTAGGTTGACTATATGCACTCACACGCATGCATTTATATATACCATTGAACAATTATTGGGTAAATTTTTGATAAAAGGTGTTTTTGGATATGTTTTTTTTATAAATTTCTTCAGAATATGATGTTTATGAATGTGACTAAGAAGATGCAACCACTCATTTTTGGTGCTGATGCTTACTTTTCAATTTGAACGACGTCACATCAGTACCTTGTGATGACGTCATAGGTATGCACAGAGGCTTTGACTGGCTAATGCTACAAATGGTTCACATACCTTAATGAGATGGTCGAAGTAGCTTAACCTAACCTAACCTCATGGTGCATTATATAAATTATAGCTATGATAAACCAAGAGGTAAGCAGGTTAGGCTAGGTTGGGTTAGGTTAGGTTAGGTTAAGCTCCTTCAACCTTCTCATTAAGGTATGCGAACCATTTGTAGCATTAGCCAGTCAACCGAACCTCATGGCACCTTATATACATTATAGATATGATAAACCGAGAGGTAAGCAGGTTAGGTTAGGTTAGGTTGGGTTAAGCTACTTTGACCATCTCATTAAGGTATGTGAACCATTTGTAGCATTAGCCAGTCAAAGCCTCGGTGCCATACCTATGATGTCATTACACCATACCAATGTGACATCATCATCCAAATTGAAAAGTAAGCATTACCACCGAAAATGAGTGGTCACATCTTCTTAGTCATGTTCATAAACATCATATTCTGAAAAAGTATTCCAAATATTCCAAAAAAACTTTTATAAAAAATTTACCCATTATTGTTGCCCTCTTTAGCACCCTCTAAAAACCAACAATCTTTCATAACTAATGGATCAGTCTTCAACGTGGTATTCAAAACATGGCCTGGCATACACACATTAAAGTTTCCTGACATCTTTTTGTAGCAAGGCCTGCTCATCTTGCCCTCTAATTGTTATAAACACTCGGATCATCAGAAGATTTCAGAACTACTGCGGATGCCAATTGAGTGTTGGAAAACTTGTTTCCTGGTATCCAATAAATGTTATACTCACATGTTTTCACAATGCAAACTGGGATATTTTCGCACAACTACCACTTGGCTTGCTGGCCTGCACTAGGTGGGTATGTGGTAGTCATTGCTCCTGTTCAGGATTGCTGTGGGGTACAAAATATCCATTCTTCCTAGTAAAAGTCCTGGAGTACAACTTCCTATATACCAGGAAGCATGAAGCTTGCCACCACTGGGCCATTTCAATGTTATTCACAAATGTAATGAACAATAGTGATCCCTGTACTGACCCCTGGGTAACTCCACAAAGAACAACTTGCAATGATGACTTTGTGTCATTTAGCATCACTCTGCTGCCAGTAGGAAAGTCACAACTCTATCTGCAATAGGCTACCTAGGATGGCTATCTGTAATACCATTGAACTGAAGCTGCATCATTAACCATTTATTGAATACGTTATCAAAGCCCAATGGCATTCTGAATTTGCATTGCATCTTCCAGCATCATCAGCAGGTTAAATATACTAGTAAATAGAACCTTGAAAGGGAGTCGAGTGGATCAAGTCAAGACCATATCTCACAAAAATATATGTTGCATATGTATGAATTAAATCATGATCCTGCTGCTATGATATCAGTTGCCATGCAAATATGACCTGCCTACATTATTTGCGTACCTACCTACCAATAAGCCAAATTAAAGCAGGTTTTGACAAGATCTTGTGGTCAGGACAAATGGGTACTTAAGCCTAATGCTATGAAATGCAAGGGGATGCATTGTGGTAGGAACAATTCAAAAGTGCACTACTAATTGAAAACTAATTATACAAAGATACAGAAAAGATGAGTGCAGCAATGAGCTGCAGGGGTCTTTCTTGGTTGCACTCTGTGGACCCAATTAACTAATAGTGGTGCAGTTTCTTCCATGGCTGAGGTAGAGTGTGCAGCCACCAATCACCAACTTCATGCTCATCCCCCTACAACTATGCAAGAAATACCACAAATTTTGAAAACAGTGATCAAATAGGTAGGCAGGTACCGACAGGGTTGGTACTCGCTTGGCCCTCCCAAACACACTCCAGCACTCCCCACCAATGATTTTGCAAACAGCAAAACTACAACGACAATGTACTGTCACTTGGGACAAGCTGAGACAAGATGAGAAGTTAAAAAGCAAAAGAGCATAACTCAGTCACAATGTAATTTTTTTTCTAAATATATGCTCATTCATAACAAATACCATTTTGTGGTACTGTTGAAACCCAAAAGATGACGTGATGAATGAATGATGCCAATCACCCAATCTATTTGAGTAAAAATCAAATTTCATTACTTTGTTTTGGACCTCTCACTGCAGTCTGCACAATCCCCTCCCCGGTCACTGCTTCCGACTGTTTTCTAACTGCATTATTTTTGTGTAATCCAGAGATGACAAACACATGAAAATAGGATTGTGCTGATATTCTGACATTGATCAAGGGCTGGTCCAGCATCCAATATTGTGCGGACATACATAGGGGGGGCAAAACCCTGTTTTTTTCTCGAATTTTGCACTCATCCTATATTCAAAACAGGCATTTGGCACTATGGATTGGGGGGTGGGGGCATGGCCTCAATGTCCCCCTTGGACCCGCCCTTGGCGTTGGCTGTGCTGCTTTGTTTCAGGGCTTACGAGTTACGGCCGGGGCACCTTGGAAGCAGTGTAGTTCAGTGTTATGGTCATGGGTTGGATAATGGAATTCTGCTGGAGGCTATGGCACTGTCGAAAATCATCCCATCCTGAACCCGAACCCAGAACCTCACAATTCTGAAACGAGACACATACCGCTGAGGTACATTGCAGGCTTGGTGAATGGTGACCTGGTCGTAAACTCTGAAACAAAGTGGCACAACCCTGTATTTCTCCAAGTGCTTGTGATTTCTTGGTCATATAAAATGTATGTCAAAGCTCTTGTGATGTGCAGTAGACATTTTAACTGAATTAAATACAAGATAATGAGCGCATTTGGATTTCGCTTGCAACGTTCGTTTCACTGATCAATATGATGTCACAATATTGGCTGCTCTGCCGGTGTAATCGTGTCACTGATCTGGTGATATGTTTCAATACTTGGACATGGTTATGAGTTGAAATGAGGTTCAAACACAACCTTTCTTAGGTATAATCAAGGATGCTAAACTGTGTGAGGCTGCCGAAGGTTGCCGATAGCTCGACTTAAAAAGCCTATGCAATGGATTTGCTATGCATAGCAATGCATAGGCAATCTATGTCTATGCAATGGAGCTGTCACCTTGGGCTTGCAAGGCAGAACCCACAGTGCGCGGACTTCTTGGGTCTGCTAATCTTTTGCAGGCTGTGTATACACACAGTTTGACTGTTGTTTGCTTCAGAAGGGAAAATGCCACTTCTGTGCAACTTAAATTTATCATGTGTTTGTGTGCCATTTGCTCCTCCAATCATACCGTATGCATAGGTAGTGGCTATTTTGAACAGCATTGCCAGCATTGCTTCAGCAGTCTCCTGCTGGAGTGCTTACTATTGAGCTGTTAGCCTGGGAATGGTATTTCTACCATTGTGTCGGTTGGCTTTTTGTTTCCGGAATATCCTTTTTCAAGCCTATAAATGCCAGCTCTAGTGCAAAGGTAAACAACAGGGCCTCATGGCCATAGTTCCACCCAGGGTCGGATCTAGGAATCCGTTAAGGGGCACCTACAGTCCTGGGTGGCATGCCTGGAATGGAGCTACTAAATGTATGCTGGAGGTGGCACTAACCTTCCTGTGATACGTGCCTCAGATAGATAGAAGAGAGTGATGCTAAATGACACAAAGTCATCATGGCAGGATGTTCATAGTGGAGTCCCCCTGGGTCTTTATTATTATATTGTTTTTATAAGAAGTTGCGCTGCGCAAGTCGTTGTGCAAGTTCCCATTCAGGCGACAGCGACTGGTTTGGTCATATTGCTGCCCCGGGGGCCTTGGCATGTGCCAGGATTCGAACTCGGGTCAGCCACGTGCAAACCCGAGATGATACCGTGACGCCAATTCGACGCCACCACCATGGGTCAGTACTGGAGCCACTATTGTTCATTATATTTGTAAATAGCATCGAAAGTGGCCTACACAGTAGGGCATTTCATTTTGCTGAAGATTTGAAAGTGTATAGGGAATTGCTGGGTAAAATGAGCGGGCCTCACTACAAAACGATTTGGATGAATTTGTGAAGTGGTCCGAAAAGTGGCAAATGAAATTCAACTTTGATAAGTGTAGGATCATGTATGTAGGTGGGCAATACATCACGGATCCATACTTGATGGGTGGCCAAATACTGGCCGTGACTCAACAAGAGAAGGATTTAAGTGTTATTGTGAACACAAAATTGGAGGGCATCAGAGCAGACCAACGAAGCCAGGAAAAACACTTAGAATGTTTTGGACAATACATAGGAATGTATCATGCAAAAGTGAGGAAGTTATCAGGACACTTTACTGTGCATATGTCAGTCCGCATTTGGAATACTGTGTTCAAGCTTCGTCCCTTAGTTATGAAAAAAAAGTTGCTGGGAGCAACAAGAGAGAGTTCAAAAGAGAGCAACACAAATGGTTAATGACATGAGCAACCAACCACATCAGGAAAGGTTTAAGAAATTTAATGTTTTCACTTAGATAGGAAATCTCATCGAGGCCTTCAAAGTTGTCCCTGGTCAGGAACAGGGATATCTTATGGAAATGTTTGAATATAACAGAAATTATGTAATTTAGAGGTCATCAATTCGAAGTTAAAGCTAACCATAGCAGGACAAGGTTAAGACAATATTTATTCGTCAACAAGGTGGTTGAACATTGGAATTAGCTATCAGACTCCATTGCCAGTAGCAGTACCCTGAGCATCTTTAAAAACAGCGTACACAAGCATTATAGGGATGAGGGGTTGTTTTTCAGCGTTCGAGGGACAGCTAGTTACAAACTTGGTGGCCAACTAGTTCATTGTGTCCACAAAGTGCAACCAAGAAGGACCCCTGTGGCTCAAAGTTGCACTTATATTTTATGTTTTTGTCCCCGATTTTGTCCCGAGGTGCACGTTTTCCCAAACCTTTTGTTCAAGAACATAATTTGAGGACAGATTTCCACCTGGGACCTGGCTTTGCCACCCCTCGCCGTTAATTCTTAGGTTGTAGCTATGGGCATGCCAGTTACAATTTCTTCCTCTCCCTCCAATATAACTAACATTATGTATTTTACACGTTACGTGGCGCAATTCATGGTCCCTATACACATACATTTGATAAAACATGTTCTTTTGTGGATAGTGAATACATATCATCGTGACAGCTACGGCTTACGCCACATCAACTGTCAGGCATTTCACTTCATGATGTGGCAATGCTAAATCACTGTCGCAGGTGAATGTGTTAGTAAATGATTGATAATAATTGTGCCGGTAATTTTGTTCCCGCAATGCACATGATGTTTAGGCACTTCTCAGAAGATGTACCAATTCTGTGGACCTCACAAAATTCAGAGATTGACCAAATGGGTGTATGAGAACGTTTGTTGTGAGCGAACCATGGAATGCGAAAACAATGCTCCCAAAGTTTGGCAACTGGTCATGCTTGTGTCATGTTTCTTTCAGTATCGATGTCCATCGTGCAGATCTGAAGAAGGTGTCTGATCAGACTTCCTCAAGCACGTTCGAAGACATCAGCACGACCCTGATTTTGCCATTGTTTGCTTCATCTGTCAGAAGAAGTTCAGGGAAGTTAAGCGTTGGCTGCGCCACTTGCGTGATGTGCATGGTCATGATGAGCGATCGAGTGCCTCTCAGGAATGTGTAACTCCCAACGATACGAATTTTGGCGACCTGTCAAATGTTCTCACTTTGGAAAGTCCTGGACCATCTCGCCCACATGATCCGCGTTCATCTGGATCTGATGACTGTGCAAAGTTTCATGAATTTATTATAGGACTGACAGCGCGTAACGTACCAGATTCTGTTCGTAATGACATTGTGAGACAGTTCAAGGTATTTGGTGAACGTGTAGTGCTTGAATGTGAGGAACAACTGACCAGATACAATATTCCAAAGGGCGCATTAGTGAGCGACAATTTACCATCTGTGGCTGCTTGTGACTCTGTTAAGTCAGCACACTTGGGGAGTACTTACGCACATAAGAACTTGCTGGCTGTACCACCGATTACCATCCCTCTTGAGACCCAAGATGCTCGGACTGTGAGCTCGTTCCAATACGTTTCACTTTTGGATCAAGTGCAAAATTTGTTTAGTAACGAAAGTTTTGCCTCGACCGTTTCGTTGAAGCTAGGTGAATACGCTCCGCGCAAGAACGGTGTATACAGCGACATATTGGACGGTCTTTGCCATGGCTCAGTTAAAAACAACGAGCTTCTTTTTATTCTGTACTATGATGGGTTTACCATCACATGCCCCATCGGCAACAAAACAGCAGTATACAAACTAGGTGCTGTGTATTGTGTTCTCGTGAATCTGCCTCAGAGGGTTCGGTACCGTAACATACTCCTTCTTCTCTTGTTTCGCTATAACTACATCAAAAAGTATTCTTGGAAGACGATTCTTCGTCCACTTTTGTGCGATTTCAAGAAGCTTGAAGATGAGGGTATACTTGTCGTTCACTCGGGAGAATTAGTTCGTGTTACTGGCGGTCTTGCAGTTTTCACTGGTGACAACTTGGCCATCCATAGTATCTGCGGGTATTTCAAGTCCTTCAACGGTTCTAGGATTTGTAGGTATTGCTACATATCAAAGAAGGACTTGCCGTCCTGCTTCGACTTGTCTTCTGTTTCATCCCGGACCCAGCAGGACTATGACGCCGACATAGCAAGCCTTTTGCTGGATAGCCGTGCATACAATAAGCGAATACTAGGGATTAACGAAAAGTGCCCACTGAGTGAGCTCAAATCCTTCAAAATCATCGATTCAGTGGCAACGGACGTCGTCCATGATATTTTCGAAGGATCATTACGTCCTGCAGTTAGTGATAACGTTTGCCATTTCCAAAAGTTGGTTTTCTTTGGATGCTCTGAATGCCGTGATCAGTCAGTTCCCCTACTCGTCAGCAGTACACAATCGGCCGCAGCCAATATCAAAGACTGATTCAAAGTTGAATATTAGGGAGACTGCAAGCGAGACTTGGACATTACTGCGTCTGTCTCCATTGCTGTTTAAAATAGCTGGTAATCCAGACACCTACTCGTCAGTCTGGCTTGTGCTGACAGGACTAATTTTGATCGTTCAGCGTACTTGTGCCTTCAGTTTTTCTGAGCAGGACATAGCTGACCTGGATGTGAGAATACGGAACTGGTTGAGAGAAGTCAGCTCAGCCTTTCCAGAGTTGGTTCTGAAACCAAAATTCCACTTTCTTCTTCATTATGCCGAAATTATCAGGCGTCATGGTCCTCTGAGATGTTTTTGGACGTACCGTTTCGAGTTGAAGCATCAGGTATTAAAGTCATGTGGTAAGCTATCCAAAAATCGACGCAATATTGCGAAGACTATTGCAGAAAAGCACATGATTCGCACTGCTATTAATCACAAAGATGAAGATTTCCTGAGAAATGGAAAAGTTCACAATATTGTCCCCATAGCTCCAAATACTTGCTTTCCCTCTGCTGTCAGGGACTTAATAGGGCAGCGGAACGACATTCCACATCGCAGTATTACTATTGACAGTGTGCTGTTTTGTGCTGGATTGGTGGTGTTTCATGTCATAGACGGTACAGTGGCGCCGGGAGAAATAGTGTGTCTACTTGTGAGCAAGGAAAACCATGTCTCGTTCTTGTTGAAACAACTTTCACACACCTTCAATGAGACACTGTGCGCTCTGACCGTGGTGGATACTGATCATTATGTTAGTGTTGGCCGCTATCGCGTTCGTGACTCGTCGTATGTGGTGACCAAACATTTCTTGCACGATCTGTAGGCAGGAACTGTGCCCAGTTATGAAGTTTCTGGTGAGCCAAGGCGAGGTGAATCGTGTTGTGACAGTCACCAATTCAATGCACCTTCGTCTTGCGGTTGCTAGTGCGTTTGATTTAAAGTATTCGAACTTCGACCTGGAGCTCAAGGATCCTGACTTCGGTGTGTACGTGCGAGCTGACGTCTCGAAGATCCCTGATGGCAGCTACTTGCGGATCGTTGAAACTTCTGACCTGTTCCGGTGTACGTTATCCGATGCCACAACCGTCTCGATGAACAGCAGCATCACTGAATCTAGCCTGGAAGAAGCTCTGCCTGGACGCCAGCCGACTCTTGCGTGAGTTGTCTCTCCCATATGCCCAGCTTCTGAAGGTGTCTATGCAGTTTCTAACTTCATCCCAGTATGTGTTTCGACATTCTTTGCAGCCATTGTCTGCTTGGGATGAGCGTAATCAGCAGGGTATTGCGGTTTGTGCATTGAGCTCTGGCTGCGGAACTTGCCTTATCCGCAGCAAACGAGGTGAGGCTGCGATGCTGATGACTTGCTCCGCTAACTTTATGTCGATAGATGTTGCAATTATTGTTGTTATTATAATTATCCGCTAAGCCGCAGCGAATTAAGCATGGGCCAGAACTGCTATATCTTCATATTGTGTTTGCGCCACTTTGTTTTGTTCCTTTCGTTCTGAAGGAATGTTTTCCCCTCGCTAGTTTGAACTTGATCGCATGGTTCAGTTTGACCTCAAGAGTCTCATTGAAGGTGTGTGAAAGTCGTGATTATGCCCATTATGCATATGCACATCCAGAATGTTGATGTATTTAAGGCTGTTAAGATGTGAGTTATCGTATTGTTACTTGCTTGCTGAGGAATGGCATATCCGCATCTTACTCATTATGCTGAAATTTATGGGCGAGGTTCTTCACTCCTAAGATGTTTATTTCTGCAAAACAATTACAATCATACTGACTCGATGATTGAATACTTCACTCTGAGCTTTGATCCGCGGCTATAATCATCACTTTCTAACACATGCCATTGCGTGTATTGCAGGATCATCACGACTCCTGCTGACCAGAGTCTCTTCGAACCGCCGATGGCAGAGGACAGCATCCTGGCATCAGTTCTGACAGCATCACCAGTGCAAACGAGCTCAGACTCTGGAGCAATGACGACACCGCTGGCTGGGACATCTCGCGATGATTCAACCATCACTGAAGGTGGCGATGTGGAGGCTGCAGAGGGGAAGAGGCAACCGGGATCCAGCAACGCCCCAGAGCATAGGTATTGTTGTTCATCAGACCTAGTATTGCTGCATATGATTGCCGCTGTTCACCAATTTCAAGCTTTGTTTTATATAGTCCCAAATCAAAGTACTCAGTGAACCGCTATGCCAATATATCATTACTGAGAACTTCGCCAAATCATCATGTAAGCTGTCCCGATCATTTTGTAGTCATAACGCTGGGATCGTCTCAAGACCGAATGGCAGACGTCGTGTGTTCGATTCCCACCAAGGACTGTCGCATTTCCCAGACATGACGTGTAGTTATTTTGTTCTACGGCCGTCCTTGTGGTTGCCTTAGTCGTACTTGAACACGTTACATTATGTTCACTATATCATACACTCGACTTTTTCTATTTCGGATTGTACAACCTGCCAATGTAGCGCCAGTTTTGAATCATGGCATGACGCATATCTAGTCCTGTTGCACTGTCTCACCTTCAGCATAGTGCCTCACGCCCCCATATCCGGAAAAAAATCGTGAAATACTTTTTGTTGTCAGTTGTCTGGACTTTGCCACACTCATGAGTGACTAGACTTAGAGACGCTTTCGATGTTACGAAGAGGCTGTCTGCCATTGTTTTGTGCAACCACTTAGCCTGTGTAGAGTAAGGAGCCACAGAATGTCGCTTGTTTTCCTTTGATTTGCAACTTTGTAAGATGTTCAGGCAAAGCATGTCAAGAATCATAGCTTGAACCCTCGCCGGCATTCGGCACTTCGCTAATTTAAATGACACGGGGAAGGACGTGTAACCCGTGTGGCGTTTGAACAACTGGCGTGATGCAAGATGCAGCGTGATGGCGTGAAGCAAGATGGAAAAAACGGGCAGACAGTCCAGACTTGTGTTCAATAACTTAAGCCAAGGTAATTTTAAGACATGTCTTGAAGGTCATCTGTCAGATCAATTACAACGACGTCATGTCCCGTTTCTACCCGATTTACACGAGTGCAACTTCTAGACATGTACATGTGGATGCTTTTTAGTGTCCAAGTAGACCAAATTATGAAAATTATATAATGATGAATATAATGATGAAAATTAAAAAAATATGTCGTCACACATACATGTGGCCTAATGATGTCATATTAGTTTACAAAAAGTAATCTGAGGTTATAGTTGCCTCGGCCTTGAATGCCCTTCAATTGGTCCTGACTATGTGCCATGACAGTTTCATGACTTGACATGGAATAGAAGCGTCATGTGCCACACACGCTGTGCCATGACAGTTTCATGACATGGCATGGAATAGAAGCGCCATGTGCCACACACGCTGTGCTATGACAGTTTCATGACATGGCATGGAATAGAAGCGCCATGTGCCACACACGCTGTGCCATGACAGTTTCATGACATGGCATGGAATAGAAGCGTCATGTGCCACACACGCTGTGCCATGACAGTTTCATGACATGGCATGGAATAGAAGCGCCATGTGCCACACACACTGTGCCATGACAGTTTTAGTATGTCATAGTAGATCAAGTTTGTTCAATTGAAATAAATTCCAGATGCTGACCTTGAATGACCCGAACTTTGATATTGACATAATACATACCCCCACTTCAGCATATGATGCCTCTAAAATCGTCTTGGAAGGACAGCTGTGGCTGAGCAAACTTCACGGCACGTGATCTGATATGGCCTTAGTCTGGAATGACTTGGAACTTCAAATGCTCATAAATTGGAATTTCAGAATTGGGTGATGTCTCTAGTACCACTAACAAGCAACAATGCTATCAGAAAGTATCGCTAATGCATGATTTACTACGGCACCGCTTCGACTTTCCACATTTGTGAACTACAGACCTTTGGGAACTAGGTCGCAATTCAGTGACTTCATAAGGTATCAACTCGAACCTTTCACAGGATGCGTTAAAGGTTATAAACTAAGCTAGCCAAAATTATATCGCGATGTGCCAAGCGGCTCAGAATCCATCCCCAAAAACGGGGGGGGGCGGTTGTGTCAGCTCCACCCCCACCCACACCCACACCCCTCTGCGCCGGCAATAGTTAAAAGATTGTGCTTGTAAAGGTCGTTACACATACATGTGGCAAGTATTGGTCGCTTATCCCCCTGTCCCGCACACAACAAAATGATCACAACAAAACCCATTCATAATTGTGACAGGCATGGGTTCGAGTTTATTTTTATTTTTTTGCAAATAAAAAGCTGAGTCCGTATCCGGGGTCTGAGTTATGGCTTCGTCAGTCTCAGTCTGAGACCGAATAGACTTTATTAATCGGTGAGTCTGAGTCTTATCACAGAGGTCTGCAAATCTGGACTCGATTCCGAGCCCAGTCTGACTCGGACCCGTGTCTGATGGGAGGTGCTTGTTCGTAAGCGATGTCGGTGCTTGTGGGCTGGTTTTGGCGCTTCAGGTGGGAGGTAGAATGGATCAGCCCAAAAGCCTGAGTCCGGGTCCGATTCCAAAGCGTCAATGTCCGGACTCGATTCCGAGTCCAGTCCTGCCCCACCCATGCTTGCTCTGACCTGTATTAGTGTCACCTGCGTGGTGTATCCTGCGTTATTTGTCACACTACCTGACCTCTCCGTCTCGGCACTGTGCTCTACCGACTTCTGTGTCGACCCTGTGCTCTGACTGGCGTTTGTGAGTGAGCATTGCGAGTAGGCCATAAAACACTCGTTATTCTTCAATGCGAAATATATGCATCAGCATTCTCACCCTTTTCTCTTTGTTCCCACGTTCAAGAAGTTTACAAATACTTGCACATTGCTTATTCGTATACATTTTGTGCACTTTTGTGATTATTCAAGTGCACCATTTCGCACACCAGACCACGTTGCTAATGTAAAAGAATATCACGTGTTGAATGCATTTTCATGCTATCTTATCTTTCAGATAAGGCTGCGTCAACGCTGACATGGATGCTGGGTGACGGAGGCAAGGTGTTTGCGACGGAGGAGGTTCCGTGGGCGTCGGTGCAGGACGGCATGACGGTAATGATTGAGGGCATATCCGTCCTGACTGCTGATGATGAGACTGAAGCCCTCCTGTTATGGAGTGTCGGCATGTACGTCTTTGCCCAGAAATACGGACCGACCCGGGAGACGGCAATTTTCATTGGCAAGCATGTTCTACAAGCAGAGGGGAAAGAGTGCCGCGAGTCTCGGAGGTCGAAGGACCTTTCCGCGCGACTGTTGGCCTCCATGACGAAGGAGTAAACTGGTGGAGGTCTGACAATGAGCACGGACGATGGTTGACTTCATGCCTTACTCGTAACGAGCGCAGTCCAGAGTCGTGAAAAATGCGTTTGTCGCAATCGCCAAGCCTAATTACCAGATAATTTATGCCAAACGATTGGTGTGCCTGCGTCAAGTGCCCATTTGTTTTACCTGATCCGTGTACCTGATTTTACATGATCTATGCCATGACTGCGTGAAACCTCATTGACTGATTCTTGTGTTAATTAGATTGGTCAGATGGATACATACAACTTCTTAATCAGGCGCATAAGGTGGCCGGTGATCACGTTGCCAATCAAACGTTCCCTCTAACTGCTCGAGGATGTTCATTGGCTGCGTGATCAGTGATTACCTTATGTACCTGATCAAAAAGTGCTATGCATTCTGTGGGCCTAATTGATGATTCATAATTGTCAGCGCAATCACAAACGTTCATGGTTCTGTTTTTTTATTTACTACTTCTAGAAGCGGATTCCTTTGTCACGTATTCGCGAGAAGTGATTTCATTTAACTGCTGGCCATACAATTCTTAATGTATTTTCGGCACTAGCTTATATTTTCAATTCATGCTAGTTTACATATAACGACAGCTAAATGTATCATAGTTCATGCCAAAGCAGTTGGTAAATGATCATGAGTGACTGGAGACCTGAATGTTGTGGGATCATTTAATACACACTAATTTTGTTACTACATGATTTTTCATCATCAGCGTGGTTGAATATTCTGGAGATCTTTTTATATTCCTTTCAATGTGCAGAAAACGTGCTTCCATACCACTTGCGAACACCGGTGTGATAACCGTGCAACCAACGGGTGTAACCGGTATTACGGTATAATATACCTAGTGTTTTGGGGTAGTCTACAAACACGGCATGGACACTGCAGTGTAATGCTAGAGTTTTTAGCTGGTAAAAGCCTTATTTCATCCCGTTCAATGCCGCGTAGATGGCGAGTTTCGAAACACCTTCATAACTCGACGGTGTTGTGACAGTGTTTAAAGCGGATCCGATCCGGGTCATCTGAGTGTTAAAGGGGTATTTCCAGGCGTACAGATGTATTTTGCCCGTGTCTTACTAGCGTAAGCACAGTGTAACCGTGCCCAGAGATCCGTTTTTCCAGTGTTCTAGGGTTGGACAAATGGAACATGACGTTTTTCAGTGCTTTGAGGGTGTCATTTTTTCTTTCAGTGTATGGGCACCATGTTGGATCAAAATTGTGCTGGAAGAACTTACAACTTAAGCCAAGACACGGCTTCCATGGCGAATTTCAACATCCTACTGTACTCGTTTCGACATCTTACACCTAACGAAAAACCATTATTTTAACACTGCCTGGAGCACCCAATTCTTGAAGGTGCTTCGTCACGGCCCGTGTTCAAACACGTGCTCAACGGCCCGCTGCGGCCTCTTCGGCCCAAGGGGGGGGGGGGGATGACACCATAACCCCCTCTAGATTCGCTTTTGACCAGAGCAGATACAAACTATACATTTCAGCTCGGCGGTGACGTACGCATACAACACGACCACGTGTCTACCATACTGACATGACCCACATAAAACGACCACTTGTCTACCATGCTGATGTGACCCACACAACACGACCACTTGTCTACCGTACTGACATGACCCACATAAAACGACCACTTGTCTACCATGCTGATGTGACCCACACAACACGACCACTTGTCTACCGTACTGACATGACCCACACAACACGACCACGTGTCCACCATACTGATGTCACCTGCCTGGAGGTGCTGTCGCCACCCAACTATTAAGCACACGAATTTACACTGCTTTTACCCACTCGCATACTTTTCTGTTTAATTACGTTCTAACGATGTACTTCCATGCTTTATCACGCCGGCCGTCAATACCAGTGGTGAATTTCCACCCTGAGAACCAGCCAAACAGTTACCTTAGCTCCACCCTCAAAGCATGCTGGTGCTTACCATGATTGTATCCGGCGCGCTTTCATTCCTTGTACGCAATCAGGGAACTACAACAAAATCTGTACATAGAGCATACCAGGGTGGTGCCGGTGCGGTGCGTGCTGGTCCAGACCGTGTATATAGAGTATGACAGGGTGGTGCCGGTGCGGTCCGTGCTGGTCCAGACCGTGTATATAGAGTATGACAGGGTGGTGCCGGTGCGGTGCGTGCTGGTCCAGACCGTGTATAGAGAGTATGACAGGGTGGTGCCGGTGCGGTCCGTGCTGGTCCAGACCGTGTATACAGAGTATGACAGGGTGGTGTCGGTGCGGTGCGTGCTGGTCCAGACCGTGTATATAGAGTATGACAGGGTGGTGCCGGTGCGGCCCGTGCTGGTCCAGACCGTGTATATAGAGTATGACAGGGTGGTGCCGGTGCGGTCCGTGCTGGTCCAGACCGTGTATATAGAGTATGACAGGGTGGTGCCGGTGCGGTCCGTGCTGGTCCAGACCGTGTATATAGAGTATGACAGGGTGGTGCCGGTGCGGTGCGTGCTGGTCCAGACCGTGTATACAGAGTATGACAGGGTGGTGCCGGTGCGGTCCGTGCTGGTCCAGACCGTGTATATAGAGTATGACAGGGTGGTGCCGGTGCGGTCCGTGCTGGTCCAGACCGTGTATATAGAGTATGACAGGGTGGTGCCGGTGCGGTGCGTGCTGGTCCAGACCGTGTATAGAGAGTATGACAGGGTGGTGCCGGTGCGGTCCGTGCTGGTCCAGACCGTGTATACAGAGTATGACAGGGTGGTGTCGGTGCGGTGCGTGCTGGTCCAGACCGTGTATATAGAGTATGACAGGGTGGTGCCGGTGCGGCCCGTGCTGGTCCAGACCGTGTATATAGAGTATGACAGGGTGGTGCCGGTGCGGTCCGTGCTGGTCCAGACCGTGTATATAGAGTATGACAGGGTGGTGCCGGTGCGGTCCGTGCTGGTCCAGACCGTGTATATAGAGTATGACAGGGTGGTGCCGGTGCGGTGCGTGCTGGTCCAGACCGTGTATAGAGAGTATGACAGGGTGGTGCCGGTGCGGTCCGTGCTGGTCCAGACCGTGTATACAGAGTATGACAGGGTGGTGCCGGTGCGGTCCGTGCTGGTCCAGACCGTGTATATAGAGTATGACAGGGTGGTGCCGGTGCGGTCCGTGCTGGTCCAGACCGTGTATATAGAGTATGACGGTGGTGCCGGTGCGGTCCGTGCTGGTCCAGACCGTGTATATAGAGTATGACAGGGTGGTGCCGGTGCGGTCCGTGCTGGTCCAGACCGTGTATATAGAGTATGACAGGGTGGTGCCGGTGCGGTCCGTGCTGGTCCAGACCGTGTATACAGAGTATGACAGGGTGGTGCCGGTGCGGTCCGTGCTGGTCCAGACCGTGTATATAGAGTATGACAGGGTGGTGCCGGTGCGGTCCGTGCTGGTCCAGACCGTGTATATAGAGTATGACAGGGTGGTGTCGGTGCGGTCCGTGCTGGTCCAAACCGTGTATATAGAGTATGACAGGGTGGTGCCGGTGCGGCCCGTGCTGGTCCAAACCGTGTATATAGAGCATACCAGGGTGGTGCCGGTGCGGTGCGTGCTAATCCAGACCGTGTATATAGAGTATGACAGGGTGGTGTCGGTGCGGCCCGTGCTGGTCAAAACCGTGTATATAGAGCATACCAGGGTGGTGCCGGTGCGGTGCGTGCTGGTCCAGACCGTGTATATAGAGTATGACAGGGTGGTGCCGGTGCGGTCCGTGCTGGTCCAGACCGTGTATATAGAGTATGACAGGGTGGTGCCGGTGCGGTCCGTGCTGGTCCAGACCGTGTATATAGAGTATGACAGGGTGGTGCCGGTGCGGTCCGTGCTGGTCCAGACCGTGTATATAGAGTATGACAGGGTGGTGCCGGTGCGGTCCGTGCTGGTCCAGACCGTGTATATAGAGTATGACAGGGTGGTGCCGGTGCGGTCCGTGCTGGTCCAGACCGTGTATATAGAGTATGACAGGGTGGTGCCGGTGCGGTCCATGCTGGTCCAGACCGTGTATATAGAGTATGACAGGGTGGTGCCGGTGCGGTCCGTGCTGGTCCAGACCGTGTATATAGAGTATGACAGGGTGGTGCCGGTGCGGTCCGTGCTGGTCCAGACCGTGTATATAGAGTATGACAGGGTGGTGCCGGTGCGGTCCGTGCTGGTCCAGACCGTGTATAGAGAGTATGACAGGGTGGTGCCGGTGCGGTCCGTGCTGGTCCAGACCGTGTATAGAGAGTATGACAGGGTGGTGCCGGTGCGGTCCGTGCTGGTCCAGACCGCGTATACAGAGTATGACAGGGTGGTGCCGGTGCGGTCCGTGCTGGTCCAGACCGTGTATACAGAGTATGACAGGGTGGTGCCGGTGCGGTCCGTGCTGGTCCAGACCGTGTATAGAGAGTATGACAGGGTGGTGCCGGTGCGGTCCGAGGACGGCCGACCACCGACGGGCCGGTGGCGGCGCGTGCTGGTCCAGACAGAGGACGGCCGACCGCCGACGGGCCGGTGGCGGCGCGTGCTGGTCCAGACAGAGGACGGCCGACCGCCGACGGGCCGGTGGCGGCGCGTGCTGGTCCAGACCGAGGACGGCCGACCACCGACGGGCCGGTGGCGGCGCGTGCTGGTCCAGACCGAGGACAGCCGACCACCGACGGGCCGGTGGCGGCGCGTGCTGGTCCAGACAGAGGACGGCCGACCACCGACGGGCCGGTGGCGGCGCGTGCTGGTCCAGACCGAGGACGGCCGACCACCGACGGGCCGGTGGCGGCGCGTGCTGGTCCAGACCGAGGACAGCCGACCACCGACGGGCCGGTGGCGGCGCGTGCTGGTCCAGACCGAGGACGGCCGACCACCGACGGGCCGGTGGCGGCGCGTGCTGGTCCAGACCGAGGACGGCCGACCACCGACGGGCCGGTGGCGGCGCGTGCTGGTCCAGACCGAGGACAGCCGACCACCGACGGGCCGGTGGCGGCGCGTCGCACCGCGATGACCTTGGTCCCGTCGCACGATGGCACCGAACAATGGCTCACATCTCACGTGGATGGCCCCACACACAACTAGTCTGCCGAGGAAACTGACAGGCGGCGCGAGGCTGAGGCGGCAACACATAACGGGACCACAGCGTTACCTGGCCAGGGTGTCAGGCGAGCAGTGATGGGCACCGCCACCACGGACCACGCGGCATTGCCAGACTGACCACCTCTGATCTAGAGACCGTGATGTGCACTGCCGACCCGCTCTGATCTAGAGACCGCGATGGGCACTGACACTAAACACTGCGCAACATTGTTTGGACCACCGCATCTGACCTGAAGCCGTGCAGACATTGGGCTGGGATGCTGGAGGATGCTGGTACTGCCTGATTCACGACGAGCTCAGGTAATACATTAACATGTCCAGATGGGGGACGAGCGGTCTAGGGGTAAGATGCTCGTCTCACAATCGAAAGGTTGTGGGTTCGAGTCTCACCTGTCGCTACTCTTCGCCTGCGACCAATCGGCGTGAGAGATTGGCGACGCTATATGACTCAACGGTCGACGTGTCGTAAAACCAATAACCAACCAATAACCAACCAACATGTCCAGATGCAGAGCATCCAGTTAGACATGCCCGAGGCCCTCCAGGTACCGCACTAACATGTCCAGACGCAGAACGTCAGCTAGACATGCTCGAGGCCCTCCAGGCGGCCGTTCAGAGAATTGGCCTGTCAGGCTGGTGTCCAACTTATTAGGTGATTCATTTCGGGAAGAGGCCCGACGCGGACGCAGCACGGTCACCTTCCGACAAAGGCGCGCGCTGCCGACAAAACGGGCTGACACCAGCGGTACATAGCCATTGGAATGTCCCCACCACTCGGTCTCGCCGCGTCAGTGGATGAGGCACTGTCTCACGGCGTCTCGGTGATATGCCGTACGAACATAGGCAAAGGTGACGAGTACACAGGCTGGTTCGGCCCTTGAAGCGGCAGCTTCAAAGCCAATAGGTATACATGCGGCTTGTGTGCGGTATGTAACAAACTGCATCGCATATGCAGCTTCAATGTGAATCGCGTTAAAGCTGCATGCATACACGTGTTTTACATCACATCACGCGATGAATGACAAACTGCATCACATGCACAGCTTCCGGCCTGTTTTGATAGCCAAAGCAAACGATCGTGTCAGGGCGGACACCATTAATCGTCCTGAGCTGTTCTCCTGACGCCTGAGTCCTAGGGGCGAATGTCCTGGCCATGCGGCACGCGTCTCTGGCCCACGAGCCACACACACACTGCAGTGTTTCCGGCCACAGACCGACTGGTGGCCGTGCATGTGCCCGAGGTCGGAGCCGGGGCTGCCACAAAACAGTCGACATCCGGCCGGCCAGGGCTGCTGGACGACGACCGACGGCCACGCGACGGATCTGGCCGCGATTCCCCAGGACACCAGGTGAATCCCGGTATCAGTGGTCACCTTCACCGCCTCACATACACTAGAACCACGTGACAGCTAAAACGGACCGCGCACCCAGCGACGCGGTCGGTAACCATGGATACCGCGGTGTGCATAGCTGAGAGCGAATCCCAATGTTTTGCTGCGCACGACTCCTCTGGTGTGTCAGGGTCAGCAAGGAAGTGTGCACGCGCATCAAGCGGAAGAAGCGCATGCTGACCATCCCTGACACACGAGGGGTTAGTACAGGCATTCTGGGCGTCTGAAAACACACACAAGGACCACACAATTAACGACTCCCACGGACCTACAGGCCGCATAATGTGGAGAAATCGGAAGTAGTGGCGCAAAGGTCGCGAGGGGGAGGGGGATGAGCATAGGGGCAACTGCCATCGACCTTCGATGAGTTTAACATAAGATAGGTTGTTATCCTATTGATGTTGTATGGAAAACTGGCTTAGAAATGTCGTTTATCCTCTGCAGTACCAGATAATTCCTCCTCTCAAAGCGGAAAATTGCCCCTCGGAAATTACCAAAGGAATAAAACTACATACTTCCGGCCACACCTATACACCACCACACTTACACGCCCACACTTACACCACCACAGTTACAAGGCCACACTTACACGGCCACACTTACACGTTCGCACCAACCAAGCCTCCGCCTTTAAGTGCATTTCATTTAAACTAATTTCAAATTAAGACGCAAGTTCATCGCGATGCTAAAAATGCTGATCTTAGGTATTTAATTTGCAGGACATCGAGATCGCTTTATGCCAAATTAATCCACGATCTCAATACTAGGAGCAATTTTGTCCAGTGCAAGGTGTAGGACAATGTGTGTTTCCACATGACCATGTGTGTTTCCACATGACATTCACTTCTCATGACGTACCATTTGTGCCACACCGAAGATATTCTTCATGGACGATATTACCATTCCCCATGGGCTATGCTGCTATGCACTACGTAGTATTATTACACTTCCAGCGCACAGCATCCCCTCTTCTCCCGTTCAGCCACTCCTCTTGCCGCGCGAAGCCATGTCCCAGGTCCTCTTCCCAGACAACGGCTGGGGACGACCAGACAGCGTATCGGCCACAGCGCCATTCCATTAATGTCATCGTGAGGTGAAGATGTCAATACCGTCCAGGAACCTCTCACGTGTCGCAATGGCAAACAGAGGTACCCATTCTGGCAGCCACGCTTACGCAGCTTTGTTGGCTGTCCAACGTGTTTAGCTGCTGTTGAAATATATATTTATAGACATACGCCACGGCAAAAACAAAATAATTAAATTTGCTCGATGCACGTCGCAAGCAGGAGAGCTCGCGCAGCGCCGTCCAGCGCTGCCGGTGAGCACTAAGTAACGGCCAATACTCAAAGCATGAATTAGCGAAGCAGGAGTGCTAATTTTCCAGGATCGCAGCAGGTGAATAAGCAGAATGCCTGCCTGCAACCAAGCGGCCTTGGTTGGTCGTTGATAAACGGGGCGATTGTGCCGCATGCAAACATGTAAAGCCGGTACAGGCTGCATCCTAACTGCTCCAGCTCCAGGTGTCAGTTGCAGTCTTGTCCGTCTGTGACAGGCCGGGAGCCCTTCTGTGCGGAAGTCTGCTACGTCTACGACAGACAGGGACTCCTTTTGCCACCCCACCCTCTCCAAATATCCGGCATCTATCACTCAACAATAACGACCTAAACTGATGTCAACAGTGCATGATCGGATAGTGACACGGAAAATTAGAGCATACCAGAGTCAATTGTGGTGGCTGAGACTTCCCTGGAATACTAGATGTAGATGTTCCCTGGAATACTGGAATGTGATGTCCCAAAGACATGTTCCATGGAATCTGCATCGCGTCCTACCAACATCCGAAACAATAAAAAAGACTAAATTTCGTCACTTACGTCAGAACTACTCCACCCCAGGTGACCTGAAACCTTCTCCCCACGAAGTGCGTCTGGAAGATAAGCACAAATGCAGCCGGCTACCAATTGTGCTTCGAGCACAATCGCAGAACATCGGAGGAGCAAAAATATGCCTGCATTGTGTTAAAAAGGAAACTCAACCAGAAGAGAGAAAAATACACAAACCACGCAGTCTATAAAATAATGGTTGAACGCTTGTTCCGACTATGTGACCGCACTTAAGCTCTGTATATGTTCATAGAGAAAACGTACAACTAGGAAAGAAGGCTGTTTCTGATGCGTCCAGTTCCCGTCTGGTCGGCAGGGCAGGGCGACTGGATGGAGGAAGGAGGCTTGTCTCTGATGCGCCCAGTTGCCGTCTGGTCGGCAGGGCAGGGCGACTGGATGGAGGAAGGAGGCTTGTCTCTGATGCGCCCAGTTGCCGTCTGGTCGGCAGGGCAGGGCGACTGGGTGGAGGAAGGAGGCTTGTCTCTGGTGCGCCCAGTTGCCGTCTGGTCGGCAGGGCAGGGCGACTGGATGGAGGAAGGAGGCTTGTCTCTGATGCGCCCAGTTGCCGTCTGGTCGGCAGGGCAGGGCGACTCGATGGACGAAGGAGGCTTGTCTCTGGTGCGCCCAGTTGCCGTCTCGTCGACGGGAACCTTCCCCACCACTCCGCTCAGTCCCTCTCTCCCATTTGTACTAATTCATCCTCTTTACTACAATACCCCCTCCACTCCATCTCCATTAATCCAATCGGTCCACATTTTTCAGTTGCCACCCCTCTCTCACAACACGTATCTTGTTTAAGCTGTACCAGTAGGTGTTTGATACACTACTGGTGCTGCTCGCTTAGGCGCGAGTCTTGGTGATAGAAATATGGCATCTCCGATGACACTGCCGAAAAAAAAACACCCGGCAAAGGGACAACAATGTAGGCCAAAAAGCGTGCAATCCATAATTCTGCATCGATGAAAAAGGGTTTAACGACACATAAAAACAGCTCTAAGAATGCAGCGTTACTATATAGTTATTCTTGTAATTTGCATCTCAGCAGTTCCAATAGCATGAAACATTGCCATGCATCTACCAATCATCACTTGAAGAATCATCGTCATGAGTCATGTATTGTGTCGCCAGTTCCGTTCGATTCGACCAGCCAGGATGATTCATCGATCCAGCTAATAGCCGGGTTGGGGCACGCACCGGGAGCGTCCAGCGGGGAGTGCCACGTCAGGAGTTCCACGCCAAGAGTGCCACATCAGGAGTGCTCAGCGGCCAGTTCGGCTGGAGTGGCACGTGTGCTAAGATGCCACCATAGCCGCACCAGGTCCGACCTGCCGCGCCGCATGGCACGCGCAGCCTCATTCCCCTGTCTAATGACAGCCGGGCGTCTTATGGCGGCCGGAGACCACCAGCCGTCGAGGTCTGCCGCCGCATTCCCTGTCTAATGACAGCCGGGCGTCTTATGGCGGCCGGAGACCACCAGCCGTCGAGGTCTGCCGCCGCATTCCCTGTCTAATGACAGCCGGGCGTCTTATGGCGGCCGGAGACCACCAGCCGTCGAGGTCTGCCGCCGCACTCCCTGTCTAATGACAACTGGGCGTCTTACAGCGCCACCAGCCGTCGAGGTCTGCCGACGCACCCGGCGCGGTCCCCCCCCGCTACTGGTGCTTCGAGGACGAGCGGCTGTACTGGTGTCGGGCAGTTTGACTCCGGCCGGCTGGACAGTGGACACACCTCCGACACGGACTGTGGGCAGGCTGTACTGGTGTCGACAGAGCGTGTCGCAGCGGCGACTCAGAGACCGGCGTCTGAACGTTCTGAAGGTCGCCACATTCGGTCATGGTGTCCAGGTCCGACAACGCCCGCGGCCAGACAAACACCCAGAAACATCCACGGAGCGGGCCGCCCCGAGACGCCGCTGACAGGCGACCGCCTCACCGACCCGGGCCGCGCCAGATGGGAACACAGCCCGCTACAGCTGCACACGAGCCGTGTGGGCAACACCGCAGACGGACATATCTCGCTACATCACATACACACACACAGACACACAACACACAGACATGTACTCAGAAACAGTAACAGCAATACAGACACTAACACACAAATACTAACACGCTGACACTAACACGCAGCCACAGACACACAGACACTAAAATGCAGACACTAACACAGAAACACATAGCTAAAAAGACACAAATATACATACACATGCACACACACACGTACTCGCACGCACGCACGCATTCACACACGAACACGCACGCAGTCATACGCACATGCACACGCATGCAACACACATACACGCCATGAGCAATTGAGCAGAAAGACAGCGACGGAGATGCGGAAATGAACTGGTTGCGGATTTCCCACTGAGATCAGGAATCGATTTTCGGTCTGATTTTCGTTAATGATGGAACATATTTTTCACTCTTGGTGGAGTATTTCACTTAATTTTCGTCGTCGATTTTATCCAATCATGGCTTACCGAAAAACGAATGTAATGTTGCTGTGACGTCGCAGGATAGACGACGGCCGGCTGTTCGCGAGCGCTGTAATCTCCAAGCACGAAGCGGTGGACTAGCGGTCGGCTGTTCGCGATCGCTGTAATCTCCAAGGACGAAGCGGTGGACGTTGTGTCGGTTACACCGATTTCATATTTTTTGTGATGCTGGAGTTTGTGGATTGCAGGTGATGGCTGTTCGGATGACCTACAGGAAGAGAGGATGAGGACTAGGCATGTCCATAGGAAGTGTCTTCACTGACTGGACTAGGCGGTGTTGAAGAAGAAGATTCCCAAGTTCACAGACAGCAGCTCTGCCAGATCATGATCCTTGAGTTGTCAGTGACCCTTAGAGTTATGGGGCCCTGAAGGTGGCAGGAACCTCTGCATTGTCAGAATCCCTGAGATCCATACAAGAGCGGCGGCAACTCGTTTGACCACGGGGGAACAATCATGTAAGACTCATAATTTACCATGCAAAGCAATGGGGCTAATGTCCCAATTCACATTTTCTTTGGAGAGGGGGAGGGGACACCTCTGCCTCCTGTTCTAATCCACCACCCCTAGGTCCATGGACCCCTGAATTTGCAGGGCCTCCTGTGGCCAGAGAACCCACAAAGCCAGAGGCCGTCCCGCTATGTTGTTAAGGCATTGAGTTGTCTCGGCCCCGGACTCCCCTAAGGTTCCAGGACACCGAGTTTTCACCTCCCCAGTCGCTTCATGACCCAGAGCCTCGAGGTGCTCCAGGGCCCCTTGAGTGGAATTGGTAGGGCCCATGAGGTTCCAGGGCCTCTGAAGTTCCAGGGACCTCTAACCTACTAGGGCCCTTTGAAATTATAGGGCCCTCTGTGTTGCCAGACCCCATGAGATGCTTTGGCCCCCGGGTTGCCCCCCCCCCACCTCTCTTGAGATTCCAGGGTCCCCCTACAGCTATCAGGGTCCCCTTCGGTGTCCAGGGTTTCTCTCCCCAAATCTTCAGGAGCTTCTTCCCCGAGTTTGCGGGTTCCTCCCCTCAGCTTCCAAGGCCCCCTCCCCAGAGTTTCCAGCGCAACCTGCACGTCAAAGTGCCCTCTGAGATGTCAGACGGGCTCCGTAAAAGTGAAAAAAAAATTCATGGTTCCCAAGTGGCGCCTAAGAGATCTGTAGGAGCACCTCCAGACCGCTCAGAAGAGGAGCGGCTGTCACTTCATCTTCATCCCACTGGCTACGCCACCGCCGTTGCGTTCAACAAGACGGTCATCCCGAATGGCACGAAGACTCTCCCATCACCCTCAATACTTTCTGGTATCGGTAGCCCTAGAACACGCTCCCGCACCCCTGTACCTTCCACACTGTGCGGTCGTAGGGAACGTACAGCGCATGCTTTCCTGGCGTGACCTTATCAGTATTCGTGCACTTGGGCATAAAACACCAACGATGCTTGTTCGCGGTACCGGTATCCATGGCCATGCTACAGCGAAGTCTATCTTTCAACAAAAATTCAAAGAAATGGTACGAGAGCGAGACCAAAGGTACAAACCGCCTGTGTCCTTAATGCTTGCGCCTTTTGTGTCTCAGCTTGGGCCGTATGCTGTCCATTCAGTGACGTCACGCCAATCAGGAATCGTTCTTTGGTCAAGTGACTTAAAACTATAGCTAATATACATGTTTCGAAACATTTCGAGGATATGATGGGCGAAACAAACTGAGGAATATTTGGCATATTTGATCGCCTTGGAAGACATAGCGTACCATTATAAATAAAACAGCCAGTCCAGTGCAACGGGCCGGGTGCTAAAATTAAAGTAAATTGCATCATTGGCTTTCAACCGACAGAACGCTGAAGTGCAATATTGCAACCGATCCGGTTACCACCAGATTACATAGACGCAGGAACGGGGGAGAGGGTGATAGGTAAGAGCCATATCTGCCACTTGCTAAGGTGGCGATGCCAGCAATGTTTAAGTGTCCCTCCACTTTTATGGAATATAAACCTTCGTCGGCTACGTTTCGGCATCATTTTGTACATGACTTCGCAATATAAACCACCATAGCAAACCATTGCCTTGTCGATAGACGTATCTATCTTAATACTTTCGTACAATATAAAAACAAACTATGTTGCCCAAAAGCTTCAGTCTTCGGTCTTGACTAAGACTAAGTTAAGAGGCGCTCGGAATTTGAGCTTATTCGTGGCGAGTGTTGCATCCGGGGCGAAATCCTTGACATGGACCACAAAATAACTAGCAAATTAAGCACTCGGGAAGCTTGTAAAATCCTGCAAGGGTCCAGCCGTTGCAATTTCCATGCTGCACTCCTCGAACAATTTTGCAGCCCTCAAGGTTATTTCCACACGTTCATACACGCCCAATTTGCACAGATTGCATGGAATTTCAGGCGTGCTAGAAACAATTGGTACTTGATAGGCTGTAAAATGTCTCCGTCGAGGATAAATAACGCACCAACGGCGAGCCTTCTCCACACCTACGGGTAGATCGGCGGTGCAGTGGTGATCTGTAGAATCCTGTAGGATATCCTGACTTAGCTCGTCGTTGTGGTAAGCGATGGAACTTTTAAAAACTGATCTCCGAACACACCAGGCCTGGATCTGACAAGCGGCTTTCAGCGAACATTCTTCTCGGTAAATACAATAGATGCTCATTTTTCTTGGCGGGACTTCGTTGTCTACGAAATATGCATAGCGGTGGCCTCGCCTGGTCTTGTGAACCCTCCACGACCACGTTATAGATCCCGCGTAGTGGCTCAGAACCCAGCAAAACTGGGAGACACCGGCCATTGCCGTCGCCGCTGACCACTGTGGAAATCAGCCGGCCCTGCACGTTTTAGATCCACCAGAGCCCATACCGCCTACTTTAATATCACCGCCTCGTGTCCGCTCCGGAAAATCTCGGCCATCATGCTATTGTTGTCACGACCGGGCCAGGACCGACAGGGAGATTACCTTCAAAACGAGGACATTACCCCGCCATTTGGGGAGCCTTGACGTCCGTACATCCGTGTCAGTTTATCAGTCTGTACCTCCGCCAGCAGGCTCCATCCAGACGCAGGAGAGTCTTTCACTTGGCCACTGTTCTCAAATAAAGTTGGGTTAGTTGTCCGATGTGATAAAAA